>PVJH01000480.1:0-310005 GCA_004026705.1 Nesogale talazaci
ACCACTTCCAAATTTCCTAAATTCATATTTTACATGTTTCCATTTAAAACAATTAGAAGGCTTTTGCAGTTGTTTCTCTTTACCATAGCTGTGCCTCATCAACAATAAAGGATTCTGAAGGCTCCACTTGCCACAGATTTTACCTGACGCTAGTTCCCATTGTGGACTCCCCTCCAAGAAACCAGCTCCTCTCCTGGCCCATTTTGAGTTCCCTGAGGGGCCCATCCTCTGGCAGTATCTCTAACAACGTTCTACTTCCTTCATTTAGCCTTTCAGTATTTTACAATGCTTTGTTAAAAAAAAAAAAGCATGCATTTTACGTGCTTTTCAGTGGCTTCTTCCTCTGAAGTGGGAAACCAAGTCCTTCTTTGTTGCCTGTTCTTAGTCTGAAAGGTTCACTGAAACCTGTTCATTTTGAGTGACCCTGCTGACATTTGAAATGCCAGACATTGCTTCCAGCATAACAGCAACACACAAGCAGCATAGTAGTATAAACTGACAGCCAAGTCGTGGATATATCTATATATTTATCTATATATCTGTTAAGCTTCTCTAAAGAACATAATGTATTTGGTACAGGAATTGTACTGAAATAAAATCATAAGATTATTTATTTTCAAATGTTTCCATAGCTGAAAAATTATTATGAAAGCCATATCATCCATCTAGGACATCATTTTTTTTCTATTCTACTGGAGTAGTTCTATTCATTCTTTAAAAACCAGATGTCGGGCTGAGCCCTGGTGGCATAGTGGTTGTGCGCGGGACTGCGGCCCACTGGGACGGAGGTTCAATTCCAGCAGTTGGGCTGGGCCTCCTACTCCCACCACTGGAGAGCAGTGATGCCCCCCCCCAAAAAAAAACCCCAAAAAACCCCCAGATGTAATGTCACCTTCTCTGTAGCCTCTACTACTCCAGAAGGACATGCTGTTTATGCCTCTGAGATAGCACTTTTGCTCAGGCAACTTGTATGCTTTTATGCAGTTATATACTTGGGTTATTTTTATTTATCATTTATTGGGAGCTCTTACAGATATTATACCACTCTATAGTTCAATCACATCAAACAATATTGATTGTACAATTGCTACCATAATCAATTTCAATACATTTTCTTTTTTCTTGAACTCATTGTCATCAGTGCCCCTTTATTTCCTCCAGCCCCCACCCTACCCTCCAGGGTTAATTTAATTTTCTCTATATTAGTTTTTTTTGCCATAACTTACATAATCCAGTAAATTCATTCACATGCAATCTGCTGTTCAATCCCATTGAGGGGGTTATATAGTCATCAGTGCTATCTGAGCCTTATTCTCCCCCGTCCCCCTCTTCCTGTACCCTCAGAAAATCACTACTCCTATTACACTTTCTTTAAGGTTATCTATCTTGGCTTTCATGTAATGAATGCTCTTAAATATACTCATGGACATATGTAAATCTAACATGATTAATGAAGCAAAACAAATAAAAACCTTCCTGGTAAGGGTGGGGGGGATATTAAAGAACTAGAGGAGAGTTATGCGGGGTTCATCAATACTATACTGCCCTCTGCATTTATCATCCCTTCCTTGTGGAACTTCTTAGAGGGCATGTCCAATCATCTTACAGGGGGAGTTGGGGTCTCTACTACATCCACACCCCTTTACATCACTTTGGTTGCTTGCTTTTGAATTTATGATACTTTTCTCATGGACACCTCATGATCACACTGTGTGGTATGCTTCTTCCATGGTTTGTTGCTTTCCTGCTAGATGGCTGCTTGTTTAATAACAAACCTTTGAAATCCCAAGTACTCTATATTTTAATAGCCAGACACAATCAGCTTTCTTCACCACATTCGCTTATGCACCTGTTTTGCTTTCAATGATCGCGTCAGGGAGGTGAGTATCATACAATGCCACATTATTAGAAAAAAAAACTGTTCTTGTATTGAGATAAGACTTAAGTAGAGGCCCAAAGTGCATCTGCTTCCTTGTTGGATTTGCTCATATTTACATATATAAACAAATACATGTATATTTATATCTTTGCATATATGCATATATATTTTCTTCCTTATTCCCTTTTTTTCTTCCTGCCCCACTCTCTGGTTTACCTATCATTCACCTCTCATTAATTCCTTTCTGGTGTGATTTGATTCATTAAACACAACAGAAAAGCTCCACCCTCCTCACTGTTACTTTTAGAACATTTACTATTCTTTTGAATTCCTTCATTGTTGGCTCACTGTTTATCTCCCCACCACCTCCTTCCCTCTCATGCTCCCCAGAAATTTTTGGTCCAGTCACTGTCTCCATAAGATTGCCCATCCTACCTTTTTTGTATAGGTAATTAACTCCTCCCCCTCCTGGCCGAAAGCAGATTAATATCTCTCTGTTAAATAGAAAGAAGGACATGTTATAAACCATTAATTCAGCCCTGATTTATTTCAGGGTTACATATCCTGGGTGCTGCTTGCCTGACAATATATAACCCATTCAGTCTGCAGCCTTCATGTCCCAAAGGCATGCATCCTAAAGGTCCCCATTGCTGTTCCTGCAGTCAAGGATGGAATAGTCTAATGAACCCCCTGTTAGGTCTTTAGACGTTCAGTGTGACCCTGCCTTGTATGAATCCAAACCAGATGGGGGGGTCAAGTGCTTCCCCCAAAGTCAGAAGTCTAGGATCTATATTCCTCAGGGGATTTGAGGCTTCTTTCCCATCATTGGTCTGTTGTGTTCCCCTCTTGCTTTGTGTCCAGGTTGGTTGGTCACACCTGCTGCTATTCTTAAACTGCATCTTCAAGCCTCTGTAGCGCTCTCATCTAGGGAGGGGATGTCACATCTTACACTGAGGCTGGCCCTGCAGTCATCTCTAGGAGTGAGCAGTCAGAGTAGGAACATTGCCCTCAAGGATCGGCACAGCAGAATGAGGTCTAATCTCACTCTCCCTTTCCTGTGAAGATAGAAACAAAGCCCTCCCTGTGGATGGATTAGTTCCCTCACCCCTCTTTGCTATTGTTTTTCTTCTCCCATCCCGCTGTGGGCCTTGAAGACATATGAAAATAATGAAAAGATTCCTTTTGGCACATGTGCTATTTGCATCGTTTTTGATGACATATGAATCATTGGGTTTGGGCTGGCTCAGGCCAGAATATCTGGTCCTCAGTCTGGCAGTTGTGGGTTGTGTGCATTTTCCCCTATGCCTGTTCTGCTGTTTGAATTTACCTTAGTGGACTTAGTTTGTACCTGACTTTTTGTGTTTGCCTAACTTCACTTAGCTAATATCCTTCAACTCTTTCCATGAAGTGTTTCATTATTTTGCCACTATTTTTTTAAGGGATGCATAGTAATCCATTTTGTGTATACTCCAGGTTTTTAATCCATTTATCTCAGTGGAAACTTAGACTTTTCCCATTTTTTTTTTTGCAATTGTAGACTGTGCAGTGATGAACATTGGGGAACAGATGTTTGGTCATGGTCTGTATCTTATTTCTTATGGGTATATGCTCAGTAGTGGAATTGCTAGGTCTTATGGTAACTCGATTTTCATCTGTTTTAGGCATCACCAAACTGCTTTCTCAATGGCTGTATATATCTAAAAGACCACCAGCAGTGAACGAGAGTTCCTATCACACCACACCCCCTCCAATATTTGATGCTTTTTTAAAAATTGGGCTATCTTTGTGGTTAGGTGACATTTTGTCATTGCTTTGATTTTCATTTCCCAGATGGCTAATGACATGGAACATCTTTTCTCATATGCTCATTGGCACTCAGATTTCCTCTTTAATGAGTCTTTTGCCCACTTCTTCCATTGATTTCTTCTTCTTCTTCTTTGTACTTTTAAGCTTGCAGGAGTCTAGATTTTAGTCACAGCCCTTTGTCTGTATATCGTTATTAAATTTCTTTTCCCTGTGGGCTCTCTCATTACTCCCTCGATGAAATTTTTCGATGTACACAAGTGTCTTATTTTTAGTGGGTCCCACGCATCTGATAATTCATTACCAGTGAAATCTCCCTACCAATATTCGAATAGATCAACCCAGCTGTTTATGCCAATGTGATACATGGGATGTTTTCTGGAGCATAGTCTGAGGCTGATGCCTTAAAACACATAAGTTAGTCTTTCCAGAAAATACTTTTATCATTTAATATTGCTAGATCTATGAAAGGGTACCCCCCAAGCAAACCCCCACTTTCCTGCTAGGAGAGCATGGGGCAACTTGTTCTGGGTTAGTTCGCTCAGTGACATTGCCTGTAAGGTGCTCTCTGTTCACAGTGAATGTTTTCGTAAGAGTTGTTTTCTCTGAACCTCATTTTTATGATGGCCAATGGGAGGAAAATCAGTATGTGGCTGCAAATTTTTGTTTCCCATTCAGGAAAAATATCACAAAAACTGTTGTGTTGTTAATCACAGCCTACAAGAACAGTGCTATGGGAAAAGCTCACGTGTATGTGTGCTTTTTTCATTTCCCAAAAGGTGAAATGTTGACTGATGACAAACTTCATTCTGAACATCTGTCAACTCCGCAAACTGATGAAAGTGTTGATTTTTAGTGCATTTGGAGTTCATTCTACAGGTCAGACTGCTAATCAAGAGTAGTGGTTCTCAATCTACCTGCTGCCTCAAACCTTTAATACAGTTCCTCATGTTGTGGTGAACCCACAACAATAAAACCATTTTCTTTGCTACTTCATAACTGTAATTTTGCTACTGTTATGTATCAGATTACCCCTGTGAAAGGCTTGTTCGACTTCCAAAAGAATTGCAACCCACAGGTTGAGAACTGCTGATATAGATGTTCTGAAAAGATTGCGTGAGAGTGTGCAACAAAAAAGGCCTAATTTGTGACATTTGGGGGACTGATTTTGCCATCACAACAATGCACCTATTTTCTCAGCCATCTCAGTGTGCCAGTTTGGGGCAAAGGAAGAAAAAACAAAGCAAACAAAAAGCCCTGCATGTCTTTCTTGCCCCATGCACTTCACTCACTTGACCTTGCTCCATGCCACTTCTTTTTGTTTCTGCAAATGAAGAGGTGTGTGAAAGGACAGCGATTTGATGATGTAGAAGAGGTGAAGAAAAAAATAAGGGGAGTTACTGTCAGTCATTCAAAAGATGATTTTGAAAAATGTTTCCAAGGATGGAATCAGATTTGACAAATGTAGTAAGTGTAGTGGAGAGTACTTTCAAGGTAATAAGGTTGTTTTGTAAAAATATTTAAATACATAGCTTTGAAAAAATCAGTTGTTACTGGCAGGGGATACCCCCTTAAATTAATAAACCTAAGTCCATGGGAGTCTCAAAATGTGAAGTATCGATGGTGACCCAGGAATATGCTTTAGTCATAAAGAATTATAATTTCTATTTTAATGCCTTCCTTGCTTTATTATGATGTATATTCATCTGGTATGTGTGGTTCTGCAGTTACAAATGAGTATTATTGAAAGCTTTGTTCTGCCACCAAACCTCATCATTTGTTTAAACAGTGAGTTTAATCTGTACAAGTCAACAATTCGTGTATTGCAGTTCATAGCTGGACTAGGTGTGTAAGAATTTCCTTTTCTCAACAGATTTTGAAATTCTATGTGATTGGCTAAATTAATATTTTCTATAAAATTACAGACCAAGGGGGATGATTGGTAATAAATGACAATGATGTCTGTAAGGCAAACCAGAGACATATATAAATCATAATTATATGAAAGTCTTTTGGACTCATATTTAGTTCTAATCTCTTGATACTTGCCCTCAAGAAGAAATCACTCAAGATATGAGAGCTAAAGTAAAATACGGTGAAGAAACTAGATGGTGCCCACTTATCAGAAGGGATATTGTGTGAGTCTGAGCTGACTAGAGAAAGAATTTCAAGACATTCATATGCATATAAGAAAGAATTTTCTATAAAGGAGCAATTGCATATTGAGATAATATCCCAGCGCAGTTCAGATCAAGTTTATACATTCGATATTATTCCATATATCTGATTTTAGCCCATAAATAAGTCTTTAGACTCATACAGCAAATGCAATACAGCTGAATGTAAGAAGATCACAGGCCATTGGGTAGAAGGTCTTGTGGATCCAGTGGCAGTGGAAGCATCTGAATTCTGGCACAGGTCTCTACATGTCTCCTCCAGCTCTCTGAGTGACTCAAAAGCATAAAAGGGAAGGCTGAGAGATTGGGTCTATCCTCCAATAAGTGGTTTATTTCCATCATGCCTCAAAATGAGGTCATCAAGCTGTGAGAACTGATTTACAGGCTAGACTCCACCCCTGTGCTCAAGTTGACACTTTCACACAGCTCTTTAGCCACATATCATTTTAAAACAGGAAAAAAAGAGTCATATTTATACCTAACAGGATAAAACTAAAATGCATACAATTCAATATGTGCTAAAGCCTCATTTAAGCAAAATATTCCTTAAGTGACCAAAACAACAGTATTCTAATGTCTAAAAATTGCAGGTAAGTGAACACCTACACCTTATTCATTTAATCCTATGAATATATTTACCTACCTATGAAAGTTTGTAAACAGCCACTTCATGCCTTTATCCTCCCAATTTTGAAACTCCAATTTCTAAACTGCCCACTTACACCAACCTAGTTCTCTGAGGAGAAACGCATGTTCTTTGATGTGAAGAATCTTCATTCTAGTTGGAACCTTGTGGGTCTGCATCCATAATCAAAGTCAAATAAAGATAGGCCATCCATAAATACAGTAGCGATATGCACCAGTTTTCAGGCTCAAACACTTCTCTTATCTAACCAGATTCTGATCGACTCAATGTGGTCCACTGCCTCATTTAGCCTCACCAGCTTGCCTATGAGCTGCCTTGTCTATAGACCATGGGTCCCATCACAATTCTCAACAACTCTATCCCCTTTTTTGCTGGGTCATGAACTTCAGACCAATCAACCTGTTTTCATTTTTTTCCCCTAGTGCTAGTATACAGACTCAACCTATCTCTTTATTGCTGCATTTCTCTCACTTCTACTCAACAAATGGATAAAGTAGATCACCTAGCAAACACTTCAGCCTGCCTACAGGCTCCTTTAGCATTCAGCCCTAGAGAGGAGCGTTTCTTTATGGCTCCACATTTTTTTTTTTTAGCTTCTGACACAAACCGCTAGTTCAAAATTTAAAAAATGGTTTTATATAAAAGAGCAATTATATATCAAGAACACATCCTAGCCCAGTCCAGATCAAGTCCATAAGTCCAGATCAACTCATATTAGCCTATATGTCCAAAACCTATCTATAAATACCTCTTTAGTCTAATGCAACATATACAATGATGCCAAATGTGCTCAGGACATTTGAAGGTGGAGAGATTTCCCTAGGGGGCTGTTGACAAATTTAAAAAAAAAAGAAATCCTGGTGGCCTAGTGGTTGTGTGAGGGACAGTGGCCCACAGGGTTGACAGTTCAAATCCAGCAGCAGCTCTCCAGGAGCAAAGCTGGGCTTCTTACTCCCACCAGGGCAATGATGACACACACAATAAATCAGTACTCACAACCTGAGAACTCTGGTTTGAGCCAATGCATCCAAATTTTGAGCCAATGCAACCAAGGCCAAATTTTGTATCAATGGAAGATGTAGGATAAGGATTAAGATAAGGTAGTTAGGGACAGAACTTGACTGCTTTATTAGAGTTTAGGATCTGACTTACTAGGTTTATGCTGTTTTGTTGTCACCATTGTTATTATATAATGGTTGATAGAAATTATTACTGGGGAATATGAAAATAGAGAGCTTGCAAGCCCACTTGCCATCAGCCATTAATTTGAAAATATTTAAATGGGTTAGGACACACCTGCAAAGAAGGGTCTGAAAAGCTAAGCCCCATCCAATGTCTGAGGTGCTCAGGACATTTGAAGATGAAGAGAATTCCTTAGGGGGGCTGTTGACAAATTAAAAAAAAAAAGAAATGATGCCAAATGCAGGAAGATCACAAGGTGTGTGTGTGTGTGTGTGTGTGTGTGTGTGTGTGTGTGGTGGGGGCATCTTGCATATCCAGTGGCAATGGAAGCATCTCACAGCTGGTGTAGGTCTCTATGTGTCTCCATCAATGTGTCTCCATGTGAATTGTCAACAGCAATGTCTCATATGGAGAGACTGTGTGTCCTGCCTCCAGTGAGCTCTTTATCTCTGCCGTGCCTCTAAATGAGGTCATCAAATTGTAACCTGATTGACAGGCTAACTTTTACCCCATTCACTCTTAGTAGTCTCAAGTTGACACTAGATTATACAAATATCACAACTCATACAAAGAATTTTACATAAAAGGTCAATTGTATATTGAGAAAACAATATACTTGACTCAGTCCAGAAGTCTGAAATTCACCTTAATGCTGAAATTGATTTCTGTGTTTCTCCTCCAGCTCTCTGAGTGTTTCAACAGCAGGAAAAGGAAAGCAGAGGGACTGGGTCTGGCCTCCAGTGAGCTATATATTTTTACCCTATTTCCAAATGAGGTCATCAAGCTGCAAATTGATTTACAGGCTAGACTCCACTCATTTGCTCAAGTTGACAGGAGATTATGTAACTGCCACAAATATCATATTGATCTTAGAGCTGTGTTGTCAAACAAGCATCCCTCTAAATGGGGCATAACTAAGTCAACATAGAAAAAGCATCCCAGTCTGTGTGATCCAAGGACTGTAAATAATAAAATCCAAATTCAAGCGAGGGAATGGTATCAGAGATCAAATTATGAACACTGGTTTGCAGCAGGCTAGTAATGACAGTGAAAATCCAAAATCCATTTTCATTATCCTCACATGGATTAAGCCTCTAGTGAAGTTCCTCTGACCTTAATGAGGCATCTGAACAGCCTTCTTCTCAGACACAGAGCAAAGTCATATCAGTTATGGAAGAAACAGCCTAATATGTAGTATTGTGTCATTTTATTTCCCTTTTGCCCATTTAAAAGTTGTTTCAGTTTTTTAAAAAATGAAGGGAAAATACACATCAATTAATCCTCACCTGAGTCCCCTCAGACTATAGACTAGGAATGTGAATAACCTTGTTATTAAGCAGAAAAGATTAGAAACTGGATTATTGCAGATGAAGTTAGTAATATTATCATTTTACCATTTGATCTTCCTTTTGACCCATTTTAAATTTGTTCCAGTTTTTAGAATATTCTCTCTTTCTTTTCAATGGAGGTTTTTCTTTATTTTACTTTGTTATCATCATTAGCTTTTCTGTATATGAAACCCAGGATAGGTAAATCTATGGAGACAGTAAATGGTTTAATATTTTCTTGAGAGTATGACAAGGCAAGTTGGGGTAGGGGTGGGGAACGAATAAAGATGAGTACAAAAATGAAGAAAGCATCCCAAAATTGATTTGATTATGATTATATAACTCTTCTTGATATAATTAACATATTAAATTATATGAAATGTGAATTAAATGCTACTAAACAAGTTTTTTAAAAAGCTCTTAGCATTCTCTCATATGTATATATCAAAGCCTTGATAATATGTGTGGGAATGGTTATTAAGGTTTTGGGTTACTGGCACGAGGAATAATAGGCTGAATCAGTCTGAGTTTGTTATATGGGCCCACTATGCATAGATTCTGTATCAACACATATCAGTTCAAAGGTGAGGAGAGGATTTAATAATTTATTTGGTTGGTTCACTAATGCATGGACTTTATGATGACCTATAGCATCAAGTTGAGGTTCCAGACTTACCTTGATATATTGCCAAAGAAGTATTCCACAGAATTAGATAAATTTGTACCTTAGAGTACATTTATCAGGAGAGAACCATAAACCCACACATGGCATGATTCAGGATAAACCTTTTACCATCAAAACAGTGAGGTCAAATTTGTGACTGGAACCCCAGAATCTTTTGATTGATTCAACAATAGGAAATACCCTAATAGAATTAATACAGCTAAGCTGAGCCCTGGTGGTGCAGTGGCCCTGCTGCCCACAGGGTTGATTGTTCAAATCCAGCAGCAGCTCTCCAGGAGCAAGGCTGGATTTCCTACTCCCACCAGGGCAGCGGGGGGGGGGGGAAGAATTAATACAGCTAACTACAGTGGGATTGGTTAGGCCCCTTTGTGGTGGCACTTATGGATAAAGATAATGTTGGTGTGATGACTGTAATGCACGGTAGAATCAAATTGTAATCAGAATATTCTGACTCATAGGGACATAAGGTGTTGGATACTTAGACATGGTGTTCCTAGAAGGGAAATAGATTGGAAATCTACTAAATAGTCCATTGATCTGTACAAGAGGAATTCTAGGTCAGATAAAAGAATTTTTATCCAAATCTCCAGAATAGAAGGTCACAGCTCTCAATCAATTTCCAGGATTGAGTCAATATACAATCCTTTGAAATAAAGGGAGGCTAGGTCCCTTTGAGGAAGAACTTACTACAATGCCAAATGAATATACTGTTAGTCTTTTATCCAGCCTTTTCCAAGGGATATGATCTTTTACAAGAGTGGCTGTTCATTGAGGAAAAGGAAACAATCTGACTTTTTATTGACTTTGACCTGATACTAACTCCAGGAGACTCAAAATTATTGGAAAGCCCAATCAATGTGTGTGTGTGTGGGGGGGGGGAGGAAAGCTTTTATAGATCAAGTTATTAATGATGCTTCAGTTCAAGTTCATATCATATTATGTCCAGTGTATTCCTGAACCTATCTCATATTTATTTTCCACAGTTCCAGATGCATCATTGGAATAGACATACTAAAAAACTGGTGGAACCTCCATATTGGCTTCCTGACATGTGGAATAGGGGTTATTATGGTAGGAAAAGCCAAATGGAAGCCAATAAAACTACATCTAATTATGTAAATAACAAATCAAGAGCAACATATCATTCCTAGAAGGATTGTAGAGATTAGTGTCACCCTCAATGACTTGAAGAATACAAGGACGGTGACTTAGACTACATCCACATTTAACTTGTGTATTTGTCCTGTGGATAAAACAGTTGGTTCTTGGAGAATGACAGTAACTTATGTGGCGGCCATGTGCTTATGTTAATTTCATGACGGAGATGTAGGGGTGGAGTCTAGCCTGTTAATCTGGATATAGCCATTGGGTTGCCAATGAGGCTTTTGTGTGGGTATGACTTTCTCCTGATACGTCTGGGAAATCTCATGATATTTCCCTCATGGAGATGAGAAGCTACCTCCCCAGTTGTTGTGAGTTAGTCTCAGAGACAACAAACTTTGGACAAGACAAGATGGCAGCATCTGAGAAGCTGAAGGACACAGAGGAGAAGCCACATGGCCTTATCCTGAAGGAACCAGACCTCTGAACCTGGAGAAGCCACATGGAAATCCCTGCCAGTGCTGAGTTGCTTCTACCACCACTGGGTGCTGTTGATGGACCCTGAGCCCTGGAAGTGAGGAGCCATAGGGAGACTCCTGCCAGCACCAGGACTCTGCACTCACTGGCCTGTGACTTTGTGAATCAGAAGGAGACTTTATAGACTAATATTGGGCATATAGGCTAATAACCCCTTATGACTTTGAGCTGGACTAGGCTGGGATGCTTTCTCAATGTCCCATTCCTCTTGTATATAAACCTTTTCCTTATATCCATATGTGTGTCTATGAGTTTATTTCTCTATTCTACTCATACTAACACACTTACTGTAAACTTAACTAGGTTTTAGCTCCGAATGCAGCTGCTGTCCCAGATGTGGTTTCATTGGTTGAACACACTAATACATCTCCTGGTAGCTGGTGTGCAGCTGTCAATCTGGTCAATGCTTTTCTTCAATTTTTTGTTTTAAAAGACCCCCAGAAGCAGTTGCCATTAGATGGCAAGGACCACAATAAATTCCACTGCTCTCCCTGAGAGTTTTAGCAACTTTCCAGCACTATGCCATGTTAGTCTATAGAAACCTTGATTGTCTTTCCCTTCTACAAATATCACACTGGTCCATTACATGGATGCCATTATACTGATTGGATCTAGTAAGTATAAATTACTTTCAATGTATTGGCAAAGCATTCACATGGAAGAAGATAGGAAACTATCCTGACAAAAATTTAAATGCCACCCATCTCAGTAAAATTTCTAGGGATCCAGAAGTATGAGGCATGTTGAGATATTCTTACCAAAGTGAAAGATAAATAGTTGTATCTGGCTCCTTGCACAACTAAAAAGGAGAATTAGTGCCTGGTGGACATCTTTGTATTCGGAAGCAACGTTTTCCTCATTTGGATGCTACTTCAGCCTATCTGTTGATTCAAAAAACTGCTACCTTTGAATAGGATCCAGAACAAAAGAAGAGTCAACATTAGGTTCTGACTTCAGTGCAAGCTGCTCTGCCCTTGGGGGCCAGATGATCCAGCTGATCTAATGATACTTGAAGTATCACTGGCAGATAGAAGTACAGGTCTGAGTCTTTGGAGTTCCTGGAAAAGGGCCTTTGACATCCCTGGAAAAGGATGTCACCCGTAATATAATAGAGGGTTAGTGAAAAAGACAAAGACTATTGATGAGGTGAATTAATATAGTGGCTGCAACAAGGAGCTCAAACATAATAATTATGGGGATGGTGCAGGATCGAGCAGTGCTTTGTTCTGCCATACCTAGGGTCTTTGTGAGTTGGAACAGACTAAACAACACCGAACAGCAAAGGCTTTCATAGCCGTGGCCTTTCTTCTCAAACTTTATGTCACCAACCGTGGTTGGTTTCATGTCAACTTGAAGTGTAGGGGTAGAGTCTAGTCTTTCAATCAGGTGACAGCCTGCTAGTGCCTCCTTGTAGGCATGACCTTCTCATAAGGAGGTTCCTGGGAATCTCCCGCACCCTCTCTATCTTCACCTTCTTGCTGACACCAAGGGGAGAACTGTGCCCTGAGCTCTGGAGATGCGTCCACTGCCATGGGATCCACAAGACTTGGCACGTTCAAGCTGATGACGATGTCCCTGCATTCTGCATTGCTGCTTGTGACTCTGTGAGTCTGAAGAGGGATTTATGGCCTGAAATTGGCCCTATGGACTTGCTCTGAATTGTGCTGGGATATTTTTCTGATATATAACTACTTATTGTTATAAAACTCTCTCATGCACATATATGAGTATCCCTGAATTTGTTTCTCTAGTCAAGCTGGCCTAATACAACAAATAAGCAAAATGGGACTAATTGCAAAGTAATTCTCATGGAGAAAATGATGCGCAAACGCAGTGGAAAGAAAGAAATGCAGCAACATGCGAAGTGAATTGTGGAGGCATCTTAATAAGGAACAATGCCGGCCAGTTTAAAATGGTCTGTTTAGCTTCAAAATGATTTTGTGGAGGCAGGAGCAAACCATGTGAGTAGTGCAAAAGACCTGACAGCAGTGGGAGAAAAAGGCCAAAAGAACTTGGCTTATTCCCAGCCAGATAAATCACTGCTGTAACTGAGAGCCAGATAAGCCCGGGGAAATGAAAGATCAGCATCATGTGAAGAGTACTAAACTCGCGCTGGGCCAAGCCAACTGCTGAGTCAAAGGGCTGTGGGTTATACTGATTTCCCAATGCATAGACTTGCCTGGTTGCTACAGCCTCCACACATAACAGAGATAACCAGGGCAGGGTGCATCAATCTTGCTTCATCTTCGTCCAGGAGTCCATGCAGTGTTCCCACTGAGAGCAGACTCTACCAGGCAAATCTGAGGGCCTCAGGAAGGGTATTAGCGCATCTATGAAAGTAGCAAGTAATATATTTCTCATTAGTTCTTTGGAAATTGCTTTATCTTCCAAAGCAAGCACATAGAAACATCCTTATTTAGGGGAAAAAACAAGCAACTGTCAGAAGGTAAAAACACTCTTAGTTCCAGTATAAGAAATTTTATATTTAGAAAGCACACACACACAATCAAGATAATGTATAATATGACTTGGAATTTCTAGTTTGGAATGGAGAGAAAGAGTGTATTTATTAGTAGTCAATGTCTATTGAGTAGAAACGAAAGAAACTTAAAAGATTTGAGGCTAAAATGGATGAAAAATGTGAAAATGTCAGTCATTATGTCATTGCATTTTACCCAGAATTCTGTATTTCCCAGGTACCGGTCTCTCCTAGTAATATGTCCAAAGTACACGAGACAAAATTTTGCCATCCTTAACCTCTAAGGAGAATTTTAGTCATATCTCTCTCAAGACTGATCTGTTTGCTGCATTCATCTGAGTTTTTGTAAATACCTCCAACAATAAAAATAATGATAGGTAGGAGAGCAGGGCTGCTCACTTTAGCCTCTGCTAAAATACTGTGAAGAAATTGAACTTGAACTTTTAGGTTTCCAGGCTGTTTTTGTTTTGACAAGATATTGATTTCTATCCAAAAAATGAAAGGACAATTCAAACCTTACAGAATATATAAGCAGCATATAAATCTGCCAGACTCAAGCAAGGGTGGATTGATGGAAGGTGTCACAGTGCCATTGCACTGTAATGATTGGCTTGTTAATATTAAGTGAAGAGCAGTAGAAAATAAAAGCCAGAATAGAAATTTCTTGCTTTGATTATGAGGGGCGTGCCCCCCCTAAAAAGACCTATAATTTCCCCACCCCAAAGCTATGTATTAAAATTTTAAAAACACACAACCTTATCACCTTTAAATTACTCTCCACTATACTTAATACATCTGTCAAATCTGTGATTCCGTCCTTGTAAATATTTTTCAAACTCATCTGCATGGATGGCAGACAGCACCTCCTTCATTTTTTTCTCTTCATCTCTTCTATGTCATCAAATTACTGTCCTTTCATGTTTCTCTTCATTTGTGGAAATAAAAAGAAGTGGCATGGAGCAAGGTCAGGAGAGTAAAGGGCATGGGGCAAGAAAGGTATACTGGCTTTTGCCCCAAGCAGACACACTGAGATGGCTGTATGAGCAGGTATATTGCAGCGGTGGCAAATCCAGTCCCATCTGCCACAAATCAGGTCTTTTTGTTGCATGTGGTAACGCAATCTTTTCAGAACCTTTAAATAGTAAGCTTGATTAACAGTCTGACCTGTGGAGTGAACTCCACATGCACTATGAGTTGACACTTTTGTCATTTTGGGAAGTTGACAGATGTTCAGAACAAAGTCTGCCATCAATCTACATTTCACCTTTTTTGAAACAAGAAAACCACTCATGCATGAGTTTTGTCACTTTAAGCTGTGTTCAACATTACAGTTTTTTCAAACATGAAACAAAATTTCTCAGCCCAATAGTGCTGTCTTAAATCAGCCATCACAAAAATGAGGTTCAAGCAAAACTATTTTTATGAAAAAATTCACTGGAACCACAGAGAACCTTCCCGGGTGATGCAGGGCTTGTGGGCTGCACAGTGCTCATGGTTGCAGTAAAATTTCTAGAGTCTCGTTTTTTTTTTCTTCTCATTTGTAATTTTATATATTTCCACATCTTTTTCAACATCCACAGTTTATCTAATCAGGAATGGGCAAATGTAAAGAATAGGATCAAAAGAACAGAAATTATATGAAAGAACTACAGTGAAAGTTTCCAGGGTGTGGTCTTTAGCAGATGGTCCAGTCTTTCTGGTGGGTTCAGATGCACTACTTTTTGTTTAGTTGCTAGACTCCGTATTACTGCACCACCAGAGCTGCTCTTTCTCTGTATATATTGATTTGGTTATTTACCACACATGTTATCTCTATGTCTTTATACATATGTTGCTCTGATTTGGCTTTGACTCATGATGACCCTATGTATCACAATGAAAGATTGCAGTCCAGTATCATCTCCATGCTCCTTGGCATATTTCCATCCCTTCTTGTGGCCATCTTGTCAGTCCATCTCATTAAGAATTTTCCTCTCTTTTGCTCGCTCTACACTTCACCAAGATTAAAGTCCTCCTTCAGCAATAAGAGCCCATACTCATTGGGCTGCTAACTGCAAGGTGAGCAGTTTGAAACCACCAGCCACTCTGTGGGAGAAAGATGAGGCTTCTACCCCTATAGAGATTTGCAGTCTTGTAAACTCCAAGGGCAGTTATATCAAGTACTATTGAACTGCTATGGATCAGGATTAGCTTGATGGCAGTGATTAATGATGACATGTTCAAGGTGAGTGGACCAAAGTTTCTGATATCCTGTGATTACAGTTTTCATTGACCAATATTTGGAAGTAGGTCACCAAGATGCTCTTTCTTAGTTTTCACCCAAACTCTGCTGGTATCATGGCTTCCAGGACTGTAGAAACACACATGCCACCAGAGTTCAGCAAACTGACACATGAATGTGTTAAACATTAAATATACAAGAAGATAGGCTTTGGTCTTTGTTGTTTGGGGTATTCTTTTCAAAATTTCTATTGTGATAATAAATATCAATATAGTTTTACTGGTATATAATGAGATTTTATTTGTGCCCTTGGTATCAGATCCTCATTTCCCTCCAATTCCCTGCTCCCACTCCCTCATGAACCCTTGATAATTTATAAGTTAATATTATTTTGTCATATCTTACATTGTCTGACATCTCTCTTGGCCTGCTTTTCTGCTGTCTGTGCCCCAGGGAAGAGGTTATTTGTAGATCTTTATATTTGGTTCCCCTTTCTATCTCACCCTACCCCTACCCTCCACCCCTACCCTCCTGGTATCTCCACTCCCACCACTGGTCCTGAAAGGATCATCCGTCCTGGATTCCCTATGTTTTCAGCTCCTCTCTGTACCAGTGTACATAATCTATTCTAGCCAGATTTACAGGGTAGAATTAGGATCATGATAGTGGGTGTTGGGTGGGAGGAAGCAATTAAGAACTAGAGGAAAGTTGTTAGTCTCATAATTGCTACACTGCACCTTGACTGGCTCATCTCCTCCCCACGATCATTCTGTAAGGGTATGTCCAGTTGCCTGCAGATGGACCTTGGGCTCTGAATTTGAACTCCCCCTTATTCACAATGATTTGATTTTTTTGTTCTTTGATGCCTGATACCTGATCTTTTTGACAGTTTGTGCTTTTTGACAGGCTGGTGTGCTTCTTCTATGTGGGCTTTGTTGCTTCTAAGCTAAATGGCGGCTTGTTTACATTCAGGCCTTTAAGAACCCAGTCGCTATATTTTTAGATAGCCAGGCACCATCAGCTTTCTTCATCACATTTGCTTATGCACCTGCTTTATCTTCAGTGTTCGTGTCTGGAAGGTGAGCATCATGGAAAAAGGTGTTTAATAGAAAGAAGTGTTCTTGCATTGAGGGAGTACTTGAATGGAGGCCCAAATATATGTGCATAGATCTATTTCCCTATCCTCATATAAAAATATATTTTCATATGAACATGCCTGTACTTAGACATCTACAAATGCTCTTTGCCTCCTAGTTCTTTCCTCTGTTTCCTTTTGTCCCACAATCATGCTCAGCCTTCATTTGGGTTTCAGTAATTCCTCTCATTTACATTACCCTTGATCAAGTCTTACCAGGCCTCATACACCCTCCTCACTACAGATTTTGGTTCACTTATTGTTACCTTGCCCCTGGGTTTGTTAATACCACTTCCTTTCCTCTGTCTCCCCATCTCTCATGTTCTCCTTGGAGTCATCCATCTTGTCGTTTTCTCCTCCATGTTGTTTATCCAGTCTATCCTATCTAGATAGACCTTCAGGAATAATAAAATGCACAAAAAGAAGACATAGAAAAATGAAACAACAAAAGAAAACAAAACAATGATGAAAAACCAATGGGGAAAAAAAAGAAAAGAAAAGCCTGCAAATAGTTCAAGTACTGTTTGTTGACCTTTAGAAGTATTTTCCAGTCAACTCTGATGGGGTGCCACCCTCTGATCCCAAAATGTATTTTTATTATTCCCTTGGGACTTTCTTGATCTGCTCTCCTTGCTATTCTGTTGCACACCCTTAGTGTTTTGGCTTGTCAGATTAAGTGTAATTCACACTGCCTCCAGTGTTGTTCCCTGTAGGGCTATGGGTCAGAGAAGGATATCATGTCTCATAGTGGGGCTGGCCATATGCTCCTTTCTGTGCATTGGCTCCTCTAAGCAGGGGTATGATCCTGAAGGCTTGGTGGGCCAGGATGTGTTCCCTTCTTTCTTCCTCCTTTTTAATTTGCTTCCATGTACTCTGATCAGACATGCCCCTCTCCTTAAGTTGTAGCATCAGTTTGTCCTCTGAAGTAAATTCTTCTGGGGAGAGGAACAGCTGTCCACATAGTTGGGATTGGGGCTGGTCACTTAGACCTCTCTACTGATTCCCTACTTCTAGGCTGGAGTGTTGAATTCACATTTTGGAGTACGGGTTGAAGTCTGGTCCCTCTTTCTCTGTGGAGATATATAAAATACCCTCCCCTTGGGTGGGTTAGTGCCCCATTCCCCTGCTATCCATTTCTTCTCCCCCTTCTCCCCTCCTTTTTAGTTGGTTGCCATATGTATCCCTGGATTTGGTCTAGCCCCTGCCATACTACATGGACCTCACCCTGGGAATGTTTGTATACAGTAACTTTTTCCCTGTGCTCCTTTGCACTTTTTGTTCAGCTTACTTAAGTGGAGTCATTTTGTACTTTTCCTTTTGTTCTTGGTGTACTTCACATAACACAATTTTCTCCAGTTCTTCACATGCAGTGATGTGTTTCATGCATTTATCACTATTTTCTAGTGATGTGGAGTACTCCATTGTATGCATGCACTGCAGTTTTTAATCCATTGATCTTTTGATGGAAATTTGAGTTGTTACCAACTACTGTAAATCTTACTCACCTCAGGATACCAACCCCTCTCCTTTTCCTTTGCCATGATTCCTTCATTCATCCAACAAGTCTGGAAAGCAATTTTCCCTGGTCTTATACTTGGTAGGCTCTCCAGAGCCTGGCACACAGTGCTGCTCCATAAACAAGAGAGTGCATCTTATTGATGAAAACAGTGGGGAATGTGATGTCAGATTCCACATACAGATAAAAGATACAGTCCTTGCTCCAAGGACAGAGAAGAGGCAGATGTATAGACAATTCATTCTAATTTAGAGAGGTGCTATAATAGAGGGGTAGGCAAATATCAGTAGAATGTAATTAACAGTTTTTCCAGAGGAAGTGGCACTTTAATTGAGTCTTGAAAGAAGAGATCTTCATTTGATGATGGTATGGTGAAGGGAAGGGGAAGAGAAAAGTGTGATAAACAAGGAGGAAAGTTGGAGTAAATCTTTGTAATCATGGAAAGTAAGCAATGTGTCCTGGAAGTTTTAGTTAACCTCTTTGGCTGACTTGTGTCTCTGGGGCCATGCATCCTAGCAACACAGAAAGCACCATTGACAGATGGGGGACACTTGACATGAAGTGTGTTGGTTGGGAATTGAACCTATGTAACGTTTAAGAATTCTGTGGAACCATCAATGTCTCTATACCTCCAACTGCAGGAAGTATAACTGACCAAGGCCCCAGTTATTGGGCTGAAAACATATCTCTCAATTTCACCAAAGCCTGGCTAGCCACAAGCTGCTCCCAGCCAATAAATTAACACGGGGATTCTAAAACTGGCCCATATCTTGGAGCTGTGGAACTGCTTTGTTAACTGACTTTAGCTCAAGGATTTCCTGATATGATAGCCCTGCAGAATCTTCTTACACTTTTCATCCTCCTTCCCTCCTTCCATTTGTGCCCATTTTGTTTGGGATCAAACATGCCACAGTATAGTTCTCTCAGCTTTCTTTCTCTTACATTGTTGTTTGATCAAATCTGTGCACTTTTAACCCTATCATGGTTTCTGCTTCTTGTTGGACCATCATCTGTATCTTCTGAAGGGAAGAGAAAGATTGGATTGACCCATCTTGCTAAAGGTCTCGGTGCCACATGAAACATTGAAAAACAAGAGTAGAAGGGTTCTAAAGAGCTTGCTGGACTTTAGACAGTAGAGGTGCTAGTGAAGATTTTAGGAGTGACTTAGATGAGACAGGATGGGGCTATAGGGTGCAAGCAGGGGTGGTGATACTGTTAGAGAGTTTGACATTTCTTGCAAAAGAGCCCCAGGGGCACTGTGGGTTAGGCACTGGACTGCTAATGCAAGGTTGGTATTTCAAGCCTTCAGAAAAAAAGGAAGCTGATTGCTGCCTTACAGACCAACAACGTCGGAAACCCTATATGTCATTACTGTAAGTCTAAATTGACCAATGGCAGCGGGTTTGGGTTTAGTTTGTCAGAAGAAAGAATGAGACTCTGGTCTGAAATTTTGTTTTCTTAGGTTTCTTTTTCTTTTTGAGAAGAGAATAATGTTGCCATACACTAGTTGGTTGCTGTTGAATTGTTGTTAGTCGCACTTGAATTCATTCTTGCTCAGAGTAGAACTGCTTTAAAGGGCTTTCAACTTCTTGGAAGCTGAGCAGATGCTCCTTTGGGTGGATTTGAACTGCCAACTTTTAGGTGAGTGGTTGAGTATTTAACCATTTGTGCCACCCCAAGACCTCAAATATGTTAAGGAAGGATTGTAAATAAAAATACCAGTGGGAGAAATCTCGGTCCTGTGCCATTTCTGAACACGAAAAATGAAACCATGAATAAAGAAAGGCATCAGTCATAGGACAGCACTTTGTGTCCTCTGCCATCAGCCCTTTTCTTTTCTCAGAACAGCCCCAAAGACACGGACTCCTTTCCACTTCCTTGTGACTTGTTCTCTTTAGGATCTTCAGTAACTCTCCAGAAAATGAATTCAAAAGATGCCCAGTGCTTTGTGGTTCCTGTGGAGTGTGGGGTGTGAGGAATTTCCAGGAGGGTCACTCTCACCGATTCTGTGGGGGACAGCATAGAAGGTCAGTGTTTCAGATGAAAAGTTGGGAGCAAGCTCAAGGATTAAGAGTTGTCTACAATGACCGGATGTGGGGGTGTGGGCCAGGGGGTGGAGATAAGAATTCTAAAACAGAATGTTGGCCAAGTCTGCCTCAGCCCTGACTTCCAGTGCAGCTGTTCTCTTTGTGCCCAGGACCAGAGCAGAAGACTGTTGCCCTGGAAAGCGGAAGGGCACAAGGGTCCATAAAAGGCTGCTGGCAGTGGGAGATATAAACTTTGCATGCCCTGAACCAAACTGTCAAATGTGTCAACTTACAGCTGAATGGTCACTGATGGCTCTTGCAAAGAGGAGGCAGATCAGGTGCTTGGAGTCTGGTTTGGCACGTTTACCTCTAGGCACCATTTTGAAGTGAGGCATTAGCAGCTTCCTATCTGAGCAAACAGGAAGTCTATTAAAAATGTCCATTGTCTCTTCCTGCCTGTGCTGAAAGGACTGTTAAAAGACCAAATCCAAGGGGATCCTGCCAAGACCAGAAACTCAGGGAACATGCAGCTGCTGCTACCACCTGTGTTCTTCTGTGTCCAGTTAAGCAATTTCCTCTCCAGTGCTCCCACATTCAGGACAGAGAGAGCCTGCAGTCTAATGGTGATGCAAAGATGTTGAGTGGGAAAGGGAGGGCAAGAATAGAGTTCACGGTTCGTATTTGTTGAAAGCAGGCAGCATCCTTCTCATATTCCTCCGCTTCAGCAAGTCAGCAATGCATCTCTGCTCCCCTCTTCCTGAAACGTGCTGGCTGGAAATCAAATCCAATGTGGAATCGCTGCCTTTCACTGCTGTACCACAACAATACACCTCAAGAGAATACTGTTAAAAAAGACTCTCGGGACATTATCAACATTACTAAGAAGTGAAATCCTGCCTATTTCTCTCAAAGCATCTCTCTCCCCCCCCCCCCTCTGTCTCACACACACACACACACATACACGAATTTTTGCATGGTTTTGCATAGCTGAACCCTAGTGGTGTGATAGTTACTCATTGGTCTGGTAATATAAGGTCAGCAGTTGGAAATCACCATCTAAGGGAGAAACAAGACTTTCGACTCCCATAAAGAGTGAGTCTCAAACTCAGAGGGGAAGTTCTGCCTGTCTTATAGGGTCACTTTATGTCTGCCTGGATGGTTTCTGGTTTGTTTGTTAAAGTTGCTTGCTCTCAAACACCGAGTGAAAGAGGCAGTTCACTCTTCTTGGGCTTGCCTTCCGAGGCAAAGAGGTGTAGGGGAGTATGCATATGTTTCTGAGGTGCCGGGGGTGGGGCAGTGGGGGGATGGACAAACAGCACAAGTGTGGGGCTGCTGACTGAAAGGCAGGAGGCCTGAGTCTATTTGCAAGAAACGAGTTGGCAATATGCTCCCCAAAGGTCACACAGCCTCAAAAGCTCTCTGCAGCAGTTCTACTCTGCACACGAATTCTTGACTGCGTGTGTGCTCTGAGAGAGCAGACCATAAGAGTGGAAGACTGAGAAGAGGCCCCACTCAGTACACTTAGTGAAGGATACACACACTCAACTCCAAAATGGGGACATATCACCCGACTGAGTTTCCAGAGCTGCCCCTGTGCACGGGCTCTGCTAATCTGGGTCCCAGAGTGGGCAGAGCTGTGATTGGGAGGAGGCTGGGCACGTGGAGGCTTCACATGTCATGGGCTCAAGGTCGCAGTGGAGAGTGGTGTCAGCATGACAGCACTTCCCAGGATGGTGGAATGTGACATCAATGTCCCCTTCAGGCTGAGACAGGTGGTCCTCAGTAAGAAGCCCCAGGGCTGCTCTGTGTCCTGGCCTACCCTCTTGCTTTGCTTCTATTGGTGGCTCCCTGCCAGCCTCCGCCTCCTGGTGGGGCCTTGGGCAGGGACCTCAGACAGTGGAGCTCTGTGCGCACTGTCTCCTGTGGGCAGCCGGGTGTTTTTCTATAGAGGGGACTTGTCATTAGAGAACCTGGGAATGACTGGGGGCACCTTGGGCTGTTTTCCTTTCTCTTTGGCCTCCATTTACTTATGCTCTCGGAAGGAGCATGGGCGGCCAGTGCCCACAATTCCCTTGTCCTGCTGAAGGCTGCTTGACAGCTGCATAAATCACACCGAGATACAACTAATAGGTTGCTGCCCGAGACTGTACCGGACCACCCAAGCGCAGCTCCAGAGGCGGCTGGCTCTCTGTGGCCTGCACACAAATACAGTTATGCAAATAGCTTAACCCTTTGTTACTCTGTACCCGCTGAAACAAACAGGTTGCAAAATGTCCTCCCTCTCTCCCCCCTCTCACTTCCCCAGAACAGTCTAGGTCTGTTTCTCAGCTCCCCTCTCCAACCCCCAAGTTAATGTGCCTCCTTTCCCTATCCTGCATGCTTCCCTTCTCTCCAGATTCCCAAGGTTTGTGCACTGAGCAGGTGCTGAGAGCAAAGAGGCAGTGCCAAGGCTTTGACCCAGAAGGCAGAATGGGGTGGGTGGAGTGGGATTCATAGAGCTGGGGACGGGCCCGTGGTCTGTAGAGAGCAGGCAAGCCGAGAAGAAGTTGAAGCTGTATGTAGGCTTCTGGAGATTTCAACTCCTTCATTTGTGGCTAACGGGTGAGACTACCCCAAAGTGTGTGCCTGAATCTCTTTGAGACCCACTGACAGCTAGCTCTGATCTCTAAAGGATGGAGATGGTACAGTGCAATTGTAAAGAGGAAGCCACATCAGCCAGTGTACAACTGAATCTCTTGCCCAAGGCTTCAGCCACATCTCTTAAGTGCCAAGAGTGTACTCATGGGGGACAGCAGTGGTTTCAAAACTTTAAATCCAAACTTTATGTGGAAGACTTAGCAAGCCAGGTCAGTGTACCTCACATGCAACCACAACCTACAATTTATCTCAGAAAGCTGCTTGTGCCCATCATGCTGAGCAGGTTTCAACAAAGCTTCCAAACTAAGATGGACTGGGTAGGAAGGAAGGTATGGAGATGTGCTTCTGAAAGACAGCCAATGAAAAATCTATGGGCCACAAACATTGCAGTTGTAGTCTGTCATGGAGATGACACAGGACTGGGCAGTGGGTTGTTCTATTTTGCACCAGCCACCATGACTCAGGGCTAGTCAGAAGCATCCATAACAAGTAAAACTGCTAAATGCTCTGCCTTGTGCAAGGCACCAAGACACCACAGTGAGTGAAAGAAACGGTCCCAGCTCAGAGGTATGCTCTGTATCCCCCTCAGCTTGATCTTTCCAGTCCATGCTCACAGGAGTCAAATTCCCAATGATTGGTTCGTTTTCATGCCCTGTAATTGTCCGCTTGCTCCTTCTCCTGAAGCTAGGCTCATCTCCTTCTGCTCAGGGACACCTGGATCCACCTCTTGGGGTGCATTAGTCATTTCTTTCCTCCAGAATCTGTATGGCTCCCTTCACTCAGATCAATGCTCAAATGTCATCTTCTTAGCCATGTCTTTTAGCACTAAAAATAATCCACATTATGACACTTCCATCCCTCATCTTGGCCTTATTTTCTTTATGGCACCATTAACCACTAACTCCCCTGTTGAGCATACTTAGTGTGGATAATTCATATATGTATATGAAGTCATTTTATTGGGGGCTCATACAACTCCTATCATGATCAATACATAGGTCAGTTGTGTGCAGCCCACATTTGCACATTTGTTACCATCATCATTCTCGAAACATCCTCCTTCTACCTAGGTCCCCAGTACCAGCTCCTCATATTTGCCCCCCCAACCCCCCTCCCCCAAGAATCCTTAACAATTTACAAGTTGTCATTATTTTGTTATCGTACACTGTCCATTGTGGCCCTTCACCCACTTCCCCATTGTCTGTTCCCCTCCAGAGAAGGACATATGTAGATCTCTGCAATAGGTTTCCCCTTTCTATTCAATCTTCCCTCCACCCTCCTGACATCACCATCTGGTCCTGAAGGGATCATCTATCCTGAATTGCCCCTGTTACTGGCTCCCTTGGTCTAGCTGGATTTGTAATGTATAATTGGGATCATGATAGTGGGTGGGAGGAAGTATTTCAGAACTAGAGGAAAGTTGCATATTTCATTGTTGCTACACCATACCCTGACTGGCTTGTCTCCTCCCCACAATCCCTCTGCAAGGCGCTGTCCCTTTACTTATTGATGGATCCTGGGTTCCCAATTTGAAGACATTATTTTTTTTTACTGTTTTCTTTGCTGATATATCCCACATATCTAGAATATTCCCTCTACTTAGTAGATGATCAACAAATATTTGGGGAATAATTTAATGCTGTTAGAGGAATGTGCAGTATGCCATGAGCACCATGGAAGAATTCAAAAAGATTTATTAGCCTGGAGACAGAGGGGATTGCATGCTGGGCTGCTAATGGCAAGGTCTACAGTTCAAAACTATCAGCAGCTGTGAGGGAAAAAGACAAGGCTTTCCACTCAGGTAAATAGTTACAGCCTCCGAAACCAATAGGGACAGTTCTGCTCTATCCTATTGGTGGCTATCAGTTAGAATTGACTCAATGGCAGTGGTTTTCTTAGCTGATAGGGACTAGACTGGGTGTGTTGGGGGTCTGGAGTGTATCAGCTCCATCTACTCTATCAGTGCATGAGAGGAGAAGGCCTCCTACTGTATTTTAGAGATGCTCAGAGGACTGCAGAGATTGAGATCTTTTCTTTGAGGGATTTGGGAAGGGCTCAGCTTGTTCCTTTCTTTATGGGGCAGTGGGGATTGGTGGTGGAGGTGGGACTTAAACACCTTTGTCAAAGAGTGAATATTCAGATCCCAATCAGATATACTTGGTTTCTTTCATCATTAAGAAGTTCAGAATCTACTTGATAGTAACTAGTGGGTGATATTCCAGATATCCTGACACTTCTCATAATCACATTGCATTCTGGTTTTGATCTGTTACATACAATTGAACTGCTTCATTATGAAAGGATAGCTATGGTTTTCAGTTTCTCAATCCCAAACCAACTGCTATCAAGTTGATTCCAACTCAGGCAATGCTGCTTGTCAAGTTGCACTCTGTGGAGTCTTCTCTGCTGTGACATTTTGGAAGTGGACACTAAGCCTTTCGTCCCAGATACCGCTGGTGGGTGAGAATGGCTAACTTTTCAGTTAGTAGCCAAGAACTTAATAACTTGCAACTGAGAGGAGAGTGGAAAAGAGAAGAGGGTTTATAACTTTACTTGCTTTTTAAAAATGCTAGTCAACACTGAGTTTTAACTGATCACACAGAAAAAATAAAGAGATAGTTTAGGTAGTGGAAAGAGGAAGAGGAACAGGAGAAAGAGAGAAGTGAAGGGCAAGGGAGGGGAGAAAGGGGAGAAGGGAGGGAGGGATTGAGACAAGAAACCCAAGCTCTATCCACATTGACTTCAGTCATTTAACTTCTGACTTCATTCCCTTTTTAAACTTTTGTTTATCCTCCCCCTCCCCAGGCTCTTGCAAAATACTTTAAAGAACATTAACAAGAGGAGGATAAAAGATTTTGTTTTCTTTTAATTCTTTCTGATTTATGCTCCTTTGTCTTGAAAGCTCCTGTAATCTCCTGTGTCTTCAGAGCCAGCTCCCTGCTGACAGGGCGAAGGCAGCAAGCACTCCCCTGGCTTTAGATAAACCATTCCAAGCAGGATCATTAGTTACGCAAACTTTCTACCTTGAAATGCTCTTAAATGTTTGAAACTCAAGATCTTCTTCCTTGAAAATGAAGGAAAACAAACACCACAGTTCATGTCTTTTAGAAGCTTTGCATTGATTCTGGTGGGAGTAAGACCTTGCATGTTTGAATTGGTCGGGAAACATTTTACTGCAGAATTTATTGAGCTGCTACTATATGTTTCTAGTTTGGGCTGTAGGTGGCAAAGATAAACATAATGCCTGTGTATTGTTGTCAATATTTGGGGATGGATATTCGAAGACCTCATAATACACTTGGTCAGATAATCCTGTTTAGAAATATAGTATACTATACCTTTATATCACTGCACATTTAAACTATTTATTTGTACATTTACTTTTGTAATTATTCATTTTCTGTGCCACTGGCCTGAAACAAGGGTTCAAGCATATCAATTAAGAGGATGTCACAGGAACTGGCGGTGTTTCCTTCTTCTGTGTATGAGTTGTTATGAGTTAGGAATGACTCTATAGCACCAACTCAGAGAGCATTTACATGCCAACGAATAAATATCGCCAGGTGTGTTAGTCTGGGTGGACTAGAGAGACAAATTCATAAACACACAGAGGGGTATAAGAAAGAGCCTTATATAAGAGCAATTGAATATTGAGAAGACATTTTAGCCCATAAGTCTGATATTAACCTATATGTCCAAGATCAATCTATAAGTTCCCCTTCAGATTCACGAAACACATGCAATGCTGTTAAATGCAGGAAGATCACAGATCAGTGGGGAGAAAGTCTTGTCAATCCAGTGTCTACTTCCAGGGTTCAAGTTTCATCAGTGTGCTTCCATGTGTCTCATTGTTAGTGATTTCTTGCAGGTAATGAGTGTGTGCTCCCCCTCCAGCAAGCTATTTAACTTCTTTGTGCATTCAAATGAGGTCACCAGACTACAATGTGATTGGGAGACTAATCTCCACCCCTCCACTCTTGTCTCAAGTTGAGAACGGATTACATCACCCAGGTCATATGGCATCTTCATGATCCTTCATTTGTGTGGCTACTTTGTCAGTGCTGCTAATAAGAGCTTCCCTTGCTTTTCTGACCCTGCTTTCCCAAACTAGATGACATTTTCTATTGAATTGCTCTCCTGACGATGTGTCCAAAGTAAGCCAGAGTCTTACCATCCTTACTTCCAGGAAGCATTTGCCTGTATTTCTTTTAAGACGAATGTGTTCATTCTTCTGGAAGCTATGGTATATTCAATATTCTTCACCAACAACACGATTCAAATAAATCAGTCAATTCTCCTATTTTCCTTTTTTCTTTGTCCATCTTTCAAATACATACAAGACAATTGAGAATCATGACTTGCATTGGTTTTCAAATTGGCATTTTAGATTTTTAATCTGAAAAAACTCTTTTGTTGCAAATTTGTCCAATGCAATACACTTGATTGATTGACCGCTGCCTCCATCAGGCATATAGATTACAAATATTGATCGCCACATTATATATAATTTTCTTGCTAGAACATCTACCACTTCCCTGGCAAGCTGTGAAGGAGCAAGCTACCATGAATCCTACAACTTCAAAAAATGGAATGCTTCCAAAACTCATGAGAGTGGGAAATTGGATGTTTCTTCAGTCAAGTTGCTAATAAGAAACCAACCTTGACTGAATTCTTGATTGCAAACTGTGAAATTCTAAACAGAAGATCCAGCTAAACTGTGCCCAGACACATGGTTCACAGAACCTTTAAATAATAAACAGTGTGTGTCTTGAAGCATAAAACTAATACTGATTCTGAAATTGAAAAGAGGATATTGCAGTAACAAATACCTAGAAATGTGAGAATGGCTTTGGAATCAGGTAGTGGGGAAAGGCTCAAAATATTTTGGGGAGCAACATAGGGAGGGCACAGGACTGGGCAGATCTTTGTTGACTGTGCATGGTATCTGTGTTAGAAATCTGTCTGTTACGGATACTGCTAATTAGAGTTCAAGAGGAAATGAGGAACATTTTGCTAGGAACTGGGAGAAGGGGGATTCTTTGTTACATAATGGCAAAAACCTTAGTGAGCTTGGTCCCTAGTTATGTAGAAAGCACAACTTGTAAGTCATGGACTTGATTGTGTAGCTAAGGTGGTTTCCAAGTGTGCTAGTCTGGGTAGACTAGAGAAACAAATTCATAGACATGCATATGGATAGAAAGGAAAGGTTTACATATAAGAAGAATGGAACATTGAGAAAACATCTCAACTCAGTCCAGTTCAAAATCATAAGTCCGATATTATCCTATATATCTGATACCAGTCTATAAGTCTTCTTCCGACTCACAAAGTCACAGGCCAGTGGGTGCAAAATCCCAGCTCTGGCAGGGGTTCCCTCATGGCTCCTTGTTTCCAAGACTCAGGGTCCATCAGCAGTATCCATTGGTGATAGAAACATCTCAGTGCTGGCAGGTGTCTCTCTGTGGTTTTTCCAGCTTCAGAGATCTGATTCCATCAGGGTAAGACTGTGTGGCTTCTCCTTTGGCTCTTCCAGTTCCTTGGATGCTGCCATCTTGTCTTGTCAGTCATGCGACTTCCAACAACTGGGAAAATAGTCTCTCATCTCCAAGTGGGAAATACCACGAGACTTCCCAGAATTCTCAGGAGAAAGCCATGCCCACACAGAGGCTTCATTGGCTATCTCCAGATTGACAGGCTAGACTCCACTCCTACATCCCAATCATGAAATTGACATCAAGTACATGACCGCCACACCAAGGAATGTGTGTTCAAGGTGTTACTGTTTTAGTTTTTTATTTTCCCTGTTGTTTATAATAAAATGCCAGAAAAAGGAAATAAAGTGATGAAAGAACTGCTAAGCAAAAAAGAACCAGAACTGGATGCTTTAGAAAAGTTCCAGCGTTTCCAGAGAGCAAAAAATGCTAAAATTATGAGAATCAGTGAAAGATGCAGGTGTACACTGGTGTCATTTTTAATTCAGTTGTACGGAGACCTTGGTTTCATTTATGAACAATGCACATCACACCTACCAACAACCAGCTGGTGGGCGGTGGTTGTGTTGCAGTGAAGCTGACAAACTTTTAATAGAATATCCAGAATGAGATAGTCTAGGAAGAAAAGCCTGGTGTTTGAATACCAAAAATCATCCAGTGAAAACCCTCCATACCACAATTATCTAATCCAAACGGAGAATAGGGGTGGCACAAAGCCAGACAGCATTTTCTTCCTTTGTGCATGAGGTCTACAAAGCGAGGGGTAGACTCAGCAGAGCTAACACCAACAGCAGCAATACGGGAGTACATCCTTCTGCTAAAACTTCGGAAAAGATCAGAGAATTTAGTTGCCCACCCCCCAGATTTTTGATAGATTACAGATTGTTAGTTACTTTTAAGTCTCACACTGACCACTGTCTCCCTTCCCCTCTGGTTTCTGTTCTTCCCCTTGATGGGGTGTGTTTGATTATATGCCATTCATTGTGATTGTTATACCTTGACCTCCCCACCACTCCTCACCTTTTCTACCCATTCCTATTTCTGGGTTCCATATGTCATGAGTTTTATCTATTACCTATACCTATGTATATGCTTCCATCTAGTTCAGAGTGGGAAGTGGCACTGGGTCATGATAGTGGGGGGTGAGGAGGCCTCAAGGGACCAGAAGTATATTGCATGATCAATCAATGTTCTACTGCACCCTGATTAACTCATCTCCTCCCATTGACCCCTCTGTGGATGAATGGTACATTGTCTACAGATAGTTTGGGGTCTCTGTTTCAACCCCGCCTTTCTCATCAATGCATTTTTGTTTGCTTGTTGTCAATTTTCTGATGTCCATTTCCTGGCCTCAATGACACCTCATGGTCACACTGGCTGGTGTGCTTCTTCCATGCAGGCTTGTTGCTTCACAGTTGAATGGTCACTTATTTAACTTCAAGCTTTTAAGACCCCAGATGCCTTTGACACCTTGTAGTCACATAGGCTGGTGTGCTTCTTCCATGTGGACTTTGTTGCTTCTCAGCTAGATGGCCACTTGTTTAACTTCAAGCCTTTAAGACCACAGACGTGATATCTTTTGATAGCTGGGAACCATCAACTTTCTCCACCACATTTGCTTATGCACACTTTTGTCTTCAGCAATCATGTTAGGAAGGTGAGCATCAAGGAATGCCAATTTAATAGAACAAAGTGTTCTTGCATTGAGGAAATACTTGAGTGGAGGTCCAATGTCCATGTGCTGTCTTAATGCTAACTCTATAAGTATATGCACTTAGATCCATTTCCCTATCATTATATATAAATATATTTGGCCATGTTCATGCCTGTATTTAGACCTCTATAAATGCCCTTTGCCTTGCAGTTCTTTTCTCTATTTCCTTGTACTTTCCTTTTGTCCCCTTATCATGCTCAGCCTTCATTTGGGTTTCAGTAAATTCTCTCTGTTACATTACTCTTGATTAATTCCTATCAGGCCTCTCAAACCACCTTGTCACTGATTTGGGATCACTTGTTGTTCCCTTATCCCTGAATTGGTCAATACCACCTCTTTTCCCCCACTGCCTCATCTCCTATGTCCCATGGCACCCCCCACACCCCCCCAAGCATCAGTCCCATTGTTTTCTCCTTCAGACCATTCATCTAGCCTATCTTATCTAGATAGACTTACAAAAAACCCAAAACATCGTCAAAAAATTTTACAAAAGAAGCAAGACATCGCAAGATGACCATCAAAAGAACACAAAATGATGACAATAAAAAAACAATGCCCAGAAAAAGATAAATAGGTTTTTTAAAATAAAAAAAAAATAATAAAATAAAAACCTGTAAATAGTTCAAGGTCTGTTCATTGACCTCCAGAAGTGTTCCCTGGTTGAGTCAAATGGGGTGCCACACCCTGACCCCAAAGTATATCCTTGGAACTCCCTTGGGAACTCCATGCTCTACTCCCCACCCCTCTGTTGCTCTGCTGCACACTCTTAGTGCTTTGCCTTGGTGTGGTGGGTTCAGACCAGGCACAATCACCACCTGGCTTCACCATTGTTGTTTCCATTGGACCTTCAGTCAGTGAGGGATGCCTTTCATTTTGGGGCTGGCCATATGGTCGCATCAAAGAACTAAAAGAACACTGTGTACCCACATTCCTGATATGATCACTGATGGCAAATTTGTGCATAAGCAAATGTGGTGTAGAAAACTGATGGTTCCTGGCCATCAAAAGATATAGCACCTGGTGTCTTAAAAACTTGAAGGTAAACAAGCAGCCATGTAGCTCAGAAGCATCAAAGTTCACATGAAAGAAGCACACCAGCCTGTGTGACCACAACATGCCGAAGGGAACAGCTATCAGGTATCAAAGAACTAAAAATTAGGTCATTTTCAATGAGGAGCAGTACATATTCGGGACCCAAATCCCACCTGTGGGTGGAGCAGCTTCCCCTTAAAGAATGGCTGTGGGGATTAAACTCCAGTCAGGGTACAATGTAGCAGCAATGAAATATGCAACTTTCCTCCAGCTCTTAAATGCTTCCTCCCTCCACTCTCATGATCCCAATTCTACCTGACAAATCTGGCTAGATCAGAAGATGTACACTGGTCTAGATAGGAACCGCAAACATGTGAAATTCAGACAGATGATCCCTTCAGGACAAGTGGTGAGAATGGCGATACTGTATGGGTAGAAAGAAGGAGGGGTAGAAAGGGGGAGCCAATTACAGGAATCTACATATAACCTCCTCCCTGGAGTGTGGATAACATGGAAGTGAGTGAAAGGAAACATCAGATAGTATAGGATATGACAAAATAATAATAATTTATAAATTATCAAGGGTTCATGAAGGAGGGGGGAGTGGGGAGGGATGGGAAATATGAGAAGCTGATACCAAGGGCTTAAGCAAAAAGAAAATGTTTTGAGAATGATGATGGCAACAAATTACAAATGTGCTTTGCATACAGTGGATGGATGGATGGATTATGATAAGAGTTGTATGAGCCCCCAATAAAATGATTTTTTAAAAAAGACCCCAGATGCTATATCTTTTAATATATACCATCCTCTGTCTTTACTACATCTTCTTATGCATCATTTTGTATTCAGTGATCATGTGGGAGGGGGGTGCTGGGCATCACAGAACGCCAATTTGTTAGAACAGTGTTCTTGTATTGAGGGAAGGTATGAGCCGAGGCCCAAGATCCATCTATAGCCTCAGTTTATTGCCTTATAAATAGATGTACGTAGGCCAATATTTCTATTTTTATGGATTAATGTATTTACTTACGTTCTCACCTCTATTAATATCTCTATCTATGCCTTTGCTTTATAAAGCTTACTGCTGTTTTCTTTTGCCTCATCCTGTCCTGCCATCGCTTTCCCCCTTCTTCCACATCTTAATGTTTCCTCTGCTAGCTTGATGCTGCTCTAATACAGGATCTCTACCCTCTCCTAGATGTTGGTTTCAATTCCCTCATCTGTCCATGACACCAACCGCTCACCATACCCTTCTCCCTGCCTCCTTCTTCACTATAGACCTTCGGGCGCCATTTGCCCTATTGCCTTCTCCCTGAGTTTCCCTCCGTTATGCTCCATTTCTGGTTTGTCCTGCTGCAGGGGATTCAGTCTACACTGTCTTCCCACAGTTTGTCTCCATTATTGTCCTCTGTCATTGTATACTCCAGCTAAGGAAAAACATATTTTGAGTTGTTGGAAGCCCCACAGTCCTCTCTGTGCTTTAGCAGCTCTATGTAGGGACATCATCCTCCACACTTGGTGGGCCAGTATGGAATCTAGTCCAACTGTCCCTTTCTCTTCTTCCTTCTTGGTTTACTTCTGTGAGGGCATGGTCAGTCAATTCCTTTCTCCCACTTGAAGATCTAGTGGTGTTCTCTGTAGCACACACTGCCAGGGTGGGAGTCAGGCTGGTTCTGGTTGGGGCCGGCCTTGTAGTTCAGTCTTTTCATGCATTCCTCCACGTGTTGAGTTGTCCTCCTGGTTTGATGCACTGTGGTGAGATCTGTATGCACACTCTGATTTTGTGGAGACACAACCAGTACTCTTCCCCTGAGTGGTCACTCATGTTATACTTGTCCTTTTGTGATTTGCTGACCACTTGACAAAATTCCTTCTAATTTTTGTCAATGGAATATGTCTTTTGTGTGATTGTCCTTGCTTTTTAGTGCTGCATGGTACTCCATTGTGTCTATGTGGCAGAGTTTACTAGTATACTCATCTATCAATAGAAATTTAGGTTGTTTCCAACTCTTTGCAATTGTGAATTATGCCACAATAAACACTAAAGTGCAGAAACTGGTCATGTTTTATGTCTTACCTCTTCTGGGGATATGCCCAGTAGAGGATGTCTGGGTCATAAGGTAGATCAATTTCCATTTTTTTAAGTATCGCCAGATCATTTTCCACAGTAGCTGAATATATCTACATGACCACTAGCAGTGGGGAAGAGTTCCTAGTTCACCACAGCCCCTCCAGCATTTGTTGTTCTCTGACTTTTTGATTTGGGCTAATCTCAAGGGTGTTAGATGGTACCTTATGGTTATTTTAGTTTGCATTTCTTTTATGACTAATGAATGGGAACACTTTTTCATGTGTTAATTGGCCATAAAGGTCTTCTTCCTAGTGAAAAAATTTTTTAGTTCTTTTTCCCACATCCTCAGGGGGTTAACTGTTTTCCTCTTTTTGCAGGCCATGAGGGTGTTGTACATTGTAGTAATAATTCTTTTTTCTGATGTGCCATTACTGAAAAACTTGCCCCAGTTTGTGTGTTGCCTTATTATCCTCTTTGTGAAATCTTTGAGGCTCACAGGTATATTGTTCTTTTTAAATTCCACTTGCCAATTTTCAGTTCACCTGTGTGTGTACCCTTCTCTATTACAGTAAGCCTATGTATTCCCTGGGCCAATGATCTTAGGTTAGTCCCGATATCTACCTCGATGGTCCTAATGGTTTGAGGTTTTACTAGGTCTGTAATCCACCTTGAGTTTGTTCTTGTGCATGGGGTGAGGCAAACATCTTGTTTCATTTTTCTACATGTGGATACTCATTGTCTCCAGCACCACTTGTTAAAGAGGAAAACTACTTCTCACTTGATGCTTTTGGGACCCTTATAGAACATCAGTTGTCTATAGGCTGATGGTTTTACTTCTCGGCTTTCTGTTCTTTTCCACTGGTCTGAGTATCTGTCCTTGTGCCAGGAACCATGCTGTTTTGACCACTGTGACTGTGTAGCAGGTGTTAACATCAGATAAAGTGAATCTTCTGACATCAGTCTTGGGGAGTTCTCTGTTAATTCTGGACTTCTCCCTTCTCCATATGAAATTGGTGATCAGTTTTTCTAATTCTTTGAAGAAGGTTGTTGCTATTTGAATCAGAATAACCTTAAACTTATAAAGAATTTTGGGCAAGATTGATATCTTTACTATGTTGCCTTCCAGTCCATGAGAATGGGATGTTCTTCCATTTGTGGAGGTCACTTGTGATTTCTTGTAATAGGGTATTATAGTTTTCCTTGTATAAGTCTTTAGTGTATTATTTTGTTGAATGTATTCCTAGTTATTTCAGTTTGTTCTTGGTTATTGTGAAGGGTACTGTCTTCCTGATCTCTTCTTCTTTGTTCCTGTCTGATGTATATAGAAAACCTACCAACTTCCCTTTGTTGAGTTTGTCACTCTTCCATATTCCTTTATTCTTGTTTCGAAGCTTTTGGTGTTTTCAATATACAGGATAATGTGGTCTGCAGATAACGATAGTTTCACTTCCTTTTCTCCCATTTGGATGCTTTTAATGTACTTTTGCTGTCTTATGTTTTTAGCTCAGGCATCCAATATGATATTGAATAGAAGTGGGGACAAGGGGCATTCTTGTCTCGTACACTTTTTCAATGGAATTGTTTCTGTCTTTTCTCCATTGACTATGATGTTGGTTGTTGGCTTTTTGTAGATAGCTTGTATCAGCTTGAGGAATTTGCCTTCCATTTCTATCTTTATGAGTGTCCAATTTAGGAATGGGTGTTGGATGATGTCAAATGTTTTTTTCTGTGTCTATGGATATTATCATGTGGCTCTTATAATTTTTCTTATTGATGTGATGTACACTATTGATGGATTTTCAGATGTTAAACCACTCCTGCATCCCTGGGATGAATCTTACCTGGTTTTAGTAGATATGTTTCATACTTTTGTATTCTATTGGCCAATATTTTGCTAAGGATTTTTTTCATCTATAATTCATTAGAGATATTGGTCTTTATGTCTCTATACCTGTGGGGGTCTTTGCCCTGTTTGGGTGCCAAAATTATGCTGACTTTGTGGAATGAATTTGGGAGTTTGCCATCCTTTTCTATGCTCTGGAATACTTTATGAACGATTGATGTCACCTCTTTCCTGAATGATTGGTAGAATTCCTATGTGAAGTCATCTGGGTGCTTTTTTTGTTGGTAGCTTCTTGATAACCCTCTCTATTTCTTCTTTTGCTATGGACTTGTTGAGGTTCTTGACATGTCTGAGATAATCTAGGGAGGGACTGCTTTTACAAGTATTTATTCATGTCTTCTATGTTTCTGGATTCATTAGAATATAGTCCTTCATAGTACTTTGTTATTATCCTTTTAATTTCATTGGGGTCTCTTGTAATTATCCCTGTTTCATCTCTCATCCTGCCTATTGATATTTGTTCCTTCCTTTCCTTGGTTAAGTTTATTAGCTGTCTGTCAATTCTGTTGATCCTTTCTTAGAACCAACCTTTTCCTACATTTATGCTTTGCATCATTCTCTTGTCTTCCCACTGGTTTAACTCTGCTCTCAATTTTATTTTTTCTTTTCTTTTGCTATCAAAGGGGTCGCTCTGTTGACTCTGTTCTAGTTGTTGGAGGTTTTGTGATAATATGTCAGTTATAATCCTCTTTTCTTTTTTCATAAGTGCATTTGTTGATATCATGCTACCTCTGATAACTGCTTTTGCAGTATCCCACAAGTTTTGATACATTGTATTCCTGTTCTCATTAGTTTCCAGGAAATTCCTAACATCCTCTCTAATCTGGGCCTGTACCCATTCATGTCGCAGAACATAGTTGTTCACCCTCTAGTTGATTGCCCTTGCTTTTTTGGTCATCCTTTTATTAATCCCCAGCTTTATAGCATGGTGATCTGGGAAAGACATCCGAATAATCTCTATGTGTTTGAATTTACTCAGGCTTGACTTGTGTCCCAGCATGTGGTCTATTCTTGAAAATGAGTCATGTGTGCTTGAGAAGAATGTGATTTCTTTTTTGCATTGGGATGAAAACCCCTATAAATGACTATCAGACCCAGTTACTGAATTGCATTGTTTAGCTCTATAGCCTCCTTGCTGAGCTTCTTTCTCAGTGATCTTTATCTGATAGTGGAGTATTAAAATCATGTACTATGATTGTTGCATTCATGATTTCTTTCTTCATCCACTCACCTTCTTTTCATGGTTTCTGCTGATAGCTCCGAGGATGTTTATGGCAGTCACCGGTCTGTGTCAATTTCTGCCCTGGGAGTATAGGGATGGAGTTCAGCCTGTCAATCTGGAGATAGCCAAAGAGACCTCTGTGTAGTCATGGCTTTCTCCTGAGATTTCTGGAAATTCTCATGGTATTTCCTAATTGGAGGAGAGAGACTTGACTCAGGCCCTGGGAGATGCTCGACAGACAAGACAAGATGGCTGCATAGACCCTGAGCCTTAGGAACTGGAAGAGCCAGAGGAGAAGCCATGTGGGCATATCCTGATGGAAACAGGCCTCTGAAGCTGAAAAAACCACAGAGAGACACCTGTCAGCATTGAGATGCTTCTATAGCCAATGGATACTGTTGATGGACCCTGAGCCCTGGAAATGAGGAGCCCTATGAAGACCCCTGCCAACACTGGGATGCTTCTACTGCCGCTGCATACACAAGACTTTGTACCCACTGACCTGTGATTGTCCTGGTGTCATTGCATGTGCTTTGTGAGTCAGAAGAAAACTTTATAGACTGGTATCTGACATATGGGCTAAAATCGGACTTATGACCTTGGACTGGACTGGATTGGAATGCTTTCTCAATGTTCCATTCCTCTTGTACATAAGCCTTTCCTTTATATCCACATACGTGTTTATGAATTTGTTTCTCTACTCTACCTGGACTAACACAATGTTCTTACTTGATCTCCCTTGTATGTGACTGTCTTCCTTTATGTTGCAGCTCTTAAAATTTTCTGTTTCTCCTCAAAGTTGGATATTTTTACTATATTATATGTCTTCACGAGTCCATCTTGGGGTTTGGTCTAGTTGGTGTCCTCTGCTTCCTGTCTGAGTGCCTGATTCACATTCATTAAGATGGAAAATTTTGCTTCCAGAAATTCCTTCACCATCTTAGCTGTCAACTTGTGTGTTGTGTCCTGCTATGGTAGACCAATTATTTGAATATTATTCCTCTTCATAGCATTTGTCATTGACCTCAGGTTATCTTCTAGTTCTATAATTTTCCTCTCTATCTTTCTTGCTTGCTGAGGTCTGTTTGAGTGTCTTTGAGATCACTGATATGGTTCTTTGTCTCCTGAAGTCTTAATTGTAAATTCTGTAACTTTATGTGTGGCTTCTGCTACCTCATCTGCTAGCACCTATATTTCCCTTTGACTTGTGAACTTCATCCCTTCTATTGTGGACTTCAACTCCTCTATCTTTGGATCCCTATCCTGCGTTGCTTCCCTCATCTCCTGTACTACTCCGCAGCCTCATGAAATTTCTTTTTGTGATATAGTGGAGTCTGATTCTTCTATGAGCATCATTAACTCTGATGCTGTGTTTTGTCTCTGGATTTTTGGTGAGAGTGATATGATCTGTCAATGCTTTCTCAACCCCTTATGGAGTTAGGGCCATGTTTTTTGGAAACCAGGGGCACCTGAAGTCTTTTTATGTTACTGTTATGGATGCTTTCAAAGGGCTGCCTGTGACTTACTATAGAGGTGGGTCAGAATTTCTTGATGGCAGAATTTCTTGATGGTTCAGTGGCTCATAGTTGTGAGGAGTTTCGGTGATGAGTGCGATTGGAACCTGTATGTATGCCTAAGGGCTGCTTTAACCTGGTCTGTCAGGCTACGTTTAGCAGGGTTTTTTCCCTTGTTTAATAAAAAAAAATTTAAACTGCCTAATAGAAGGTAAAGGTGGGGGAAGCCTTGCTGCTAATGGTGAGAGTGATTGATGGCTACAGAGTCAGGCTATGTGTGGGCAATGTATGGTCTTCAGATCAAGGATGCATTCCCCACCCTGCTCCCTGCCGGCCTGCACTAGGGAAGTGCTGAGTTTGTTGGCAAAAGTGGCACTGGCAGGAATGGTGGGCTTCACTTAGGGATCCCGGTACTGGGAGTGTGCTGCTGCAGAGCGGGTAATGGTGTGGGCTGGCACTGGCTGTAGAGCGCAGAAGTGGTGTGGGCTTAGGCAGCAAATGTGGTGGCACCAGGAGCAGTGGAAGCTGAGGGCTGCCAGTTCAGGGAGTGCACTGTATAGCACGCTGAAGTAGCATGCGTGGGGGTGGAAGATGCATGGGCCCAAGTGGGGAACAGGAGTGGTGCTGGTGGGAGCACAAGAAAGTGTTCAGGTGCTGCAAAAGCAGACCCACAGGCAGGGTTGCCAGTGGAGAGGTCTCAGAGAACAATGGAGGTGGGTCACCCCAATCACAGGTCACCTAAACTGCTACAGTAGGCTGCAAACCAGTTTCTGGGCCCTGGGTGAGTGGAAGGAGAGATCTGAGGTTGGTGGTAGATCACTGCCACATGGGGAGAGGGGAACCTCAGGAGAAGGTTTGAGAAACTGCTGTTGGAGGTCCTGCCACAGCTGCATATGTCTTGGAGGAGCAGCCAAGCAACTCCTGGAATGGATATGAGGCCTGAGGATGGGACGGGTCAGTTGGGACCCACGACAGTGGCAGTGCACAGGGGCAGCTCAGGCTGAAGAGTCAAGATGTCCCAAGGATAAGATCTCAGGAACTCTATCTAAGGACAGATGTGTGGGGGGCTTGGGGGTGTTGTCCTAGGGATATTTCTCACTCACCAGAATTCTTCCACTAGACCGCTTGGACACCATACCTGTGGTGCATGAAAGTATGTGCTGCTTACCTGTGTGCCATCTTGACACCTCCTCCCACTTTACAGTATTTTTGAAAACTCTAGGGGGCCAAAATTCTGTGCCTTTGCAATATAGACATATACCTCGATATTCACAAGTTTTTAGACTTACAATTTTGTGTCTATCCGTGGATACTCATAAGTTACTTTCTTTTTTTAATTAAAAATTATTTTAATTAATTGTAATCATTTGATTGGGGCCTCTTAAAACCCTTGATACATCAAATTCTGTACATTGTTTCAAGGACATTTGTATATAACTTGCCATCATAATTTTACAAACTTTCTGTTTGATTCTTGGTATCAGCTTCTTTTTCCTTTTTTCCCTCCTTTTCCCCTCCCACCCTCATGATCCCTTGATGACTCATAAATTATAATTGCTTTCAAGTCTTACACCGACCACTGTCTCCCTTCACCCATGTTTCTGTTTTTTATCCCGTGTGTGTGTGTGTGAGTGTGTTGGGGGGTGGTAGTTATGCATCTATCATTGTGATCCATTCCCCCTCCTCCACTCACCTTTTCTCCACCCTCCTGGAATCCTGACTTCCAATTCTGTTCCTGAGGGGTTTATCTGAACTTGAGTTCTTATCTGTGCCAGTGAAAATGCTCTGATGTAGCCAAAAATGAAAGGCAGGACACGAGTTATGAGAGTGAGGTGTGAGGAAGCCTCAAAGGACCAGAGGAATATTTTATGTTTCATCTGTGCTATACTATGCCCTGGTTGACTCATTCTTTCCTGTGAGTCTTCTGTGAGGGGAAGTCTTATTGTCTACAGATGTTTTATGTTTCTGCTCCATCACTCCTCATTCTCAACAACATATTTTTGCTTTGCTTTGAGTCTTCTTGTGTCTGTTACCTGATTCTGTCAATATCACATGTCGACTCTTCATGTTCACACAGGCTGGTGTACTTCTTCCATGTGGGCTTGTTGCTCCTCTGCTAGATGGCCATTTGTTTAACTTCAAACCTTTAAAGCCCCAGACACTATATCTTTTGGTAGCTGGGCACCAACCACTTCTTCACCACATTTGCTTATGCACCCATTATGTCTACAGCAATCACATTGGGATTGTGAGCATCACAGAAGGCCAGGTTATTAGGACAAAGTGTTCTTGTATTGAGTTAAAGCTTAAACAGAACCTCAAAGTCCATCCATTCCTCAAGGTATTGCCATACAAATATATGTTCATAGGCCATTGCCTCTATTTTTAATGAATTAGTATATTTACATAAGTGCACACCTATGTTTATACTTGTATTCATAGTTTGGCTTAATAGACCTTTTCTCTGATTCCTTTTACCTTTCTCCTGCCCCATGATTGCATTTGCCCTTCCTCTGCCTCTTAGTTTTTCCTCTCAGCTAGATTGCTGTTGCACTAACGCCATTAGAATCCCTTTGTCCCCCTCATTGTTGCTTTTAATTCCCTAATTGCTCCCCTGTCTATGGCATTGTTTACTCACCACTCCTTTCTCCTGCCTCCTCCTCCTCCAGGTCCCTCTGAAGCTGTTATTCCCATTGCTTTCTCCTTGGGCTTGCTTTCCATGATTACTTTATATTGGTAGGCAAAACAACAATGACAGAGATAAAACAAAAGAAAACAAAAAATTAAATAAAAAAGAGGAAAAAAACACCAAAAAGAAAGAAAAAAACTAGTGAAAAAGCACACATAATTCCAGGTCTATCTCCTGACCTTTATGCCTACTCTTCAACCATCCTTGTGGGGAGGGGTCCTGAGAACTCCCCCTCTGAACATGAAGTCTATTTTGGGGGCTCCTCCTGGGTTTTGTGGCTTTGTTTTGTTCCTGTTGCATTATGGTCCCTTCTTGATTTGCCCCATGGTGGGGGTTGTCAGACCTGACATACTCCCTGCCATCTGTTGCCCATATTGTCCTCCGAACATCATGTCTCAAGTCATTGCCAGCCCTGCAACAGGTCCTTTCTGTGCTTTAGCCCAATGCAGGGATGTTATCCTCAGGGTTTGGTTTGCCAGTATTGGGTCTAGCCCCTTGCTCTCTCTTTTTCCTTCCTGGTTTGCTCCTGTATGGATGTGGCAAGCAGGCCCCTTTCCCCAACATGCAGGCTTAGTCTTGTCCTCGGTATCACATCGTTTTAGGGAGGGGTCAGTTTGGCTTTGATTAGGGCCAGTCCTATAGACCTCTATATTCATATGTTGCTCCATGTGTTTATGTTGCTTTCAAGATTAGTGCACCATGGTGGGGTCTGCACGTTTTTGACTCCAGTATGCATCCCCTGGTCCAGTCAAATCTGTCTGACAGAATTGGGATAATGATAGTCGGTGAGAGGAAGCATATGAGAACATTTCATTGCTACTACTAGATTGGCTCATCTCCTCGCTATAACCCCTCTGTAAAAGGATGTCTCTTCATTTATGGATGGGCTTTGGGTCCCCAATCTGAATTCTCTCTCACTAATACTGACATATCTTTTAGGTCTTTGATGCTTGATACCAGATCTCTTTGACACCTCATGGTCATACATACTGTTATGCTTCTTCCACGTGGGCTTGCTTCTTAGCTAGATGGGCACTTATTCACCTTCATGTCTTTAAAACCACAGAAGCACATCTTTTGATAGCCGGACACCATCAGCTTTCTTCACCACATCTGTTTATGTACATATTTGTTGTCAGCGATCATATCAGGAAAGTGTTATGATTATTAGTTCTTGAAACCTGATAATTGATTCCTTTGGTATCCCTTAGTCCCATAAGCTGGTGTACTTCTTCCATGTGGAATTTGTTGCTTCTGAGCTGGATGGCTGCTTGTTTACTATCAAGTCTTTAAGACCTCAGATGTACATGTTTTGATAGTCGGGCACAATCAGCTTCCTTCACTATATTTGCTTATGCACTCATTTATTTTCTGTGATTGTGTCAGGGAGCTATGCATCATGAAATGCCAATTTAATAGAACAAAATATTCCTGCACTGAGGAAGTACCTGATTGAGGTCCAATGCCCATCTGTTATCTTAATTCTAACCCTATAAGTATATGCATCTTGACCTATTTTCCCTTCATCATGTGAATATATGTACCTATGCATATGCCTTTATTTAATCTCTATAAATGCCCCTTACTCTCCAGTTCTTTTCTCTATTTCCCTATACCTCCTCCCGTCCCACCATCACACACAATCTCCATTCGGGTTTCAATATTGTCTCTCTATTACAATAGTTTTAATCAAGCCCTATCAGACTTCCACACCCACCCACCCCACCACCGATCCTGAACCACATGCTACTCCCCCCATCCCTGCATCAGCCAAGAGTTGCCCCCCCCCTACATCTACCCTGGTACCAAGAGTACCATCGTCCCCACTCCTAGACCGCTCATCCATCCCACCCCATCCAGATAGACTGTGGAGAAAATATCATGCTCAAAAAAAGGGCTTCCTATAATGAAGCTAACAAAGAAAAGAAAACAACTAAAACATCAGCAAAATAAACCCCAATATCCAACATATAAATGTACATGCAAGAATACAATAATAAAAACAATATAAAATCCTACAAGTAGTTTAAGATCTGTTCGTTGACCTCTAGGAGTGTCTCCTGGTTGAGTGGGATGGGGTGTCACAAAGTATATCTTTGGTGCTCAATCTGGAGCTCCATGTTCTGTTGCACACCCTTAGTATTTTGGTGTGGTTGAGTCAGACAGGGTGTAATCCTGACCCTGTTTCTCCATTTTTGACCCCAAAATGTCTTAGGTCAGTGAAGGTAGCTGTATTTCATATTGGAGTCAGCCCATATGGTCCTCTCATTGTGTTGGCAGTTCTGAGTGGGAACATCGTCCTTAAAGCTCAGTGGGCCAGAATGTACTTCATTCTATTTTCCTCCCCCTTTATTTATTCTTGTGTACTCTGGTCAGGTATATCTCTCCAAGCTGCTGTTTCAGTGCTGACCTCCTGGGGAAGAGGTGGGTGCCCCGGCAGTTAGAATTTGGGATGTGCTCTCAGACCTCTCCACTGGTTCTCCGCCCCATTGTGTCATGCTACATTCTCTTCCGAGAACATCTTATTTAAATTTGATTCCTGTTTTCCTGTGGAGATATAAAAATTACTCCCCTTGGGTGGGTTAGTACTCCATTCCCTCTCTACTTAACTGTACCTCACCTCCCATATCCCGGCATCTCACCCTAGTTGGCTACTATATATAGCTCTGGATTTGGTATGGTCCCAGCTGTACTCCCTGGGCCTTCTCCCAGGATTTTCTGTATACTGTAGATTTTTCCTGATACCGCTTTTGCATTTTTTTAAAAAAAAATTATTATCACGCTTACCATGTGCATAGTAAGTTACTTAGTGATGCATAGTACCCCATTGTATGTATGTACTATAGCTTTTTAATCCACTCATCAATTGATGGAAATTTGGACTGCTTTCAACTTCCTGCAATTGTAAACTGTGCTGCAATGAACATTTGGGCACAGATGCCTTGTCATAGATTCTTACTTGCCTCTTCTGGGGGGATTACTTGCCTCTTCTGGGGGGATCATATGGTAGTTCAGTTTCCATCATATGGTAGTTCAGTTTCTATCTGTTTTAGATATCTCCAAATTGATTTCCATAGTGGCTGTACATACCGGCAGGTCCACCTGCAGTGAATAAAAGTCCCTATCTCTCCACAGCCTCTCCAACACTTGTTGCTTTCTAAAATTTTGAATTGGGTTATTCATGAGGGTTTTAGGTGATATCTCATTGTTTTTTTGATTTGCATTTCCCTTATGGCTAATGATCGGGAACATTTTCTCATATATTTATTGGCCATTCTGATTTCTGCCTCTGTGAAACTTCCGTTCAGTTCCTTTGCCCACCTCCTCAGAGGGCAATCAGTTTTACTCTTTTTGGAAGCTCTCAGGGTATTGTATTTTGGTATAAGGCCTTTATCCGATTTTTCATTGCTAAAGATGTATGCCCAGTCTGTCTGCTCTCTTATTACTCTCGTTGAAATCTTTCGATGTGCATAGGTGTTTTATCCTCAGTATATCCCACTTGTCTATGTGTGTCTCTTCTGTGTTTGTGTTCTTCCCAATTTCTGATAGCCTATGTAGTCCCTGTGTCAGTATTCTCAGGTTGGTCCCAATTCCCTCATTGATGGCCCTAATAGTTTGGGGTTTTACTTCAAGGTCTGTAATCCACCTTGGGTTTATTCTAGTGCATGGAGTGAGGTAAGGGTCTTGCTTCATTTTCCTACAGATAGATATCCATTTTTTCCAACACCACTTGTTGAGAAGGGCATCTGTTTCCCATTTGCTATTTTTTGGACCCTTATGGAAAATCACTTGTCTCTAGGTTGATGTTTTTGTTTCTGGACTTTCAATTCTTTTTCATTGGTCTGAGTATCTATCATTATGCTAGTACCATGCTGTTTTGACCACTGTGGCTGGATAGTATGTATTAAAATCAGCTAAAGCAAGTCCTCCCATGATATCTTTCTTCTTGAGGGTTCTCTGCTAATTTTTGATGTCTTCCCTCTCTATATAAAGTTGTTAATCATTTTTTCCCATTTATTTGAAGAAGGATGAGGGCAATTGTATCGGTATTGCATTAAACTTATATAGTGCCTTAGGTAGAACTGTCATCTTTACTCTATTGAGTCTTCTTATCCACGAGCATGGGTTATTTTTCTTTTTATTGAAGTCATTCTTAGTTTCTTGTATTAGTGTTCTGTAATTTTCATCATAAAGTCTTTTGTTCTTCTAGTCAGGTATATCCCTAGATATTTCAATTTGTGCTTGGCAATTGAGAAGGATATCTCTTTTTAAATCTCCTCTTCAATAGCCTTATCTGATGTATATAGCAGTCCGATTGACTTCTGCTTGTTGATCTTGTATCCTGCCAATTTGCCATACTTCTCTATTGCTTCTAGTAATCCCCTAGTGGAGCTTTTGGGGTTTTCCATATATAAAATCATATCATCTGCAAATACTGCTAATTTCACTTCTTCCTCCCCCAGGCGAATATCTTTGATGTCTTTTCTTTGCCTTATGCTATTAGCTAAAATCTCCAGTACGATATTGAATAGGAGTGGGCATAAGGGACACCCTTGTCTGGTCCCCTTTTTCAGTGGGATATTGTTTGTCTTTTCTCCACTGACTATCACATTGGCTGTTGGTTTTTTTATATATAACTTGTATTGTCTTGAGGAATTTTCCTTCTACTCCTATCTTCTGGAGTGTCTTAAAGAAGAATTGATGTTGATGTTGTCAAATGCTTTTTCTGCATCTATTGATAATACCATGTGATTCTTAGAGTTTCTCTTGTCAATATGGCGAATGATACTAATGGTTTTTCCGTATGTTGAACCACGCCTGCATTCCGGGTATGAACCCTACTTGGTCGTGGTGAATTATTTGTTTAATTTACTTTTGTATTCCATTGGCTAGTATTTTATTAAGGATTTTTGCATCAATATTCATTAGGGTTATTGGTCTGTAGTTCTCAATTCTTGTAGGATCCTTGCCGGGTTTTGGTATCAGTGTTATACTGGCTTCATAGAAGGAGTTTGGGAGTTTGCCATCTTTTTCTATGTTTTGGAAGAGTTTGTGTAGGAACTGTGTCAGTTCTTCCCTGAATGTTTGGTAGCATTCCCCTGTAAAGCCATCTGGTTGAGGTGATTTTTTTGTTGGTAATCCCTTGATAACCTTGTCTATTTCTTCTATTGTTATGGGTATGTTAAGAGTCTTGACCTCCACTGGGGATAATCTAGGTAGGGACTGTTTTTCCAAGAATTTGTCATGTCTTCCAAGTTGTGGAGTTCATTGGAGTACAGACCTTTGTAATATTGTGTGATTATCTTTTTGATATTATTAGGGTCAGTGATAATGTTCCCTCTTTCATCCCTTATTCTAGTTATTGAAACTTTGTCCCTCCTTTCTTTGGTTAAGTCTGGCAGGGTGTTGTCAATTTTATTAATTCATTCAAAGAACCAACTTTTAGCAGCATTAATTCTTTCCATTGTTTTCTTATTTTCCATCTTCTGAATCTCAGCCCTAATTATTATTATTTCTTTTCTTTTGCTATTGTGGGATTGCCTTGCTGGCTCTGCTCTAGTTGTTGCAAATTTTGTGCCAACATATAAGTTACGAGACGCTCTTCCTTTTTCATGTATGCATGTATTGCTATGAAACTTCCTCTGAAGACTGCCTTTGCTGTGTCCCACAAGTTTTGATATGTCGTGTTTTCATTCTCATTGGTTTCTATAATTTTTAAAATTTCATCTCTGCTCTGGACCACTATGGACTCCTTTTTTAGTAGATAATTATTCATTCTCCAATTATTTTCTCTAGTTTTTTTCATCTCCCTTTTGCTGATTTCCAACCATATGTCACAGTGGTCTGAGAGAGAGTTCTGTATGATATCAATGTACTTAAATTTATATAGATTTGTCTTATGTCCCAGCATGTGGTGTAACTTCGAATAAGCCCCATGTGGGGATGAAAAGGATGTGAATTGTTTTTTAATTTGGATGAAAAATTCTGTAGATATCTGCCAAATCAAATTGCTTAATTGTAGTGTTTAGATCTCTAGCTTCCTTGTTGAGTTTCTTTCCCTGCAATCTGTCTTTCTCAGAGAGGGGTGTGTTGAAGTCACCTACTATAATTTTTGAGACTGTAATTTCTTTTTTCATATTCTGGAGTCTGGTTTACATATTTAGCAGGTCTCTCATTCAGGGAATATGTGTTTAAGATGCTTATTGGATCATTGTCTACCCTTCCCTTGAGCATTATATAGTGTCCTTCCCCATCTCTTTTTATGGTTTTCACTTTGAGGTTAATTTTATCTGAGATTAGGATTGCAACCACTGCTTTTTTTTTTTTTGAATTGTTATTTGCCTGGTATATTTTTCTCCATCCTTTGATTCTCAATATATATATTTTTCTGTGATCTTAAGATGTGTCTCCTGTAGGCAGTAGATTGAGGGGTTGTGTTTTCTAAGCCAGTCTATTAATCTCTGCCTCTTAAGCCCCAAATTCAGTCCATTGATATTCAGGGTTATTACATCCAACTCTGCACTCTGTGTTTTCATTTTATTGCTCTTGGATTGGGTGTTTTTCTATCTCCATGGGTTATGTCCATGCCTGTGGTTCATTTTACCTTTTTTATTTCATCCCTGAGCTAGAATTATCTAGGAGGCTGCTATCCCTTTGATGGTTTCTGGGTAACGTCATTCTATGTGTCAGATTCCTGTGTGTATTTGGTGATTGCTGTTCTTCTTCCCCTGTTAAATCAGTTAGGATCTTTTGTAAGGCTGGGTTCCTTTTAGAATATTCTTTGAAATGTTCCTTATCTGAAAATACTCTCACTTCTCAATCAATTTTGATAGATAATTTGGCTGGATAGAGTATTCTTGGGTTTGCATGGTGTTCCTGAAATTTTCTGAATATTCTGCTCCACTCTCTCCTCTTTTTCATAGTTTCATAGTTAAATAGGTCTGAGTATTTTCTTATCTGTTTATTTTATATGTGATTGTACCTTTTTCCCTAGCTGCTCTCATAAAATTTTCTCCCTTTACTAGTAATTGGGTAGTTTAACAATGAAATGTCTTGGTGTTTTCTTCTCGGAGTTTAGTCTAGCTGGTGTTCTTTCGGCTTCCTGTGTGGTTGCCTGATTTTCCTTCATTAAGGTAGGGCAGTTTTCCTACAAGCATTCCATCACTATTCTGGACATTGGTTTCCTTGATTCCCCTTCCTCTGGTAAATCAATAATTCTAACATCATTTCTTTTTATAGTATCTGACAGAATTCTTATGCTTTCTTATGCTTCTCTCATAGACTTACTAGACTTTTTCTACCTTTTATTACTTTCTACTTATAAGTCCTCCAGGGCACTGATCTTGTTTTCTGTCTCCTCCATTCTCTTGGCAAAATCTGAAAGCTTGCTATTTGTTTTTGTTAGCTCATTCCTTAGTTCTTGGATTTCCCTTTGGTGTGTGGCCTTTATCTCCCGTATCAATCCTTCCTTTTTTCTAAAGTTTCACTCATGACCTGCAAACGTCTCAGCAACATTTGGAAGATTTCTTTATGTATTTGACCAATCACTGCATTTTCTATTACTGTCACTAGATCCAGCTGGTCATCTTCTGTTGGATTTAATCTTTGTTTTTTTGTTGCTGTGGAAGCAACTGGCTGTTTATTTGATTTAGTCACAGTTGGCATTTTCCTTGGTGTTATGGAGTTCTGGTCTCTCTCTTTGGGAGATAGATTTTGTACTGTTCTTCCCTAAGATCACCTCAGCAACTATTTTCAGTTGGCCACGTTGATGGAGTGCAGGTGAGTGGGTTTAGTAGGGGATGGATTGGAGATTAGTTGAGTTGTTTCTAGCCAGGTGCACTTCCTACAGATAAGTGGGAGAAATCCTCTAGCCGGGTAAGAAGCCTCTGGCTGCCTAATGGCGCCTGGGTGTAGGCCTCCTGGATGGGTGAGGAACTGGCTGGCTATTCCGTTGGGCACAGGATTATCTGGGTACAGAGGTGTGGGTTTCTGTGGAGTGTCTCCACAGGACCCTGGGCACTCTGGGGTGTGGAGGACTGTCTGGCAATTTGCACAGGTGCCGATGCAGTGTGGTTGCGGAGCAGGCAGCATGAACTTTACCGCTAAAGAAACGGCAGCATCTGTGCCAAGTGCGGGCGTCTGTGGGGAGTGCGGTTCACGCCTGCTTTCAGCTCAGAGGAGAGCTCTGAATTTTCCAGAGAATCAACAAGCCAATTGAAGAGTCCCACCCTTCCTCAAGTCACTCCCACTCACCAATCTCATGGTGATAAATTTCATTCTTTTTAATGAAAAGTGTTAAATAATCCTGCTCTTGAAAAAAAATTACACTTTATGTGGCTTACTCTCTAGCAGTAATACTTAAGTTACAGGAAGAATAGAAGGATTCATGAGGATTATGCTATGGAAGAAATTAAGAGCAATGGAGGTGGCTTTTCTAAGGTTATATGTTAGTTTAGGTTGACTAGAGAAACAAATTCATTGGCATTCATATCTGTATGAGAGTTTTATATAAAAGGGCAATTATACATTTTTTACATGAATTAATTAATTTTGATATTTCTCCATTTGTCTGATACTAGTCCATAAATTCCTTTTTAGACTCATGCAGGACATGAAATGATGGCAAATACAGGAAAATCGCAGACCAGTGGGTAAAAGTTCTTGCGGATCCAGGGGCAGTGGAAGCATCTCGACACTGGTGTGGGTCTCCATCAGATCTATGACTCTCTTGACAGCAGAAAGGAGAAGACAGAGTGGGTCTGTCTGGCTTCCAGTGAGCTGTTTATCTATGTTGTGTTTCCAAATGAAGTCAACAAGCTGTGACCTGATTGACAGGCTAGAATATCTCTCCACTGAAGTTGATAGGAAATTATGTAACTGCTGTCGGTTACAGGCTAATAAGGGGCAGATATACCACTGGAATCTTTGAAAGACCCTTGTTCACAAACTTGGTGACTTAAAACAATACACATTAATTCTCTCATAGTTCTAGATATTAGATTTCTCTAGTCTGTTTCACTGGACTGGAATCTGGGTGTTGGCTGTTCTGGAAACTTGGAGAAGCTGACATTCTTTGACTCATGTCTATATCGCTTCAATCTCTGCTTCTGGCATCACATTGCCTCCACCGCTTTTGATTTGAAATCTCCTTCTGACCCTTCAACTGTGGATGAATTATGCCCTCATAAAAACCAAGTGGTTTATTTAACCCCTGTAAGATAGCGGTTTCTTTTCTAATGCTAATGAGGCTGCAGCAAACATGTTGTTGTTAAGTGCAGATCAATAGGCTCTAATGCACAGCATAGCAACCTTTTATACAACAAGACAAAACACTGCCTGATCCTGCACCATCTTCACAATCGTCATGCTTAAGCTCCTAGTTGTACCCACAGTGTCAATTGATCTTGCTGATGGTCTTTGAGATGGTGGGTAGGGCCTAGTTTTAAACCACAGCACCACCAGGGGTGCTAAAACTTTCATACCACTGCCATCAAGCTGATTCTGACTCCTAATAACCCCAAATAATGTTTCTGAAACTATAAATATTTCATGGAGGTGACAGCCTCATCTTTCTCCTTTGGAGAGACTGCTGGTTTTGAATCACCAAACTTGCAGTTAAATTTTTGTGGTAGTTACATAATTTCATATTAACTTGAAGGGCAGGGGTGGGGACTAGCCTGTCAATCAGGTCACAACCTGATGGTGACTCCTTGTGAAAGTGACCTTCTCATCAGTTGGTTCTTGGGAACCTCTCCATGTCTTTATGCCCCACCTTCCTGTTTTTGAGTCACTCACAGAGCAGCTAGAGTCACTGCCCCTGGATCCACACAATTCTGCCCCCACTGGGCTGTGATATTCCTGCATTCTGAATGATTCCATATGGTTTTATTAGACTGAGGAGGTATTTATGGACTAGTATCAATTTATGGTCTTGAGTTGGACTGGGCTGCAATGTTTTCTTATATATAATTACTTCTTGATCTATAGCTCTCTCTTACACATCTATGGGTATAACCAGATTTGTTTTTCTTGCAGCCTGACAGTGCTTATTCCACAGTGCTACTGGGTCTTTTCCCAAGCATTATAGATGCAAAACTATACCCATTGCTTTGGCATTGATTCTGACCCATAGACATCCTATAGAACAGAACTCCCCCTCCCTAACGATTGGGTTTTTAAGACTTTAAATATTTATGGTAGCAAACAACCTCATCTTTCTCCCTCATCTGGTAGATTCAAACCATGAACTTTGAGATTAGAAGTCAAACTCATAATTCACTGCATGACTAGGCTCCTCTCATTTCACCATCATAGCTGGTGTCTTATGAAAAGAGCAGAGTAGACAAAGGCACACACAGGAGAAAGAGGCAATGTGCATAATTGTCTACATGCAAGCAATGCCCAGAAGCACCCCATGGAGAAACCACAGAGAGAGCTGATGCTCTCATTTACCCTGCTAGCTCGTAACCAGGAGACTATCAATTTTCGTTCTCTAGAGTTACTCACTGTGTTCTACATTACAGCTACACTGGACAATGAAGATACTTTCAATACCCAAGGCACTTGTGATGGTATTTGATAAAGATCTGGATGATCCAGGATAATGTCTTCATCTCAAGAAACTGAATATAACCTGCAAAAACTTTTCCACATATAATGATATTCATAGGTCCCTGGGATTAGAGCACAACCAAGTCTTTGAAAGTCGGCATCAGTCTATTGCAGTATTCTGAAACCTAGCTTGGTGGTTTTTGAAGTGTAGTCAATATACCAGCTGCATCATTATGCACCTAGGAGCTTTTTAGAAACTCACCATCTAGTTTGGAAACCTCAGACATTATGAATCCAATGTTATGGGGCCAGGGAAATCTTACATCCCTAAGGAACATTCTGTCTGATTTTACTTCTTCAAAGAAAGATTGCTTTGTCCTTTAAACAGTTCATGGTACTTTCAATATTCTTCTTCAGGTGCACAATTCAAATGCATCAAGTCTTACTACAGCTTTCCTTATTCAATATACAACTTTCATATGCATATGCTGTAATGGAGAATATCATGATTTGTGTCAGTTGTACCTTAGTCCTCAAAGTAATGTCCTTGCTCTTTAATACTGAACCTAATGCAATATATCTTTTTATCTCTTGACTGCTGCTTCCAAGAGCATTGATTATGAATCCAAGCGAAATGAAATCCTTCACAACTTCAATCTTTTCTCCATTTATCATGACTTTACCTATTGTTCCAGTTGTGAGGCATTTTATCTTCTTTATATTGAGTTGCAGTCCATACTGAGGGCTGGAATCTGTGATTTTCATCAGCAAGTGCTTCAATTTCTCCTCACACTCAGCAAGCAAGGTTGTGTCATCTGCATATGGCAAGTGATTAATAAGCCTTCCTCAAGTCCTGATGCCACATTCTTCCTCATATAATCCAACTTCCACGATGATGTGCTCAGCACACAGATTGAAGAAGTATCAAGAGATGAAACAACGCTTATGCACACCGTTCCTGATTTACATGATGCAGTATTCCCATTTTCTGCTTGCACAGCTGCCTTTGAATCCACATACAAGCTACCAATGACCACAATGAAATGTTCTGAAATTCCCATTCTTAATGAAGATCCCAATGTTAATAAATTCTTAATAAATTCCCAATGTTAATGAAGATCAGGAGGAGTTATCAGAGAAGACACTTAAAATATGACTGAAGGAGAGCTGCCTTCTCAAAGTAGAGTTGACAAGAATGAATGGATGGAGTAAAGCCCATGGGATTAGAACCATTTACTAATGGTGTACCACTCAATATGAGAATAGCTGAAAGCATCAAGTAATTATTGGAACTTGGAATGTATAAAATATGAATCTAGGAAAAATTTAATTAAGTATAAAATGGAAGGTATAAAGATTGAGTTCTCTAGACTTTGGTGGGCTAAAATGGACTGGTATTATCCATTTTGAATGAGAAAGTCATATGGCTTATTATGCTGGAAATTACACAATCAAGAATGGCTTTATATTCATTGTCAAAAGGCCTATTTCAAGGTTTACAGTATTTCAGGAAGTTCAGTGTTGCCTGATAGGATACTGTCTATCCATATCGAACAAAATCCAATTAATACAACTATTATTCGAATTTATGCACTAATCACACAAACTAGTGATGGAGAAATTGAAGAATTTTACTAACATCTTAAGTATGAAATTGATGAAATGTGCAGTCAAGATGCATTGATAATATTATCTGAAAAAAGAGAGGAAGGATCGATAGCTGGAAAATATGGTCTTGGTAACAAAATCAATAACCTGTTCATTGCAAATACTTTTTTTCACAGTTAAAAAGGAGACTATACTCATGGATTTTTCCAGATGAATACACTGGAATCAAATTGACTACATCTGTGGGAAGACATTATGGAGAAGTTCAGTAACAGCAGCTAAAACCAAGCCAAGGACAGACCATTAATTGTTCATATGCAATTTCAAGTTGAAAAATTGAAAATAATTCTATGAGAGCCAAATATGATCATGAATATATCCCACCCAAATTTTGAAAATTTCTGCAGAATCTATTTGGTATATTAAACACTTATGACAGAAGTCCTGATGAACTAGCTGTGTGATGACATCAAAATCATCATACATGAAGAAAGCAAAAAGTCATTATAAAGACAAGAAAGAACACAGAGCTCAAAGCAGGTATCAGAAGAGACTATGAAAATTGGTTGTAATTATATAATAGAAAAGGCAAATAAAAGACATAATGATTTAAAAAAAGACATAATGAAGTAAAATAACTGAACAGAAAACTACAAAGGGCAGTACAGCAAGACGATATAGCATAATGAAATATACAAAGACTTTGAGTTAGAAAACGAAAAGAGAAGAACACACATAGACAGTCACTGTTCCAAAAGAAATAAAACATTCAACCATTTTAAGAAGTAGGATTCAGGAAGAACCAAGACTACTGAAGGATGCAGTCCAAGGTTAACTGAAAACATTTGCCAAAACAAAGCTTCAGGAATTAATGAGCTATCAATTGAAATGTTTCAGCAAGCTGATGAATCACTGGAATCATGCATTCATCTATGCCAGAAAATTTGGAACACAGATACTTGGCTAAATGACCAGAAGAAAACAGATTTGTATTCAATTCCAAAGAAAAGAGACACAACAGAATACATAAATTATAGGAAAATATAATTGACATTACATACAAGTAAAATTTTGCTGAAGATTATAAAACAATGATTGTAGTCGTAGACAGGGAGCCGCCAGAGATTCAAGTTGGATTCCGAAGAGTACGTGTAAAATAATTGTTGATGTTAGGTGGATCTTGACTGAAAGCAGAGAATACCAGAAAGATGTTTCCTTGAATTTCATTGACTATGCCAAGATGCTTCTTTGTGTGGCTCATAAACAATGATGGATAGTCTCTATAAGAATGGAAATTCCAAAACACCTCATTGTGTTCAAATGGAATCTATACATGGATAAGAGAGAGTTTTATAAACAGAACACGGAAATAATGCTAGGTGTAAAATCAGGAAAGGCGTCCATTAGGACTGTGTCATCTTACCGTACTTATTCAATCTGTGCGCTGAGCAAATTATCAGAGAAGCTGGATTAAGTGAAGAATGTGTCATCAGGATTGAAGGAACCCTTATTAACACTGGTTTTATTGACGCTTGCTTTCAGGGTCAGTTGTAAGAATAGCACCATATCTCGTCACCAGTGATGGCCTTTGAAAAAAAGTCTGGGTTGCTTTGAAGCTTTTCTTTCAAAGCACAGCTTATTTCCACTTGATGCTCTTTTTCTGGTCAGTTAGAACAATTTTCACAGAGACCCTTTTCATTCCAGATTCTTCTGTTGAAACTTGCTGAACCGAGCTCGAAGATAGTCCAGATAACTTCCCCAGCTCATCAATGGTCTATCATCACTCTTTGAGACTAATTTTGTGACACAACAGTTTCTGCAGCATTTTTCCAGAGCAGGAAACAAAATTTCCTGCACACTGTTCTCTTAAATCAGTCATCACAGAAAAGGAAGTTCAAGTAAAATTGCTTTTATTAAAAAATTCTCTATGACCAGAGAGATCCTTCCCAGGTGATGCCTTAGGGTGTGAGTTTCTTGATGCTCCCTGAGCAGGAAAAAATGCATACTACAAAAACTTTGCCCAGTGGAGGTGCGTGTGTGTGTGTGTGTGTGTGTGTGTGTGTATGTGTGTGGTGCGGGATGCCCCCACAGCCTTGGAAATCTCACAGGACAGTTTTCCTGCCCACTGGGATGGGATGTTAAGAGTTGACATTCACTCAAAGGCAGTGGGCTTGGTTGAGTTGAGTTTGGGTTGGAAGTAGCACCTGGTCTAAAAAATTCCAGTCCCTATGTGTGTGAAAACAGAACTGCCCCACAGGACTTTCTGAGTTTATGGAAGTAGATTGCCAGAACTCTCTTTCCATGTTCCACGTGGACTGGGGTTTCCAGTCTCTTAGTTTGACAGATTTGCCTTCAGGGTTTATCCAGTAATTCTCAGCTACCTCCGTAAAATGAAGTCTTCCACTTGGTCGCTGATCAATGAGTGCATGCTTGGAATGTTTTGTTTAATTGAAACTGCACCTTGATTGACTATCAAAGGCTGCCATGACTGGGGCAGAAATGTCATGGGTTTGCCATCTCTAATTTAGCCTTCAGCTCTTTGCCATCATATTTGCCATCAATAAAAAGACCGCAGAGATACCACATATTCCTCATGACTATGTGATGAAGGAAGACACTTAAACTGCTAATGGTTTGCATTACTTTATATTGTGCTTGCAACCTCTGAGATCTGAGGTGAGATCTAATTTGAAATTAACCACAAATATCTATAAGAGTTTAACAAAGCAAAGCCAAACAACAACAGAAGGAATGCAATGTTTGGCTTTTATATTTTAAATAGGGCAAAGCTACAAATGGCTCCGTGTTGATGATTGCTTCTTATTCTTATTTGGCAGAAAGACCTGAGGGCCTGAAATTGAGTTTATTCTCCTCCCTGAAGGCTCCCCTGGGCCCTACATTACACCCACAGAGGACTTTGTGGTTATTTTCATAAGCTAGAGTAATTTTCAAAGCCCAAAGGGCTCATAATCAGATTGGGGAAAGCTGCTCTATTTGTAAGCTTCACAGGGTTTCACAGGGTTTTTTGTCTTTTTTCTCTCTTAAAGAGAAAAATGAGTGATGGCAAAAGACATTCTTTTCTCCCCACTTGGAGATATTCTTTTGTTTAGTAGATCTTGATTGTTGTAGAGGAAGTTTACTTAGCTTTTGATCCCAGTAATCAATTCTGCAGCAACCTCCACTACCCACCGCCACTCTAACACTTCACCACAGACAAGAGCTCACTTCTGACAAGTGGTGGGATCCCAGGGTATTGCATTGGTATACAGTTCTAATTTTCAATCTGTTCTTTTATTCTTCCGTTTGCTGCTGAAACAATGTTTGGTTCTCCTTGTCCACTCACAAACTCTTTGGGAGAAAGACTTTTGAAAACTCAGCTCTGTGTTGATCATTGAGCTCAGTTCCCCTCTTCTCCCCCGACCCTCCTCCCACCCTCATGGTATTGGTACTCCCATTACTGGCCTTGAGGGGATTTTCTGTCCTGGATCCCCTGCGTTCAGAGCTCTTCTGGATGGGCAACAGAAACGTGGATGAAGGGAGACAGCAGATGGTGTAAGATACAAAAATAACAATTTAAAAAATATAACTCATTTTATTGGAGACTCTTACAGGTCTGATAACAATCCATACAGTTGTCATCATCATTTTCAAAGCATTGTCTTTCTACTTGAGCCCTTGGTATTTATAATTTATCAAGGGTTCATGAGAGTGGGCGGGTCACCGAGGGAGGGAAAAAGAGGAGCTGATACCATGGGCTCAAGTAGAAAGAATAGTCTTTGAAAATGATGATGGCAACATACTGTATATTTTGGACCATAAGATGAACATTCTTCCCCCAAAAGTGGAGGGAAAATGAGGGTGCATGCTATCATTTGAAGGTGTGGTACCCTGGAACATTTTAATTTACTGGAATCATCTCATTCAGAGTATTTTTTTCTTGCTTTCCTGCTCTAAAAACTGGGTGTGTCTAATAGTCAGGTGTGTCTTAAGATCTGAAAAATATGGTATATACAAATGTGTTTGATACACTTATGTATGGATTGTTATAAGATCTGTAGGAGTTCCCAATAAAATTATTTTAAAAAATAAGAAGAAAAGAAAGCTTTATGGAGAACAGTTCTATTCTGACACATATAGGATTGACTTTAAGATTTTAAGGTATGTTAGCTTTATGTTCTCCAGAGTTATCTATTTTGTTTTTTTAGAAAAAGACATATTTTGCAGTGGTGATTTCTTGTCCTTAAGATGCGAGAGATCAAGAATTGGTATATTCTTACAATCATCTTTCTATCTAAAAAAGGGAAGTCCAAACCTCAAGATTCTAGATGACACACAATTCTTAATGTTAATTAAGAGTGTCTGCTATAAGGTTTTCATGTTAAATTCATTCACATTTCTTTATAACAAAACACCAAACCTATTACTTGCTGTCAGCTACCGGCACCTTTAAGTGTGCTAGAGCGGTTTTAAGGCCTCAGCATTCTCAGTGGTCTGTGGCCTTTCTTTTGAAGGACTCAAAGCCATCAACTTTGGGGCTAGCAGGCGAGGTGCGTTCACCTTTTGTGCCACCTGAGAACTTATTTCACAGAATCACTTTCTTTAGGCTTCTTTGAGTACATGTTTCATTTTGGTCAGTTGAAAAAACACTGGACACTATTGTCTAACTATTATTTTGTTCTGGCTCTTCACTGTTTCCCAGTTAAGTCCTTCCTAATGATCATATAATGGATCAAATTGTGTTCTCTACCCCTCCCCCCAAAATGTGTTGTGACACTTTGTGTTTGCCTAGTTTTTCTTATGAGCAGGATTTCGTGTATGCTGTGTTTTAAATCAATCTTTCCTGAGATATAAGTGATTTCAAAAGGAAAGCAAGTGGCAAAGATGTGGGAAGAGAGCTGCTGGGTCCCAGGAAGACTACCCAGCAGCAGAAGCTGAAAGAGAGAAAGAAGAACTTTACCCCAAGTCGAGAGAGGGAGAGAGCCTTCCCCTAGAAATAGCTCCAGGAATTTGAACTTCTAGCCTCCCAAACTGTGAGAAAATAAATGTCTGTTTGTCCAAGCCATCCACTGTGTTGCAGCTGTCTTAGCAGCTCCAGCTAAGGCATTTAGATCACTTGATTCTTGCCAAGAAGGGTGCTTTTACCAAAGAAGGTCACTCCACTGGCCCATCATTCATCTTTTATAAGAAACAATGTTAATGACACCTAACATTTATTGAGCACTCAGTGTATTTCACACCCTTCTGAGAGTTTTCAAACACTAACCGGAAAATAGCTACTGTTGAGTCAACTCCACTCCTAGTGACTCCATATGTGCTACCGGAGAACTTTGCCCACTGAGTGGTTTTTCAGAGTCTTCCTCCAGGGTGCCTGTGAGTGGACTTGAGTGACTCAGGGTCACACACTTTTTGTTTATTTTTGGGTCCATGTTAACACTAGTAATAGGTCCCACATAATGCTGCTTTGCAAGATTTGTTGATGTCATCATTCTTACATGTAAACTCAATTGTGAATAAAGATCACATTTTAAAGGTGCTCTTAATAAAAGGCAAGAATCATGAAATTTTTTTAAAAAAAATTAATGAGGTATGTAACTTAGAGTTGAATTAAGACAGAATCTTAATTGGAATAGAATCTGTTCTAAGGGGCTGAGCCCCGGTGGCGTAGTGGTTGTGCACGGGACTGCGGCCCACTGGGATGGAGGTTCAATTCCGGCTCCCAGGAGCAAAGGCTGGGCCTCCTACTCCCACCACCTGAGGGCAGTGATGCCTAAAAAATAAAAATTAAAAAAAAATAAAAAAGAATAAAAAAAAGAATCTGTTCTAAGATGGGGGTTATCTGTGCTTTCACCACTAACTGGAATGAGTTTTAGCAGCTAAATCCTATTTCGTGCTTTTTTGACTCAACAAGTCATATAATACATTTTCTCTAATTAATATGATTCTTCAAAAATCCCTTTGGCCCTTATAATTCTGGAAAGAGGCCCTTTTTGATGTCTATGGCGTGACTAATGCTGACTTCTTTGCATCTGTTCCTTGTGAACACTTCTCAGACAAAGGCCAAATCCCCAAAGCTAACCCATTGCCATTCAGTTGATTTGAGCTCACAATGACCCCATGTATTAAAAAACTGAAGTGTTCTATGTTTTTATAACTGTAAAATCAACTCATAGAAGTTGATTGCCAGGCCTTTCCTCTGCTGTGCCACTAGGAGCACTTGAATGGCTATCTCTTAGGGAAGTTGTTGCTTCCTGTTTTCAACTGACTTATGAAGCACAGTGAAAATTGTGCTGCTCAGTGACAGAGGCCAATGTCTCAAAAATTGGAGGGTTTTAAAATATTCATCTAGGATTTTAGAGACTCATCTCACAAATAAAATTGCTTTGTTTGAATATAGCATACGTATTTGACCAAAGGAAAATTTAATTTTAATTAAATGAGGACAAGATTTACCATATTCAAGTCATTCATGGAGCTGTGATTGAGGTAACTCTTAATTGGATGTTAAAATGAGTTTCTCACTTCCTTTTCAGACTTGAAATCTAAATGCCTCTTAGAAAGGAGTATGATTCACCCACCCTTGGGGAAGGTGGTTTGGTTACGCTGGTCCCTAATTCATCTGGCAGATACTGTGAAATTATGAGCAAGGCTGAGCCTCTGGGAACATATGCTCCACATTCTGTAATTCTAGGTGAGCAAATGTGGTTATGTACTGTGTTGGATGCATTTCTGACTTTAGGGAGGAAACTAGGGAGAAATAATAATGGCCTGTTCAGGGATGGAAACCGGATTTGGGGTATAGGCCACAGATGTGCAGAAATCTGCATCTTTCTGGCAGGGCCTGATTCATACAGTTAATTCTATGTCCCACTGATCTGATTGTATTAATGGAATGGGGCCATATCACATCACAGGAAACCGGTCTCTCCCTACTAAAAGTAGCTCATTGCTTTTGACAAATTTTCTAATTAGAGACCTTCTTCTTCTTCTTTTTTTGGACACATATTACAGAAGCAGACATTTAGAACACAAACCATTTCAATAATTATATATTTAAAAATTCATTTCTTAAGGATTTGAATTTTTTGCTTAAATATAAAATGGTGGGAAATAAAGTGGTAATTTTACTAAGTAGATTACCCATGAAGCAAAGAACCTGATGTGTAGTACTTTTTTTTGGGGGGGGGGGCAATCCCTGCTCTCCGGTGGTGGGAGTAGGAGGCTCAGCCCCACTGCTGGAATTGAACCTCCATCCCAGTGGGCCGCAGTCCCGCACACAACCACTATGCCACCGGGGCTCAGCCCGATGTGTAGTTCTTTTAACCAAGGTTATAAACTCAATGGGAAGGGCAACAAGAAAATCACTGAAATGGCTTGTTTGACTACTTCTATCCCCTTATTAAAAAAGACCTAAATGTTCATTTAACTAAAAGTTGCTCCATAATGAACTGAAGCAAAAGTTCATTTCGTTCCAACACTCAGCTTTCTTTCATACTTTCTATTTAAGATGAGCAATCTCTGACTTCCACCAAGGACTTACAAACATTTGACCTGAATGGCATATCCCCTAGTTGACAAATGCATGTATTTTTGTGCTAGCCGAGGAGACCCTGTGACAGTGAGGCCATGTGGCTCATTGCAGTGTCATTTGATTTGCCTCTCTCCCAATATACAAATGCTTGTTTTTCAATTACAACTTGATTCATCTCCAGAAAGTTATGAAAATAAACACACTCTTAGTGAGCTCATAGAAAAGTACTGCCCAGGTGCTCTATGAAGCAAGGGTCATGATCTTTTACCCTTCTCACCCACTTCGCCCTCTACAACCCTCAAGAAAGCTTTCTCTAAATGAAGCTATTGCCTTGAAGTGTCCTTAGGAATTTGAACAGGTTGAAACTGCCCGAAGGCTTAGGATTTACTGAATGGGTTTTTAAAAAAGGCTTTTCAAAGAGCAAAAGAGTGTGCAGAGGAGGGAGGCATCTTCCAAAAAGGAGGATGACAATAAGCAGTTTATATATATATTTGGGGCTACTTGAGGTTCAGGAGTTGACTTGGCAGCCAAGAAGCAGATGCTCTTAACCTTCAACAATTTAAATGTGGTGCATCCCTGTCAGTTTAAAAAAATAATATACATGTGTATATAGATATTTATATGTAACATATACATATATGTAGATATATGTAGATATGCAGCATTGCCCCCTAACATCAAAGAGGACTTAAAGAGGTTAGTGTGGAGACTCAAAGACAGCAGCATTCGGTATGGATTACAATGCAATGTAAAGAAAACCCAACTCTTCATAACTGGTTCAATAGACAAGGTGATGATGAATGGAGAAAGACTGAAGTTGTCGAGGATCACATTTGACTTAGATCCACAATCAATGCTTATGGAAGCAGGCGTCAAGAAAGAAGAAAAATAAAACAATGTATTGTGTTAGAACTGCTAAACAAGGTAACTTTAAGGTGTTGCAGAGCAAGTCCACTTTGAGGCCTAAGGTGTGAGTGACTGAAACTGATATTTTCCCTCTTTTTTTTTTTAGCATTGATATTTTCAATGACCTCATATGCATGTGAAAACTGGACAAAGACTAAATAATACAAAGAAGAATCTATGCATTTGAATTATGAATCATTGAAAGTACCATGAACTGCCAGAAGAACAACAAAATCTGTCTTGGAAGAAGTAGGACCAGAGTGCTCTTAAAGTGACTAGATTTTAAGCGGGACACCATTGACCGGGGTGGGGGGATGTTCTTGATTAAAAATATGGTCTATATGGAGCAACAAACATCTTTATAGAATGCTAAAATAGTATTGTTATATATTTATTTTAATTTTAAAATGCTGCAGGATGTTGTTAAATTGTTAAAAAGTGGGACATCTGGTCACCTTACAATTGGCAGACTTCATCTCAAAAATTTGTGATATGTTTTCAGAAGAGACCGCTTCCTGGAAAAAGACAAGTCAGAGCTGATTTGATGGCACCAAAGAAAAACAACAACAAAAGCAAGTATGTATGTATGTATCTATCAATCTATCATCTATCTATCCATCTATCTATCTCACCACATATAATCACATTATTTTCTATATGCATTGCACTTATTTATAAACTGAATACAGATTCTACCAGTTGCCTTGGAGTAGATTTTTACTTATGACTATCAGTTGTGTGTCAGAGTCAGACTATGCAACAGGTCACACGGATGGAAGTTAGTCTTGAGCTACTTTTTTATATATCTCATTCCATATTTGATTTTCTCTCAACAAGTACTTTAACTTGATCCCAATTTGTTGCCTGTTGGGATAACCCTAACCATCCTGAAGGATGCAGACTATTTGCAGATCTGCCTGAATTGCTTTGTAATATTCTATTGCCTTTAACCATAGGATACAGGAGTAATGAAAAGCACCCCAATGGATCCCTTACATTCTAGGCATATTTCTTCTTACACCCATTGTGGAGTAGCAACTCAGTTTCTCAATGGGAGGTGTCATCTGACGACGTAGAAGTCTCAGTCAAATCAGATGTTTTGAAGGAGATCTCCTGGGCTGGGTTTATTCAAGGCAGAGAGGCCTGTTCAGAAGATACAGTGACTAGTTTTTAGGACCTCAAAGGGAAATTTTCATAGATTTTCTCAAAGCACACAGGAGCTTTTTAAAAAAAAATTTGGGGGGGGAGGCATTACTGCCCTCTGGTGGGAGTGGGAGGTCCAGCCTTGCTCCTGGAGAGCTGCTGCTAGATTTGCACCACAAACCCTGTGGGCCGCAGTTCCACACTCAACCACTAAGCCACCAGGGTTCAGCCCACACACACGGGAGCCTTTTATGAAGAAATTTTAAAAATTAAAAATGGCATTGGTAAGGAAACTTGAGCTGAGACATTTTCTCCTTCCCCATACCACGACAGTGCACTGACTCACTAGGAACAGTATGCCTATCATATGAGAATTTCATTAGGAACTCTTTCCCCATCCAATCTAGAGCTCTGACTTTCCCCTTTCAGCCTTTTTTTGCCCCCTAAACTCATATAACATTTAAAAGAAGATGACTTGAATCCCTCAAGTGGGTCAATATTGCAGGTTTTTTTTAAAAAAAATTATGCTGTATTTATTACTTTAGAGACCTCTTTATTTGCATTTAACCCATTGTTCTGTTTGGCAGCTAGTCATTGGCTTCCTTTTCAGCAATGGTGAGGTAGATCCCTTTCCCTTGGAAAAGAGAAGTCTGTGGTTTCTTGTGCTTTCCAATAACAAACATGTTGGAAATCCAGGTGGCAAAGCTATTGGCATTGGCATCTTTCACATGAACTACATCAAAAGAGCCAGGATATCTCTTCCTATGGATGATAACACCAATTCTTCCCAGGCTAGCACCTCCAGTCACCATACAAACATTACCAGTGTTACGCTTGATGAAATCAGTCATCCTTCCAGTCTCCAAATCAATCTGAATGGTGTCATTTCCCGTGAAGAGGGGATCATGATGGTGGATGGCTGAAGCATTCTGAGCCACGAAGTGAGGGATTCCTTTTATTCCCACAAAGATCTTTCTTACTTTGCACAACTTATACTTCGCCTCCTCAGTTGTAACTCGATGAACAGCAAAGCTACCCTTGGTGTCACAGATCTGATGGAAATTCTCTCGGGTCCCGTCAATGCTGATGACAGCCATGAACCTAGCAGGATTTGGACCCTGCCATCAATCTTAAGGAACCACTTTATGCACATTTTATAAACTTCATCTCCTGTCAGAGCATCCTTAAGTCTATTTCTTAAAAGAAATGGTCAGAGGGAGACATTCTCTCAACTGTGGGTGGGACCAGTGGATGGGCAAGGCACAAGCACAGCAGTGGGTTTGTCCAGCTTCCAATGTTTTACAGTAGCTGCATGCTTAAGATGCTTCCTCGGACCAGCCATGGCTGTGCTGAGGACAGAAAGGGCAATGCTGCTGCTTTCATGAGTTATAAATTGAAGAGTGCAGAATTCTTTGAGGAAAGAGTAAATTCAATTCCATTTAGTCAAATTGACTCACAGCAATGCTAGATGGCAGAAATTGACCCCATGGGTTTCTGAGGCTGTAACTATCCATGGGAGCAGGAAGTCTCCTCTTCTTCTGTGGTGTGGTTGATGGTTTCTAATTGTCGACCCTGCAGTTAGCAACCCGATGTGCAACCTTCTTTGGCCCCAGCGCTCATTTGGTGAAGGGTGGGAGAAATGGAAACACCACCTTCAGAAGTATATAGACCTAGATTTGTTGAGAAACAGGAGACTCACATTTTGATGTTTTTGCTTTAAAATTTTTAAGTAATATTTTGGGTCACTTTCATGTACTATGGATAAAAGACAGATCACAGTTCATAATAGTTCTTTCTCTTTGATGTAAAAGACCAGCAAAACAAGACTATGAATATAGAACTACTTCTTAACCACTGAGGAAAAGGAATTCCATTTTTGAAGACAAGTGAGTTGGTTATATGCAGCATTGTGAAGACAGACATATCACAGGGGGGTGAAATAGATTTCATCCCCAACCCTCACCGCCATTACATAGGCTCTCAGCTCTATCTTGATATCCGGACTTCTAGGTGACTTTGATTCCTGATGACCCCATGTGGATTTTTGTGCTATATAAAGAGTTCCCTGGCTGGTTTTTAGAAGTAGGTCACTGGATCTTTCTTGGTTCTTAGCCTTACTTTAGTTCCAGAGGTGCCCTAGTAGTGCCATGGTGAAGTGCTTGGTCACCAACCAGAAGGTGGGCAATTTGAACCTGTCAGCTTCTCCAATGGAGAAGTATGTGGCAGTCTGTTTGAAGAAAGATGTACAGCCTTGGAGCTCTGTCCAACAGGATCACTTTGAGTCAGAATTGACTCAATGGGAGTACACAAAAAAGCCTACTAGAGCCTGCTTGGTGCAAGTAGCTGATTCCACCTTTCCAAAGTGAGGACAAAGTGATAAAACAAGTATGAGTTACCTATGTCAGCTATTTGTAACCTCAGCCAGCCTGTGCTTCAGTTTGCAGTACCTGTACTATATTCAGTACAGTGTTGGGTAGTTTAAGATGAGGAGCTGATATCAAGGGCTCAAGTAGAAAGTAAATGTTTTAAGAATGATGATATCAACAAATGTACAAATGTGCTTGACACAAAGGATGTTTGTATGGATTGTGATGAGTTGTATGAGCGACCAATAAAATGATATGTTAAAAAAGGTAAAATTGTTTTCTAAATACATTATTTAGTATTGTTGAGTCTTGTAAAAGCAAGTTTACTGTAACTGACTTCTGAGTATGCACAATTTCTCTCACAAGTAGTTTTTTTTTCCATAGTCATCATGAAAACAATATAAACCAGGTTATAAGCTGTAGAATTTGAAACAGTTTTGAAAGATACAGGAATAAATGGAGCAATGGGTGATTTAATGTTGGATAAGTAAAAAATATTGCTATGAAACCATAGGCACCTTGATTGCAATATCAAAATGTGAAACTATTTCTCAACATATCCTCCACCTAGGTCTACACATGTCTGAGGTAGTGCTTTCACCTGGCACTGTAAGGTAAATGTTAGTCTGCTAATTGAAAGGTTGGAAGCTCGGATGTAGCAGCGACTCCATGGGAAAAGACAGTTTTCCCAGTTATCCACTCCCTTAAAGATTTCTGTTGTAGGAAGTCCTAGGAATTAACTCAATGCCAGTTTTTTTGCTGTTGTTGTTGTTTATAATTTCATTCCTTTCCCCTGAAATTATGTGCTCTTTAATTTATATCACATCAACATGGCAATCAAAATAACAGTTTTGGTATTCTTGAAGGACTCAAATTATATTCCTGTAAAATTTTCCTTGAGTATAACAAGCTTACATGATCATCCTGTGTCTCTCCAGAAATTCTATCAAGAGTGCTTCCTTGACATCCTAAAGATGGGTCACAATAACTTTCTGAGATAACTTCTAATTTGAATTTTATTAGTTCAGTATATTCCCCTTGAAAACCACTGTTTTGATTATACTTTGCATTCTGAATTGGTTTGGCAAATCCAAGTCTTATCCGCAGTTATGATTCATTGCATAACATCACCTTCATTAGCTTTAATATTGCTTAATAGACTGATGGAAAGAGTAACTCTTTGAACATCATGAAAAACTTCTGGCGCCCAGTAACTCAGAAACTTGCTGAGGCTAAGATGCTTGCCTGAAGTTGAAAATGCCAAGGCAAATTAGATCCTCAGTATCTATTGCATTAGTGGTTATTCTATACCTTTCTTTCAGCAATTTCTGGATGTTAGTCACAGTTACTTTATTCATCAAGGCTGATCATTTTCCCTTTCTTGGCTCCTGTTCTAGGTCTTCCTCACTTTCCATGAGATGCTAGATCCATGAAAAATGGTTGCATTATGTGGAACAACATTGCTTAAAACTTGTTGCAAATCTCAATGATTTGCATAGTTATCCAAGACAGGAATTATGTTAAATATATTGCAGCACTGTTCACAACAGCCAAAAGTTGATTTCAAAATTATATTTCTAAAATTCAAAAAGTATCTCCTTTTTTGAAGGTGCCTCAATGAGACTATGACAAGTGTATTACTGAAAACATTTGTCTGGAGCAATACACTAATTGTCAAGACTTGTCTAAACACATTTCATTTGAAATAAACCCAAATACACAAGCATAAGTGAACCAGAATCCTAGTCACAATGTTTTCAGGTTTACCCTGAAATAAACTCAGTCATGCAAAAATGGTTAATAGGTTTGATTTTGCTTTTGCTTTTTGTCTACATTTTCATGATAACAGGGAGCCCACAAAATGTGAATACTGTAAGAACCCTAGTTCATACTGGAAATGGGTATCTTGGTTATCATTCAGTATTATACCTGGATCCACACACCTTTTAAGAAAAGGTAAATATACATATGACACTACACTTGGCAATTCAATCTTTTTTCACAAGTACAACTTAATGATATATCAATTACATTCATCTTATTGTACAAACATAACCCCAATCATTGAATATTAAATAGAAACTTACTCCTTCCGAAGCAATGCTTAACTTCTCTCTCCCTCCCTCCTACCACAAGTAAGCAATAATAAACTTGATCTCTATATATTTACCTATTCCATATAAATGAGGTCAGAAAGGTAATATCATAGAATATGTGTTGTCTTGTGTTGGTTTATTTTACTCAGCATGATACTTCAGAGGTCACCCGTTTATGTTGTGGCATGTCTGAGCACTTCCAGTCTCTTGATGGCTGAGTACTATTCCATTGTATGTACACACCACAGGTTTTGTCCATCCATTTATCTGTTGGTGGACTCATGGATTATTGTCAACTTTTGGCTGTTGTGAACAGTGCTGCAATGAGCATCAGTGTACAGACATGACTTTTATGACATGAGTCTAGTCCAGCAAGATGAGATCAGACACATTATGTTGATGTTACTAGTTGCTGTTAAGCCAGCTCTCACTCATTGAGACACACCTTTATAATGGTCTGTTTATGTGTCAATGTCATCCTCTGGATTGCTAAATCCATCATCGTTTCCCTGCACAGTACTGGATATACAGCAGTCTTTGAAGCATATTTTCAGTCACCAGTCAGACACTTCCAGAGCAAAGAAGACCAGGCCTATTAAAAAGAGTCTTTATTTATTTGTGAATTATGGCCAAACACTTGCTGAAAAATCATCACATATTTATCATTTATACTCATCCTACTTCTCTAAGACATTGGAAGCAATTCACACTAATCATTATAGCCACTGCCATCGGGTCATTTCTGAATCAGAGAAACATTTTATGGGCTTTCCACACTATGAATCTATGATTTCCACACTATGCAGTCAATGATAAAACAGCAATTACTTTGCTCCAGATGCTGTTTTAAGGATCCTTATGTACTTAGTAATGTATTTGACACTCACCATTTTACAAATGAGGAGATTGGGGTACAGAGAAGGTAATTAGCATGGTTAATGAGAGGCAGATCCTGTATCTGGAGCCAGGTAGTATGTCTGTAAGATCCATGGTATGGTTGTGAGATCCAGTCCATGTTTGCAGTGTGACAATTATTAAATAAAATATTAAAATAAAAGCTGACCCTTCAATATCATATATGAAGGAGAGAAAGAAATGGAGTAGTTCCTATATTTATTGTGATTCTCAATTTCTTGGAGCCCTGACCAAAGTGGGAGCATATCAGTGGCAGAAGACATCAAAAAATCAACCAACCAAACAGAGTCAGTTGCTATCTAACTCCTGGTGACCTCATACAGTATAGAGTGGAACTATACTCCATATCGTTTTCAGTGACTGGCATCTTTAGAACTAGATTGCCACATTGTTCTTCCGAGGCACCTCTGGGTGAATTCCATTAGTAGCTGAGTGCTTAAAAGTGTGTGCCACCCAGGAACCATAACCTGTTGTCTACATGATGAGTCCTACCACCACTCTGCGTTCCAGAACTGCTTTGTGGGATCTGAAACGCTGTGACTCTCTATTGAAGCAGACTACTACATCTCTCCCCTGTGGAGCAGCTGGTGGGTTCTACTCTCCTGATCTTTTTGCTAGCAGCTAGCAGCTTCAACCACTACAGGGTGCTTAAGAAAAAGCAGCACTTCAGTTCCCAATTTTTCATACCAGGTTCAAAAGCATAATCAGGCAAGTGTTTGAGGAGAGAAAAAGCCCTATTCCCAGCGTGGCTGGTTCGGCATTTACTTGAGGGCAGGCCTGTGAGGTGTGGTCTGCACATGGGAGAGAAGAGGAAGGTCTGGTGAGTGGCTGCTGGCCTGAAGCATGAGACACTGAGGGCAACCCTTGGGCTGGGGTGGGGGGTGGGGGAGGTGCACTTTCCTGTCAAGAGCACAGAAAGGGGCCGGCAAACAAGACACGTTTGAGGCTATCTGACACATTCTTGGTATTTCATTTGAGAGAAATGCCTAATGGCAAAAATGCCAGGTACATGCTTGTAAATAGCACATTTCTTAGAGTGACTGCACACATCTCAACCTCTTTTCACAAGAGCTCGTTGTCACCCTTTCAAAGCTTACACAAGCATATTTTTGCACACTGGGGCTCTCCTGTCAAATATAACACATTTTCTCCCTCTTGCAAAACATTTGAAACCTGTTGTTATCCACTCAGTCCTTAACTCTGGCACCCAGCTCTTACTCAGTGTGCTTTATAAGAAAGTATCGAACCTCTCATTCAAGGCAAGATGATCAGAGGCATCCATTCATTCAATAAATATTCAATAGATTCTTCCCATTTAGTATCCCATGCTCATGTCAGGTGAAGACTATTTTCAACAGAACAGGAACCCCCCTGGTCCCTCTCCAGTCCTCACCATCATTGTTCTATTTGTGCCCACTATTACTGCCATGTGTCTGTTTGTCTCATTAAAGGGCTTCTTTATTGCCAAGTCTCACTTTCCCAAGCAAGAAGATGCTAAAGTTTATTAGTAATTACCAGGGGCAGGTGACTGGCCCCAGTGGCACTCTGGGATAAGCACTGGGACGCTAAGCACAAGGTCAGTGGTCCTGGTCACCAGCTGCCCATGGGGGAAAGAAGAGATGGTCTCCATCCAAGTTGCTGTGCATTGAAATATACCGAGGCAGCAGTGGGGTTTCTGTTGGGGTGGTGCCAGGGACAGGTGTCAATAGGAAGTTTTGCTTATTTGGCTGAGTTCCTGTTACATGTGGTGAGACAATCTTTAGAAACAGATAGTAGCAATAGGTGCATGATATGGTTGAGCAAATGGTCTAAGGGGAATATCAGTCCTCTTGTACACACAAAAGGGAGAAGAATCCATCTTCCCATCAGCCTCCACCTTCCATCTTTCTTTATCCTGCTCTGACACTAACCGCTCCTCCCATCACATGCTCCTTTTAAGTTGTGTTCAATAATTCATTGCAGTGGCCACGTAGAACTCACAGACAACACTTAAAATTCTGGTCGGTTATTAGGGAAGCTAACAGCTTCCCACAAACCAGGATCAGGAAACATTAAGGCTATAGTCCTTGGTCTGCAACATCACCTCTCCTCAGCCAGCAGCCAAATCTCTCTCTCTGGTCCTCACCCTTTCAGCCAAGTGGTCCCTGGACCTCTGCCTCCATAGCCCAGCAAGGCTACCTGCTTCTCTGCCCCACAGTCTCACAGACTGAGCACAGGTTTCTGCCCTGTCTCATGGTCTCCTTTCCTCAGCCTCTGATCTCACCATAGGATGGCCTCTGCCACTTCCGGCAAGTATTTTGAATGTGCCCTGTTGTTGGCTTTTCTTCCGTGCGGGTACCTGGAACTTTCTCTCCCTGCTTCTGGGATGACTGTCCTCCACAGAGGTTAGTGGCAACCCAGAATGAGTTCTCCCGATTAGTGCCTCACACTGCCTGTTTTGCAATATTCAAACCAATCATCTGGTAGGAGTTAAAAAAACATGAACACAAGAGCCATGTTATGAATTTCACTTCACCACAAGGGTAATACAAGTAATGTCACCAAATTATACATGTGATCGATGACTTGAGACTTTTAGTCACAATTTATTTCTTTCTCTTATGTAGTGGATAAATATTTTATCTAAAAGTCTGAAATTCTTTCAGTATTATCTCACTGCTCTTTTTCTATGTTAAATGCAGCTGAAGTAAAATTAATTTTCAAAAGGCACCTATTCTGTGGTTTTGTTCTCATAAAATTATTTGTATCTATTTATTGAATCCAAATTTGCATCTTTACTTGTATGTTGTTGAAGAGATTCTAGAATCATATTTGGTACTATCGGCATTGCCTCTTCCTGGGTGGTGGAATTTGAGGTGAGGTTTTTGAATGATCAGTTATTTTCTACTTGGAATTTTTCATTATTGCTGAGCTTGTAATGCTTTTATTTAGAAAAATAGATATTAAGAAGATACTTTCTTCTAAATGTATTTTTAAGGTGTCTAGTTTTAGGATAGGAATAACATTTCTGAATGTATTTGGAACAGTGTTTCACATCATGTTATGAAGACCATTTTACTAGCTCTCATTATTCTTTTGAAAAGAAGACTTTTAAGATTCTCATATTGTTACAAACACTGATGCTGAGGTCACAAGACACTTATATTTTAAAATGCTTTACTGAAAATCAAGGGAAGACTTAGAGAGCAGATCTGTTTGTCATTCAGCAATTGATACACATCTTGTTTCACGTCACTGATTGCAACCCCCACTCCATGCCCCATGCCCCATCTCTTAGCCCACTTCCTCCTGTGCTTTTCATTTCTCTCTCTCTCTTTTGGATCATTTCATTGAAGGCTTTTAAAATTCTTTTTATAATCTATACAGCAATTGTATCAGGCATATTTGTACATATGTTGCCATCATTCTTTTTTAAATCATTTTATTGGGATCTTGAATAACTCTAGATGTATGTATGTCATAATCCACACATCCCTTGTGTCAAGCACATTTGTTCATTTGTTGCCATCATCATTCTGAAAATGATAATTTGTTTTCTACTAGAGCCTTTGGTATGAACTCATTTCCCCCCTCCTTCCTCCACCCTCCCACATGAACCCTTGATAACTTATACATTTTTTTCATGTCTTACATTGTCTAACATCTCCCTTCACCCACTTTTCTGTTGTCCATGCCCCAGGAAGGAGTTATACATATATTCTTGTAATCTGTTCATTCTTTCTACCATCTTCCCTCCCCCCTTCTAGTATTGCCACTCACCACTGGTCCTGAAGGGTTCATCTGTCCTGGTTTTCCTGTGTTTCCAATTCCTATCTGTACCAGTGCATATCCGCTGGTCTAGCTGAATTTGTAAAGCAGAATTGGGATCATGATGATGGGTGGGGACAGGTGGGAGGAAGAGGAAGCATTTAAGAATTAGAGTGAAATTATATGCTTCATCATTGCTACACTCCACCCTGATTGGCTCATCTCCTCCCCTTGACTTTAGGTCTCCACTCCACATTCCCCTCATTCACAATGATATGGTTTTTTGTTCTACGTCTTTGATGCCCAATACCAGATCCCTTCAACATCTCATGATCACACCAGCTGGTGTGCTTCTTCCATGTGGACTTCATTACTTCTGAGTTAAATGGCTTCTTGTTTTCCTTCAAGCCTTTAAGACCCCCAGACACTTTATCTTTTGATAGCTGGGCACCATCAGCTCTTTTCACCACATTTGCTTATATACTCATTTGTCTTCAGTGATCATGTCAGGAAGGTGTGCTTTCCATTAATGTCCCCCATCTTTTGTAACACATCTGAACTTTTAGGTAAGTGCTGCCTTTTGAACTCTCAAATAGTTGAGCATTCTAAGGTGTGCATGGCTCGAGAGTTATTGTTCCCCTTATAGATCTGCCTACTATTGGGCTGAAAATTAAACCATGGAGTGAGTTCATTTCCAGACTGAAGGTATAACTTAGGGCATAATCTAGGGGGTTCTGCCTGTCTCTTTCTAAGCAGTAAGTCTGGTTTGGAAGTTTACCTAATTAGATGCATGAGTTTTTTTCTTAATAGTCACTAGTTTTCTTTAATGCTGTATTAGATTTATATTTCCATTACAGCATTCTAAACTAATAGGAGGGACATTATATGACTAGATTTATTGGGCTTAGAGAAGAGAAATTCATTGAAAGTACTCAGAAAAAAATCAGTATATTTTATATGTGATACCTCCATCTGTTAACAAAGAAGAAAAAACAAATTAGAAATGAAATATAGCCATGTTGAGATAATAAGAGTTTGAATTTATAATTGGAATCCTGGTTGAACTTCTAATAGCTAGGTAATTCGTTCAAATCTGACATAAGAGATTTAACATGTTCTTTTGCATTTGGATGAGAACAGACCATTTTTAAAAGGCAGTTGAAGGGGTTATTAATACATTTTCAGTTTTAGTCTCTTTCTTTCATGTCCTTATATTATGTTTCTTCTCTCTGTGTGTCTTTTTGTCATTTTCCCTATCATATTCACTCTCTCACTTTCTTTTCTTTCTAAATGTATTTTCTTGCATTATTTACTTAGGTCTCCCTTCCAAATCCAGACAGATGCAAACTATGCCCTAACACCATGTGTCTAAGTCAAGCATCACTGTGCTGTAACACCAGTGTTTATGCTGTCCATTAAAGACATCACTTTGGGGGAATATATTGAGAGTTAAATGATCTCTGACAGCTGTGGACTTCAGAAAAAAGGATTGCATTGTTCAGTGCTGCCTTTAATATTGAGAAATTCTTGCTAAACATTGGAGTCTGAAATATGGAAAATGTTAATTGGCCATAAACTTAACAAGAACTTGCCTTTCCTCTCTTCCTTCATCCTCCCCCAGTTGACTTCCCCATGGTCTATGTCAGAATTCTAGTTTACCTAACCATACTTCCATTTGCCTTGCAAAGTCACAGTAGATGTTCTCAAGGAGTTTGAGAAATACTAGTTTTCACAATATTTTTTCCTTTTTAAAAACAAAAGGAATAGCTGAGGTGAACTAGATGCAATGGTAAAGTATGGAACCCTCAAATGTACAATTCATGGGAGCTTTTGTTCACTCTAGATGGGCTTCTTACATACTGAAGCCCTTGAAAGCCTTCAAATGACAGTTTCATTCTATCCTGTTCATAGTGATTTTCAACAATAAGTGTCATTAATTTTTAATATACATGGATACAAGAATCATTTAGAATCATTAAATCTTTCACAAAATATTTCAGAATGAAAACAAATCCTTTTTGGCACCATTATCCCCAAATGGGACATTCTACTTAATCTCCAAATGTGCACATTTTGTCCTGTTTGAACCAACTTAAGTCCTGTTTCCTCTGTTATCAATCTGGGTTCATGCCTTCATGAATGCTGCTCTCCCCGGGAACAAGATCGATGTGTTTTTTTGTAGCATATATCATAATGAAATCCTCATGCACATCACTCTCTCACTGCCACTGAGCCAGAGCTGACTCATAGCGACCACATGTGTGGGTTTCTGAGACTATTCACAGGAGGAGAAAGCTCAGACTTTCTCTCCTGGAGCTGCTGCTGGTTTCACACTGCCAACCATGGGGATCACATCCCCAAGGTGTAGCCACTACACCACACATTTCACTAGTTACTATTAAACTTTTCCATATTTTAGATTTCATCATTAAAAAAATAGATTTCCCAAAGGTGTTACTAAATAAAGGGGGGATTTTGCATCCTGTACACAGATTTATAAATCTGAAAAGTGTGTCTTAATTTTGGGATGTGTCATTTATGACCACGATCTCTGTAGTCCATATAATTTCCATGTCTGGTTCTGTTTATCATTCAGTATTTTCGGTGACCTCCTGGGCTGGAAACTGATATGCAGACATGTATTTCTCTCTTTCTAACCTACATTGTAAACTTAAGGAACCTGAGACTATAGCATATGATTTTACCATCCTTTCCCCTGTTCACATAGTCACTGTAGAGTAAACACATTGCAGTGAGTAAGGCATATATTGAGTGGTCAAAGTGGATATTTTTAAAGTTGGGAGAGATCTCAAACATCACCTACTACTCTCAATTTTTGTCATTTTATTTTTCTGTAATTCTTTATGGTTATAACCATTCTGTATATTTTTTAATTTCATAGACTTACATGTTTAACCTCCCCCCCCCCCCCAATTCCTGTTAATTGTCTGAGTCTCAGTTTACAAACTTGCTCCTTGGTGAAGCCTTCCTTGACTTATCCTGCAGAGTCATTTGCTGAACTTTGGGGCACCACCAGAATGTGCTATCCTCCATTGTGGGTTATATAATTATATATGGAGTGTCAGTCTCCTCACTGGACAGCAAACTCCTCAAGGGAAAAGACCATGCTATTTCATTTTGATAGTCAAACACTGGGACTCTAGTGAAATAGACAGTTGGCCAAGCAAAGGTAAGGGTGGGAAGAAGCTATTGGGGAAGAAATTCTGGAAGGCACATCTGTCTCTAATCAGAGGTCCATGGGCCAACTGCAACTTTTGTATTCTGCCCTGCAGACTCAGGGTGACCCCATGCGTTACAGAGTCGAAGCACTCCTTAGCTCTTCCTTGGCTATAATCTTTCTAGAAAAATCTTATCATTAGTAACATGTACTGTATGTAGTATTGCAATGCATAATTTGTTGTTATCATTTCAGATATCCACTCAATGATTCTTAATGTCATGATTTAAAAAGATACTGGTAATTAAAGGTAGTAACAATTAAAAATGAAAAACAAGTCTTCTCCTTATGACTGCATCAGAATCAACTTAAAATGGGGCTCTTGGAAGGGAACTCTATCATAAACTGGAACTGACTGTATTACAAAATGTTTAACTGATTACCAAAAAATTAACCGATCCATATATGTACAGGGGAAAATACTTTTTTGCACACTGCATTTCTAATCCTACAGACAAGTCCCATTCATAGATGGGGCATATCATTCCAGAACTTTTGGAGTATTTGTGAAAATATATAAACACATGTGTGCATCTTTTTTTAACCAAAATTTTAATTGATCATTATATTGTTTGGAAATCTAATCTTTTGTATTCTATGACAAACATTAGCATATTTAACTGACCTCTTAAAACTTAATGAATTCAAATTTTGAATGTTTTAAAATTTGTTTTACCATTGAATTATTAATTTTTCTCATATAATTTTGCCATCATAAGTCACTCATAAAATGTCTTTGCCATACATCTTTGTATACATATTAGAGTTATATTTCTGTAATCTATTGTTTTTCTGAGACCTGGAGCTGATTCCAATTCCTGCCACCGCAGATACTCCTGTTGCAGAATATCTAGGGCAGGAGTCGGCAAACTCTTGAGACCGAAGAGCCAATCCTGTTCCTCTTAACAACTTTAAAATCACTCAAGAGCCTCAAATATGTTTTTTCCAAACAAGTGACATCACCGTGATCTGAAATAATGACCTTCAAAGGTTTTCAATGTTGCTTCAGAGCCGCACGTTGACACCGAAAGAGCCACATATGGCTCGCGAGCCGCAGTTTGCCGATCTTCGATCTAGACGGGTAGGAGAAGGCGTTATTGGGGAAGGAGTTCCAGAAGGCGCTTTTTTCATGGTTATAATAATTACGACAGGAGCTCTGTTGGTACAATGGTTAAACGTGAGGCTGTGAACCAATAGGTCATTGGTTCAAACACACTCAGAGGCTCTGTGGGGTGGCCAGCGTGGGAGGATGGGAAGACCAGGAGATCTACACCACAAAGATTATGGCCTCAGAAACCTTGGATATAGGCTGATCTGAATATCAACCATTTGACAATGCACAAGCAGCAGTCTGTGTCAAAGAGCAGACTGCCAGATCTTTTTGCCAGTGGGGCTACCGGGTGGGTTTGAAATGCTGACTTTTCGTAGCAGCTGAGTGCATAACTACTGTGGTGCCAGAGCTCTTGCCATTGTGTGTGTGTGTGTGTGTGTGGCTCTCAGGAGAATCAGGGAATTTAAGGCAGTGGATACTTAACATTTGGATGACTTGAACTACAAGATCAGCAGTTTGAAACCACCGGCTGTTTTGTGGAAAGGGCCAAGGCTCTCACTCCTGTAAACTGGAGACAACTCAGTGACAATGAGCTTGGGTTTTAGTACTGAGTAAACTTGAACTCAAAAGTTTTTGCTATACTTGTTGGCATTTTAATGTGTCATTTATTTAGTTCTTGATGATGCTGAGCATTGTTTAGTAATTTAGATATTTAAGACAATTTCTAGTTTGTTCTAGTCTGGAAACTCTGCTGAAACCTGTCTACCAGGGATGACCCTGCTGGAATTTGAAACACCAGTGGCACAGCAACATGACAGTCGCCAATGTTTGGCAACTGAGAGACAGGTGGCGCCTGGTGTTTGGGCTCACGGGCCTGACTTCCTGCAGGTGCCTGGAGCTGAGCAAGGACAGTGGATGTGCTTAGTTAACCTTCATGCAGGTGGTCATAGGTGGCTCTACCTTTCATTCTTTCAGATGGTCTGTGCTCTGTGCTGTGGGTTACAGTATTGTTTTGTATCTGAGCCAACTCCCATGAATCCTTCTTTCAAAATAATGAGTTGAAGGGATTTTTTTTTTTTTAAGAAAAGGCTAATCAGTACACATGATATGGAGGGGGAAATTGGCAAGCACATGTCAGGTGATCTAACCCCCCTGGCAAGGCTGGGTTTTCTCCAGCAGGCACAGGATTCATACGATCCGTTTAATTAGGAGTTGGCTGGAAGTTTGGCTGCACTCCAAGCCTGAGCAGCCTGAGGGGAGAGGTGTGTGTGAGAAGAAGGGGCAGGCGGTGGGAGGAATACCTGAGCCTTCAGAATCATAAAGGTTTCTAGGCAAAAGCATCTCGGCCATGGACAAAGACCAATTAGGAAGAATGACAAAATGCACATCACTTTTTCCTAACTCATTAGTTCCTGTCACCAGAGAATACAGATTTCGCCTCCTCACCCGCCTCCTCATTTGAAGTGCTGGCAACAATATGTTCATACCACATAGTCCAATGAGAAAGAGCCTTGACTGCTGGGAGAGGCCACACTGTGTTTGGAGGGCTGCAAAGTTGTCACTTCTGTAGGGTGAAAGGTGGTGGAGACACAGAATGAGAAAGTCAGAGGAATCCTCCCAGTCTGGGCCCTTTAACACCCACAGTTTGCACAGAAACACTAACTTTTCTGAGTATCTAAGTAACATAGTGGCAGAGCCAGATCTGAACCTCAAGTCTTCTGGTTCCAAGGCCAAGTGCTTTCCTGTGTCCCTGAGCTAAGGGTCAATGAGTTAAGATAAGGACATCTGGAGAATAGGAGGGTGTCCATAACCTGATGAACAGATAAACATATGTGTGTGTATAAATCTATACATAGACAAACTACTCAGCCATAAAGAGTGATAAAGTACATGATTTGACAGGAATGAACCCTGAAACCATTATGTTGAAATAAGTCAGATACATCGCTTCTCGGCCTTTTGGCTAAGATCAAGTGAAATAATTGAGACACAAAGGGACAAATACTGTATGATCTCATATATGAAATATCTATATTAGGTATGTTTATTGCTATTTACCTAGGGTTGAGAAAAAGACAATAGGAATACTGAATTTAAAGAGCACGAGTTTCTGTCTTGTTGTTGGTAGTTCTCAGAGTCAGCTCTCATTCATGGCAATCCCATGTGCAATAAGACAGATACTGCCTGGTCAGGTGCCATGTTCATCAACCTTGTTTAGCTTGAGTCTATTGTAGCATAGCTTACAGTGCAAGAACAATGTATAAGCCACCATATTAAGACATACTAATAGTGACGGAAGTTTCTTTTAAGTTGATGAAAAATATAGCGGTAATGTTTACAACCCTGGTGAATGCAACTAATGACACTTAATTGTGGGTTGAAGAAATCAGTGTTGAAAGTACATCTAGAATGCTTCTCACAGGAAATGATGGAGAAGCTTTGTTTCAATTGTTTTGGACATGTTATCTGAAGAAACACATCTGGTAAATAAAGTAAGAAGTCAGTAAAAATGAGGAAGATTCTCAGTGAGCAGAGTGACTGCATCAATGGACTGGAAAGATAAAGATTGTCCCCCCACCCACGCTATCACGATCCCAATTTTTCTTTACAAATCGGGCTGGACTGAAGAATGTACACTGATACAAATAGGAATTGGAAACACAGGGAATCTTCAGGTCCAGTGGTGAGAAGGGCGATAATGGAAGGGTGGCGGGACAGTGGGTAGAAAGTGAGAACAGATTGCAAGGATCTACATATAACCTCCTCCCTGGGGGATGGACAGTAGAGAAGTGGGTGAAGGGAGATGTGGAATGGTATAAGATATGACAAAATAAAAATAATTTATAAATTATCAAGGGTTCATGGGGTGGGGAGGAGTACATACCAGGACTCAAATAGAAAACAAGTGTTTTGAAAATGATGAAGGAAACAAATGTATAAAGGTACTTGACACAGAGGACGTGTGCGTGGATTGTGATAAGAGTGGAACTAGGAGCTCCCCAATAAAACAATTTAATACAAAAGAGAGAAATTGTGTGAGTGGTGCAGGACGGGAAGGTTTTGTTTTCTTGTGCATGCGGTCACTGAGTTTGCACCAACTTAAAGACACTTAAGAACAACAATTGTACACATAAAAATAGTTTAAAATGAATAAATAAACAAAATAAAGTGAAAAATAGTCAAAATGGCAAATGTTTTAAAATTAAGAGGAGAGGGGGGCCGGGGAAAGTAACCTTTTGTTATTTCTGTGCAGTCACTGACCCAAGGTGGAAAGGATCATGCTGCATTTCCAGACCTTTTACACTGTCTTCATTTTGTCTTGATGATGATCTTGGTTTCCAATAAACGAGCATTAAAAGGAATTTTTTGAGGGTTTGAGGGAGGAAGGGAGAGCAAGGATGAAGGGGAAAGAATGAGGAGGTGATGTCAAGGGCTCAAGTGGAAAAACGGATGTTAGCATAATGATGACAGCAGCAGGTATGTGAAGGTGTTTGGTAAAAAATGTGTATGTATGCATTGAAAACTATGTCTGAGCCCCCAGTAAAACGATTTTTTAACAAAGGAAATTTTTACCCCAGATGCTTTGGGTATCTGTGGTGATAATTTTGCTTTAGAAATGTCTGGGGTGGGGGTGGGGAATGTAGACTACAGCCTTATTCCAAAAGAGAAGCCTAATTTCTAACTTTAAGTTGTCTATTTCATGCACACGATTGACCCTTGAACAGCATGTGGCTGATGGAAACTGACCCCTATGAAAACTCAGTTAAAACTTTTGACTCCCTCAAACCTTACTAATAATAGCCCTACTAATAACATATACTGTTGATTAGCACATACTTTACATGTTGTATGTACTACATAACTCAGTATAAAGGAAACAGAAATCCTCACACTTGGACTATTAAATAGTATCACATAGAGAAAAGATTGAAGTTTTCAAGGATTTCATTTTAGACCCACAGGCAATGCTCTTAAAGGCATCAGTGAAGAAATCAATGAAATACTGGGCAAATCTGCCATGCAAGATTTCTTTATAATGTTAGAGAGTAAACATTTTGAAGACTAAGATATGCCTGATCCAGACTATGGTATTTTCAATTTCATAATTTTGTCACATGTATGTGAAAGCGGGGCAATGAATTAGGAAAGTGACAGAAGAATGAAGGATTTGAATTATGGTTTTAGCAAAGAATACTGAAAATACTATGGAGTACTAGAAAAGCACAAATCTATCTTGGAAAAAATATATTGCCAGAATGCTCTTCAGAATCAAGGACATGCTTTGGACAAGTCACGAGCAGACACCAGTCTCTGGGGAAGGACATTGGCTGACACAATGAGCTAAAACATAGCAACGGTCGGGATGCTGGCACAGGACTACGAAGTGCCTTATTGGTCACTGAATACTTGTGTTATAGGTTGCATGGATTATCGACTAATATATTTAAGACCGTATTTTCAAAAAATACAAAAAGATATTTTGCTAAAACTGCATGATCATTGCTCCTGCTGGTGTAGCTTCATTAGTTTTCTCTCTTTTTTTTTTAATTAACAGTGGCCCTTCTGCTTAATTACTTTACCTTGAAATGGCAGGCAACTACAGTGGCAGGCCACATGGATAGAACTTATTAAGCAATGTGAATTTTTTCTTGTGATGTCATAATTTTTTCTCTGCTTCTTGAGGACACTTGCTGCTTCATTAGTGGCACTTTGTTTGGGGTCTCCTGGGGTCATTCATTTTCTAGTATTGTCTTAAATATGATGACAACTATAGGAGGATTGCAGGAGGTCATTTTTTAATCTCATGTGCAACTACTGGAAAGATAGATGAACCACTCAGGATGAGCTGATCAGCATCGCCCTATGTTGTTTATTTGTTTATTCTTAAATCCTCACAATTCAAACTCATGTTGTTTAAGGATCGACAGTAGCCATTAATCTTCTTTCGCTTGTGGAATACTTTCTATAATTTTGCCTTGATATTTGAGCAAGACTCACAACATTTTATTTTATTATATTATTATTATTATTTTTTGCATCACTGCCCGCTGGTGGTCGTGGGAGCTACCCAGCACTGCTCCTGAGAGCCGTCGCTGGATTTGACCCATCAAGCCCATGGGCCACAGTCTCTTACTCAACCACTTATGCCACCAGGGCTCAGCCAACTCACAACATTTAAAAAAATGTATATATAATATATATACGCACACATACTGTTCTATCCTTGACACAGTCAATGCTGAAATTCACTATTTGTAATAAACATCTTATATATCTAGAAAGGAATAATCCTCTCAGAAACCAAGAAGTAGACCTTGCTCACAGGGGAATCTGGAGTTATACCTAGTGTGCAAGCTTCACCCACCACCGGAGACCACTGAGTCAACTCCAATTCATGGAGACTTCCTGTATGTCAGAGATGTAGTAGGCCCTATTTAACTCTCAGTCTTTCAGAAGCGGATCACCAGACCTCTCTCCTGAGATGTCTCTAGGCCAGCGGTTTTCAACCTGTGAGTCACCGTCCCTTTGGGCGTCGAATGACCCTTTCACAGGGGTCGCCATGTTCATAACAATAGCAAAATGATAGTTCTGAAGTAGCAACGAAAATAATTTTATTGTTGGGGACTCACCACAACATGAAGAACTGTATGAAAGGGTTGCAGCATGAGGAAGGTTAAGTACCACTGCTCTAGGTGGACTTGAACAGCCAGTTTTTCTTTCAGCCCTGAGCACATTCACTAATTTTATTGCCTAGGGATAGGCTGATCTCCTGCCTTTTTATCTCTTGGGTGTCACTGCCCAATTGTGCTTGTATAGAAAGAGGGCCATGCTTTCTTAAAAGAAGAATGATGCTCATAGAAAAGGCATAGAAATAGCAACGATGTTGGAGAAAGTATTGAACTTTATTATATCAGATGCCTCAGGATTTCTGGAGAAAGCACTGAACTTTTCAAACCCCAATTCCTAGAAGAGTCATTCTAACCAAGACACACTAGCTCCTTTGACAGTGACATGGAAGAAGCATGGGACCAGTTATAAAGTGAAACAAGAAACATTCACTGTGCCACAGACACAGTGTTGGTTCCTAGGCGAGAGCTATGGCCCAACTGGAGGATTCCACCACTGGTACTGTTAACTGAGCTTCCCATTCCTGGAGAAGGACACCATGCTTAGCAAAAAGGGCAGAGAAAAAGAGGAAGGCCTGCGAGGAGATGGATTGACACGATGGGTCTACTACAACAATGGGCTCTGGTAGAGGAATGATTGTGAGGTGGGCACAGGACTGAGCAGTATTTCCTGCTGCTGTGCACAGGGTCACAATGAGTCAGAACCAATTGATGGCACTTCACAACATAAGGACCCTCCTCTTGTCGAACATCTAGCAATAAAATAATGAGGACCAGAGTCAAAGATATGTTGCAAAAGATGTAAATAATGACCTCAGTTCTATTGAAGTTGTGTGTGTTTGTGTATCCGACTTTTATTTAAAGGTGCATCTCTGTTCCCCAACTTAACCCAATAATAAGTAACAGGCTTATTTATATACTAATTTGTAGCAAGTCTGTGCTTATTCTGTGCCTGTCAGGGATTCTACATGTGAAAAGTGGCTTTGATTCTGTAGGAGGAGGCAGTAGGGTTGGGAAAGGGACAGATATCAACCATATCTAAAAACAAAATATTTGGTGGGGTGAGGAATGTGAACATGTTCACTATGGATTACTTAAGCAGGCAGAAGAAAGCCAATGCTCTCCCTGACTATTGGGTAATCTGCCCTCCCTGAGTGTGGAGGTGAGCGCTGGTGTCTGGTGGGGGCACTAAACAAATGGGGAGGCAACATGGTGGATGCCCTTTGCTCCAGGGAGCCTCTCTTCAATTTCAGCAGACACTCTCTGCCTTCCCTTAGGAGTTTTGGGCAAGCTGATAGCTCAACTGTCTCCATGCTCTAGTTTCTTTTTTCTGACACGTGTAAAGCAACAATTAGGAGAAGATGAAAAGAACTCACACTTGAAGTGTGGATATGTGTACACATGCAGATATGCAAAGTGTACAAAAGGGAGGTAGTTGACATTTAAGAAGCCATTACCTTCCACTTCCATTATCAGAGACAGCAGGCCAGGGAGTGATTCTGCAGCTCTGGGCTCCAGTACTCGCACCGAGGTTCGCTTGGACAGATTCACTCTGATGGGGTTAGAGAGGAGATGCCTGCTGTTCCTATCTGGCAGGGTTGCTGAAAAAATTAAATGTGGATATATTTGCAAGAATGCATGGTACAAGGGGCATCCAAATATTCCATTGCCTTTTAATTCCATTTCCATGAGGCCCCCTTGTACATATTTAAAGACATGTCTCAAAAGGAAACCCATTGCCATTGATTCAATTCCAGTTGATAGGATGCCGATCGTTTCTGAGAGTAACTCTTTATAGTAGAAGATAGCTGCAGCTTTCTCCTGAGGAAAAGCTAGTGAGTTCGAAATACCAAGCTTCTGGTCATCTGTCCACCACATAAGCCACAGTGCCATCAAGGTTCCTCATAGAGAAATGGATGGAGTTGATTCTGACTCACTTGGACCTCCTGGATGGAGTGCAACTGCCGCTGCTGGGTTTCTAGGAGGTAAATCTTTATGATAGCAGAGTGCTTCATCATTCCCCCACAGAATCACCTATGAATTTAAACAACTGGCCTTTGGGTTAGTAGCCCAATGCTTAATGTTCTACATCCCAAAGACTACACACATATGCACACATTCAGAGGCTTTTAAAAGTTGGTAAAAATAGAATTAAAAGATGAAAGTGAATGCTACATATTTTCCTTCTCAACATGTGTCATTGAGGCACTTTTGTATGTGACAGTACTGCTTAGTCCATTTCTAAAGAATGGAAAGTCCAGGGAATTGACCATGTCAATGCAGTTGTTCTTACAATGTGAGCAGAAGGAAAACGGGTGCCCTAAAAAAAGTTAGATAAGTCTTTTTTACTTAATCAGGACAATAAGGTGGATACTCTTGAAAATTTGCTTTTCTTTGATGAGAATAATGTGCAGGAGCATTGTTATGGTGGGAAGGACTCTCTGGTGAAGTTTCCCTGAGCATTTTTCTGCTAAATTGTTGCCAAATTTTGTAAAACATTATCTTAATAAGTAGAAGCCATTATTCTGTTCCCCTCCAGAAAGTCACCAACCAAAATGCCAGAGCATCCCCAAACTGTCACCATAACCGTTGCTCTTCTTTGTTGCTGTCACTCTAGCTTACCCAAGTGCATTTTCCTTCTGCAAGGACTGGTCTTTCCTGACAGCACTTCTAAGGTATGGAAGGCAAAGTCTCCCCATCTTTGCCACGAAGGAGCACTCTAGCTGTGCTTCTTCCAAAACAAATCAGCTTGTTCTTTTAGTGGCCCATGATATTTTTCATTTTCTTCTCCAGCACCACAATTCAAATACATTGATTCTTCTTTGGTCTTCCTTATCTACTATCCAACTTGTACATACTTACAGGCAATGGAGAATAGCATGCCTGGGGTCAGGTCTACTTTAATAACCAAATAAAGTAACGTCCTTGCCTTCCAATAGTCTAACAAGACCTTGTGCAGCAGCTTTACCCAATATAACTCATTGTCTGATCTCTTGCAAGCTGCTTCCATGAGCATTGATTGTGAACCCACGCAAGACAAAATGCTTGACAACGTCAATCTTTTGTCCATTCATTATGCTGTTACCTGTTGGCTAGTTGTGAGCACTTGGGTCTTCTTTGCACCGAGTGCTAATCTTGTAATCCATACTGCAAGCTGCAGTCCTTGATCTTCATAAGCAAGTGCTTTTCGCCCTCCTCACTTTCAGCAAGGCAGGTTGTGCTATTTGCATATCTCGGGTTCTTAACGAACCTTCCTCCAATCCTGATGCCACATTCTTCTTCATACAAGCCAGCTTCTCTGATGATTTGCTCAGCATACAGATTGAACAAGTATGGTGAGACAATAGAGCCCTGACACACACTTTTCCTGATTTTAAACTGTGTAGTATTCCCTTGCTAAGTTCTTGCTACTGCCTTTTGATCCATGTGTAATTTCCACGTGAGCAAAATGAAGTGTCTTAGAATTCCAATTCTTCCCAAGGCCATCCGTAGTTTGTTATGACCCACTGAGTCTGCAGAGTCAATAAAGCACAAGCAAATGTCTTTTTGGTATTCTGTGCTCACAGCCATTATCCATCTGAATAATGCATATAATAATGAATAATGCTATCCCCTGTTCTACGTCATATTTTGAATCTGACATGTATCTCTGGGATCTCCCTATCAATATACTGTTACAGCCATTGTTGGATGATCTTCCATAAACTATTACTTGCATGTCATGTCAATGATATTTTTCTGTAGTTTGAGCATTCAAATTGTATGTGTATAAATATATGTATATATGCATGTATGGATCTGGGATGTTTCATGAAGTTTGCAATCAGATGAAGCCAAACCAATGGCTGGTGCTTCAAAGTCATTTAGTAGCTTCATAGAAGAAAAGGCCTGCTGATGATTATGTAAAGCTGATAGCCAAGAAAAATCTTTGCAGTCATTTGACGCTGGCGACTGACTTCTGAAACCGGCCAGTAGAACTTACCGAGCACGGCTCTGCGCTAGCACACAAAGCTGCCGTGGCTTGGAGTTGACTCAACAACAACTGGCTTGCTCCTCTGTTTGCTTTCTTATTGTGCGTATCTACTTATATGGGAGAAAGAGCATTTTTGTCTGTCTTTTAACTCTTGCAAACAGTCTCAGACACTCTAAGGCCAGTTTTAATGCATACGTATTACTTTTTTTGGCCATCTTATTACTCATTATTTTGTATGAAATGTGGCAATAATGGGGAGCAAGACACAACATCAATGGCCATCAAGTCAATTCTGACTCTCAGTGACTCCAGAGGACACAGTCTCACCAGGGCCTGCAAGGCTGGGAAATCTTTACAGGAGTAGACAGCCTAAACGTTCTCCTGTGGAGCGACTGGTAGATCAAACTGCTCACCTTCGCCATCCAAGGATTAGCCAATAAACCACCCAGAGAACAATATCAAGACAAAAATTTGAATTAGTATTCAAATGTCAAAGGGATCACAGATTGGGGATGGCAGAATTTGTGGAGAGAGGAGTATCTGTGGCTATAATTTGTCTCTCATCTGTTTCATAAATTATATCCCTGGACGCTTAATCTTTTAAAGACAAAATTATTCTCTAGTGAAAAAAAATTTACTAACAGTCAGAAATATAAAAAAATGTCAAATAACTGTGTCCCCTCCAAGGGGTTTTCAATAGTCCTATCATCTTCCCTTACTTCCTACCCCTCAGAAAAGATAGCCATGTATTCCAGAATTAGCCAAAGATTTTCTGAATCAAATTTATTCCTCTTTCTCTATCTCTTTTTTTCTAGGTAGAATGTAACTTTTAATCTTAATCTGCTTCTATAGAGTTACAGACTTGGAAACCTTCCATAGCAGTTTGCTACATCCTACAAGGTGGCTATAAATTGGAATAAGCTAGAGCACAATGAATTGACTGGGTTGGTCAGTTAGGAACCACCAGGTGGCACTCATGCCCTCAGAGGGTGGGGAGGTGGTCATCTGGCCCACATGAAGATGCCCACCTCCCCACCTTCTGAGGGCTTGTGTTTTATAGCCCAACAAGTGTTCTGGAAACAAGATGCATCTTTTCGTCAATGGAATCAGTGTCTTCAGTCAGATTATTGAACATCAGTCAGAGTTCTGATTTCCTCTCCTTGAGTCAGTGTCTGGGTGGGACCCATAGGGGGTGAATGCTAAACTTCTATGTTGGAGGGGAACTGAGCAGTTTAATTTTGAGAAAGCCCATCCAAACATGAAAGCTATTCCAGAAAAAAGCAAGCAAACAAAGAAACCAACAAACACGTCTCACAAAATATTCCTGCAAACTTTATTCGTTTACCAGTTTGGATGCATTATTTCGATTTTGAAAAATTATACTAATCTAGTGGATATTTCTTTTCTCTTTCACACCAAACATGACTTAATGATACAAAGGCCTTAAACTCCATCCTTAGGGCCAATATCTCTTTCCTGACTATTGGTCAGATAGAGGCTATAGCAGAGGACTCTGAGACCCTAGGCAATAACAAAAACACAAGAGGAAGGGTCTGCATCTCAGAATTATAGAGTGGAAGAGAGCAGCTAATTGAGCAGTACTACCGGTTGGAACTTTATACGAATAGGAATAATCATCTTGGGCTTAGGATTGTTTACTGAAGCAGTTAGTACATATGATTAAAATGGACCTCCTTTGTACGCTGAGCAACTTGGGGAACCCCCACGAGCTTGAAGGACAGTGAGTCCTGTTGACTTTAAACCTCTATTTGAGATCTTCAACCTACTTTGGGAGACTTTCTCCTGATCATGTCCCAAGTTGTTCCAGGGGCCTCCCTCGAATTGCTAAGATTTCTTGATCTGTCATTCATGTTTTAATTAGTCTCGGACTGTTGCTCTATTCTTGCTCTATTATTTTCTGCCTACTTAGAGATGAGCATTTAAAATACTCAGCTGTGAACTGAAAGGATGAAGTATCAAAATCACCCGGAGGCTTCTCAGAAGCATTGCCTAAGGATGTATTTCTGGGGTAAGACACAGAAAAAAATAGCTATTGAGAAACCTATAAAACATAGTTCTACTCTGACATCATGAATCCACAACTGGTCTGAAAGTTGGTCATACTGTGGTAGATTGTGACTTGCTATGATGCTGGAATATATACACTAATATTTCAAATACCGAGTCACCCATGGTGGACAGGTATCAGTGTAGCTTCAGATTTCACTGGAGCTTCCAGAATAGGATAAAGTAGGATGACAGAACAAGCCGACTAATTCTGGAAAATGGCCTTCCGATAACATTATGAGAGCAGCAGGACATTGTCTGAAATGGTGCGAGGTGTGCCCCTCAGCCTAACATATAACCAATACACCACCAGCACGTCTTAGGTCAGAGAGCACTCACAACATGCCTGAAGAAGAGATGCCTTCTCAAAGGGCAATTGACTATTAGAAGCAGATGGAGTCTAGTTTGCTGGACCTTCCTTTGCCAAAAATCATAAGAAGTTACTGCACACATTTATTAATAATTGGAATATGGAATTATGAGATATTAACCTAGGAAAATTATATATAGTAAAAAAATGAAATGAAACACTCAATAGCTGAGCTGAAATGGACTGGTATTTGCCATTTTATATCAGAGAATACTTTAGTTTACTGAGTTGACAATGACAAAATGAAGAGGAAGAGTGCTGTATTCATAATCAAAAAGAACTTTCAAGTTCTACCTTGAAGAACAGTGCTGTCTCTGACATGATATCTATCAGGCTTTCCACTTCTGTAAAGAATTACAGTCCTTGAAATCCATGGGGGCAGTTCTATTCAGTCCTACTTTCAAAAGTGAATCAATGATAGTGAAATATGCATACAAGTACATAAAATTGGTAGAACTAATCAAATGTATGCACCAGCTATTATAGCTAGTTAGGAAGAAAGTGAACTCTTTCAACTTCATCTATCTGAAATTGATCAAACATGCGATCAAGATGCATTGATAATTATTGACAATTGGAATGTGAAAGTTGGAACCAAAGAGGAAGGAACAGTAATTGGAAAATGTGGTCTAGGTGATAAAACTGAAACTAGAAATCACATGATAGAAGACCAGTAACTTCTTCATTGCTAGTACTTTTTTCAATATATTAAATGCAACTATGTATATGGGCTTCTCCAGATAAAACACACAGACATCAAATTGACTACATCTGTGGGAAGAGATGATCCAGTGGATGTCAAAGGAGATTCTGAAGTTTATTTGCACTTGATCATAAAGTAGCTAAGGCAAATAGAAAAAAATAATGAAGTAAAAGGGCTGAACAGAGAATTTCAAAGGGCCACTCAAGAAGATAAAGTGAAGTATTATAATGACATGTACAAAGACCTGGAGGTAGAAAATAAAAAAGAAGATCATGGCCAGCATATCTCAACCCAAAAAACTGAAGAAAAAATAGACACTATATTGAATGGTTCAGGAAGCAGCAAAAGAAGATGAAAGGAATACACAGAGTCATAGGTAGACATTTAGCCATTTCAAGAAGGAGCATACGATCAAGAACCAATGGTACTGAAGGAAAAAGTTCAAGCTACACTGAAGGCGTTAGTGAAAAACAGGACTCCAAGAATTAATGGAATATCAATTGAAATGCATCAAAAAGCACATGGTGCACTAGATGTGCTCACTTGTCTTTGACCAGATATTTGGAGGCTAACTACTTGGCCAAGTGATGAGGAGATCCATATTTGTACTCATTACAAAGAAAGACCTAACTGAATGCAAAATTTTTTGAACAGTATGATTAATATCACTCATTAGTAAGTTTTTGCTGGAGTAATTTTGTTGAATAACCACAATTGCAGCAATATATTGATAGGGAACTGCAAGAAATTCAAGCCAATTTGAAAGAGGATGTCCTTCCTGAGAATATCAGAAACATGTTTACTTGGGGTTCATTAGCTATGAAAAGGCATTCAACTGTATGGATCACAACAGACTATGGATAGCATTGAGAGAGAGCATTCCAGAACACTTCACTGTGTTCTTGCAGAATCTGTACTTATAAGTTCACACATCTATTTGGCCCACCACCTTTAAAAAATTACCCCAGCCATTAAAGTTTTTTTTATTAATCCAGGTTTAAAAAGTAGGTGTCTTCTTTTGCAGGCCCTCTAGAATGTTCAGGGTATAGTGGTGCTCATTTTGGGAAATATTGCCTGGATCAAGAGGCAGTCTCTCAGAAGAACAAAGGGAATATTGTATGGTCAAAAATCAGGAAAGGTATGCATCAGTGTTGTATTCTTTCACAGACTTACTCAATTTGTATGCTGAGCAAATAATCTGCAAGATGAGACTACCTGGAGCATTCAACATTAGGCTTGGAAGAAGGCTTATTAATGCAGATGACATAACCTTGTTTGCTGAAAGTGAGGAGGACTTGAAATATTTGCTGATGAATGTCAAGGACTGCGGCCTTCCGTATGGATTGCAAATCAGTGTAAAAAAAACGAAAGTCTCACAACTGGCCCAGTAGATAATATCATGATAAACACAGAAAAGATTACTTGTGGTCAAGGATTTCACTTTGTTCGGACTCACACTCAGTGTTCATGGGAACAGCAGTTACGGGAATCGAAGGAAGTAGTACATGGGGTAAATCTGCTGCACAGACGCTTTAAAGTACTGAAGAGAATGTCACTTTAAAGAAATCATTTTATTGGGGCTCAGGCAACTCTTATCACAACCTATACATCCATCCATTGCATGCAAAGCACATCTGTATATTTGCTGCTATCATCATAAGGATTAAGACGTGCCTGACCATGTGCCAGGTATTTTCAATTGCCTCTTATGCAAGTAAAAGTTGGACATCGAATAAGAAAGACTGAAGGTGAAGCAATGTGTTTGAATTCTGGGTGCTGGCAAGGAATATTGAACATATCACAGACTGCCAGAAGATCAAAGAAATCTATTTTGGAAGAGGTACAACCACAGTGGCCCTTAGAAGCAAGGTTGATGAGACTTCACTTCATGTACTTTGGACATGTAATGAACGAACAATCCATTGAAACAGACATTGTGCTTGGTAAAGTAGTGAAAAGGGGCCAGTGAAAAAGAAGGAAATTCCTCAGTGACATGGATTGATATAGTGACCGCAACAATGGACTCAGTACCATATATACTCGAGTATAAGCTGACCTGAATATAAGTCGAGACACCTAATTTTACCACAAAAACTACATAAAAATATGCTGGAAAAACTCATCTTATACATGAATATATAAGGTAATTGAAAGGATGGTGCAAGACCAGTGGGTGCTTCCTTCTGTTGTGTTTAGGGTTGGATTGGAACCAACTTGATGGCCCCTAGAAACAACATGCAGAAGAACAAATACATCTGTGTTTGGGAGCAGCACAGTCTGCATGCTACTATAGAAGCATTCATGCCAAAAGTTCGACCCAGGTACTTTAGGAATGTTATTGGGGGACCAGTCCTTGGAGAAGGACATCACACATGGTCAAGAAGCGAGGATGACAATGGCCTAGGCAGCATTTTGTTCTATGATTCATGATGTTGCAAGGAGTTGGCAATGACTTTGTATCCGCTAACAACAACACAACGGATACAGGATCATCCCGAATGGGAAATTAACCTAATAGCAACAGATCACAACTTTGACCAGAGATTTTACTCCAACATTAGGTATCCAGATTGCCAGCCACTGTTTGAAACACACCCATAGGTAGGTTTTATTTTTCTTTACCTTACACATCCCTGGACATTGCATATCAAATGGCTCTGTGGCGCATCAGTGCTAATGCCCATAGATGTATGCGTGGAAGGTTATTTAGGGTAAAATTGTAACAAACAAAGGTAATTATTTATTTAATGCAGGATTTTTCAGAGCCTTTAACATTCTGGTGAAGTGGTCACCAAACTTAAGCCCCCAGGCCACAAAGAAACCTGCCAACTCTTTCTGTAAATAAAATCTTATTGGAACATAGCCACACCCGTTCGCTTACATATTCCCTCCAGCTGTTTTTCTGCTATAATAATAGAGTGGCTGTGACAGAGACCACACAGCAGGAACGTTGAAAATATTTACCACCTAGTTTTTTACAGAAATAGTTTGCCAACCCCTGTTCTTATGCCAGGAGTTCTTGACTGGCACATGTGGTTAAGTGCTGGAGTACACCAAGGAGGCTGATGGGTCACACCTGCAGAAGTGCCTGGGAAGAAAGGCCCGTCGATGAGTCTCCTCGGCACACACAGGCAGGCCACTGTTGGTCAGCATCCCGGAGAAGGAACAGGCTCGTTGGGGCTCTGGGTCTCCAGGAGGAATATCCAGGCATTTCCCTATTTGGCCACAAATCCCCCTTTCCTTTACCAGTGATTCTCAACCTGTGGGTTGCGACCCCATTGGGGACCTTTTCACAGGGGTCGCCTAAGACCATCAGAAAACACATAAATATTTCACAATATATAATTACATATTGCTTTGTGATTAATCACTATGCTTTAACTGTGTTCAATTTGTAACAATGAAAATACATCCTGCATATCAGATATTTACATTGGATTCATAACAGTATCTAAATTACAGTTATGACGTAGCAACAAAAATAATTTTGTGGTTGGGGGTCACCACCCGTGAGCAAGTGTATTAGAGGGTGGCGGCATGAGGACGGTTGAGAACCCCTGCTTTAGACCATCTATTAACAGTTTCTATCTCTACAGCCACACATTTCTTGGAAAATATTCCCTTCAGGTCAGAAGGCCTTCGCATCAAGAGTCCTTGGCCCCTTAGGTCTCTGTACTGTCACCCTCCATCACGTTTATGATTGTCCTGAGTCAGCCTACCCATTTCTCTCTCACCAAGAATTCCAGGGTTGTTTTTCTGCCTCAGGATTTGCTTCAATTTATCCCGGCCCTCCCATTTCTCTGGAAAACCCGGAGCTGTCCTATTGTGGTTCCCACCAGAGTTCTAAACAAGGTGCCCTCCCCCCCTCAGCCCCCCCCCCCCCCCACCCCCAACCAGGGCAGGAGGGCCCAGAGCCCTGGTGGAGGGTGAGTAGATCACAAAGGCCCAACCAGGTGACAGTGTGTGGAAGTCAGTCTCCCGCCTGCGGGAAGGCCCGCTTCTTCCCCCTGGCAACCGGAGGTGTGCAAATAGCTCGGGGGAAGGATCATTCTAAATCTCCTTTAAAGCCCGATTTGTAAATAATCTAAGTCTGAAGACAGAGCAAGTTAAATATTTATTTGGAGATTATGTCTCTAAGGAGGGATTGTTGAAAATTAGCAAGTGCTTTGCCCGCCCTCCCGCCCTCCCGCCCCTGCTGGAGGGCATATGATTTTTACGGCTGTGTTTGACAGCCAGAACAAGCCTCTGTAGATTTAGGGGTTGTTTGTAGTGGCATTTATGTGTTTGAAAGAGCTAGGCAAACAAGAGGGGGGAAGTGGGGGTTGTGACAATTACCTCTCCTCACTCACACTTCCACACTCTCAGGGCATTGGGTGTGAAAAGCACAATTCACAGGTTTGAAAGGAACGATCTGCGCAGAAACCTGGTGACACGTCTGCTTTGGAACACTAGCACATTGGTATCCCGATCATTGCACACGGAAATCTCCGGCGTGAAACTGAAGCACGGCTCCGGAAATGTTGTGGCGGGAACTTTCGGGGGAGAAGCCCAGCTCCCTGTGGCTCCCTGTGCTCTTGTCCTGCCCACCCTCTGTCTCTTCTCTTCCCTCATGGCCCTGCAGAGTGTACACAGAGAGATATTTGAAAAATTGCGGCTTTTGTTTTTATTCTTTTTTCAAAATAATCTTTTAATACAAAAATGAACAGGTGTATAGTGAACATAAAGTTAAAGGAATAACACTCTCCCTATTCCCCCTATAAAGTACCTTGTTCAGATGCCTGTAGCAGCGTTATTCATAATTGTTCCAAATTGGAGGCAACCAAGATGTCCAAGATGTCCAAGATGTCCACTGACAAGAGTCAACTTTGACTCAAATTGATCGATCCTTGTGGAGAGATTTTTCAGCTGTACATTTTGATGGGCTCAGATAGCCTCACTGTTTCCCTCCAAGTGGCAAGTTGGTTTGAACCACTAACTCTGTGAGTAGCAGTCTGACACCCAATAGCGCCACCAGTTCTCCTTGGCTCTTAGTACGTGAATGGAGAATCAATTTATGATATATATACCCTATGCAGGACTATTCATTGGTAAACGAAATGAGGAGAGAGATGAAGGAAGCTTAAATACATATTACTACGTGAATAAGGTGGTGGGATAAAGTTCCAGCTACACAGATATCACTGAGTTTTCTGGAAGGGCAGAACTGTAGAGGCTGTGAAGAAATCAGTGGTGACCAGTGGCTCCGGAGGAGGGAGAAGGCTCGCTGTGTACACTGTGCAGGGTAATTGATAAACAGAACTCTTCAGAATAATAATGAAATGGAGGTCATGACATTGTGCATTTGTCAAAACTCATAACCTGTAAAACACAAAGCAAGAGCTCTAATGTAAATAATGAATTTTAGTTAAGGATCAGATAAGGGTAGTGGTTCATGAATTGTATACTAAAAGTACCAAAGGAGTTCAAGCCCAAACTCCCCGCATTGACCTGTTTTTCAATCACAACCACCCTAGAGTTCCAGGTGAAACTACTCCCTAGGCTCTTGTTTTGAGGCTGTCGATCTTTCCCCAGAGCAGGAAGCCTGGTCTTTCTTCCGAGGAGCAGCTGATAGGATCATACTGACACCCAATGCACAACCTATTAGGCCACCTGGGTGCCTTGCAGGAGTGCAAGATGTGAGTAATAGAAGAGATGGCAGAAGGGAAGGGGAGATATGGGAACTCTCTGTTTCTGTAAACTTAAACCCTAAAACGACTTTACCACTGACATGGAGCCAATGCTGACTCACAGCCACCTCTGTGGGTTCCCAACACTGTAGCTGTTCACTAAAGTACCCAGTCTTTCTTTAGACAAGGTGATGTTTTATTTGCCGACCATGCAGCTCTCAGCCTAATGCATAACCACTACACCGTCAGGGCTATAGTCTATTTAAAAACTAAAAACAAATGAAAACACCTGTTCAAAAAAACATTAATTTTTAACATTAGAGCATGTTGTTCCCCTTGGAAATTAAATCAAAAAGCAAGCTGTACTGGTATCATTAGCATGTTGAGTTCTTTCCAGAAAGTATTTGTGTATACATAGTTGGACAATTTCCTCCCTTGCTCCTCTGTGCCTGCACTTTGAAAGAGTAAATATGATTAAATCGACATTCTGAAAGGCCTATGATTCTCTCCTTTTTAAAAAGGGCAGACTGATTGGCAAGGCCTTGAACTTGTAAGGAATACTGGATTAGTCTCTCTTCATACTGCGTGGCACATTGCTTGTTGTTGCTGTGTGTCATCAACCTGATGTACAATAGAATGGAACACTACCCAGTCCTGCACCATTCTCACACTTGTTGCTGTGCTCGAGCCCATTATTGCAGCCACTGTGTGTGTTAGTCTGGGTAGACTAGAGAAACAAATTCATAGACATGCATCTGGATATAAGGAAAAGACTTATATACAAGAGGAATGGAAAATTGAGGAAAGCATCCCAATGCAGTCCAGTCCAAGGTCACAAGTCCGATGTTAGTCCATAAAGTCCCCTTCTGACTCATGAAGTCATAGGCAAGTCTGGTGTGTCTGGTGGCAGTAGAATCAGAAAAAGCATCTCAGTGCTGGCAGGGGTCTATCTGTGTCTCCTCTGGCTTCAGAGGTCTGGTTCCATCAGGGTAAGACTGTGTAGCTTCTCCTCCGGCTCCTCCAGTTCCTCGGACTTTGCCATCTTGTCTTCTCAGTCGAGCATCTTCCAACAACTAGGGAGGTCTCTCATCTCCATGAGGGAAATATTGTGAGACTTCCCAGAAATCTCAGAGAAAGTCATGCCCACAGAAGTCTCATTGGCTATCTCCAAATTGACAGGATAGACTCCACCCCTAGACTTCCAGTGATGAAATTGACATCAAGTACATGACCGCGACACTGTGTCAATCCATCCTGTTGAGGGCCTTCCTCTCATTAGCTTTCCCTCTATTTTACTAAGTCTGTTGTCGCCCTGCAGGGACTGGTCTATCCTGACAACATGTCCCAAGTACAGGGGGTGAAATCTCACCATCATCTGGGCATGGTATTATAATAACCATACATTTTTGAAGAGAGCATCTTTCCCATACCTTTCCATAGATATCTGTGTGAAAGCTTTAATGCAAACACTGGTCATTTTTAGACTTTTCAAAAAGAAAAGTGTAAGCAAAAGGCCTTGCATAAGTATTTCATAATAGTTGTAGTTCTGTAGTTAAGTCATGCCCCCTTTGCTTCTCTTTTTGCACTGGGTGGGCTGTCTTTGTTGTTAACTGATGAAGACTTGGCCTTGGACTCCTGGAAAGCCCATGTTCAATGGAACACAATAGGCTGTCATGGAAGTAGCTCACTTAGCTACTTTCCAGGAATACCTAAGCAGTCAGCTCCACTGAGGCCTATTCAGATGGTGCCCACGTTGCTCATCTATCTTTGCTTCCTACTAGCATTCAAGTCACCACAAGATAACAAGTTGAGGATGGGTGATGGCCCTCATTCTTGGGATGTCCCCAGTTGGATGTATCTCCTTGCTCCCTCAAGGATTCTTGGTGGTACTGTGGGTTAGGCATTAGTCGGCTAGTAAAGTCATCAGTTCACACCCATCAGCTGTTTCAAACCCAACAGAAAGATACTTCTTTGCCAATGTCCAGACCATGCAGAAGAGAGAAAATGATTATTTTCATCTCAGTTTGCAAGGGTCTCAATAATTTTATCCCATGTGTATAACAGCTTATATCACTGACAAGACAACAGCAGCAAATCAATGGGAAACAGAAAGATACGTTTTTTTGTCTCCATAAAGACATAGAGTTTCTTTATAAGTCAGATTCAACTTGAAGGTACTGGGTGATGGCAGTGATCTCTCTCTCTCTCTCTCTCTCTCTCTCTCTCTGAGTGTGTGGCAGAGCATCCTTTCTGATTATGCATGTTAAGATTCTCAAAGTCTTCTACTTCACCTTTCATTTCAATGAGTCCTGGTCCTAGGTGTGTCAATATGCAGATCATTCTATGTATTATAACCTTCATCACTAGCCTGTTATCCTTTCTCTTCCTGCAAAGGTTTTGACTGGTCCCTTAGCTCTAGTTTCTTTCCTCATTTCAGCACATTCAAGTGCCTCCTAGACTGATATTAGTTAAACACAATCCTTTCCACTCACCTCTGAAAAAATGTAAGGCCTGTGGCAAATGATATTTTTCATAATCTTGCTCACCTGCACAGCCTCTTCCAGGCAAGTGGGCCTGTTCACCATTTCGCAAGCATTGCCCACTGTTCTTTCCGCTATAAAAAGTCCTTTCTTCTTATTTCTACCTATCTTCAAGGCTTGGTTTAATGCCAGCCCCAACGTAAAGCCTTTCCTAATCCTCCTATCTGGAACTAATCTCTCCTTCCTCAATGCACTCTTGGGTTTCTCCAGCTCCTTTGACTCATCACATTCTGCTTGAGAGGGGAGTTACAGGGCTTATGTTACCCTCAAATGGTAAGGTTTTTAAGACTACGGTGCTTGTTTGTGTTTACAGCTTTTAGCAAATAGTTATCCACAGAGGAGAAGGGACTAACATGAAGTTACTGTCACTGAGTGACTACATGTCAGCTTTAGTTTCATAACTATTGTCTGTCTCTTTTCACAATTAACTATACTGCTCTTTCTCTTGCTCCCCTTTTCTACTTCCGTCTCCTAAACAGAGTCAACAGATGCTGCTGTTGTTCATTGCTGCTGAGTTGATCTCTGACTCATGGGACAATGGAACAAAACATTACCAGACCTTGTGCCATTTCATAATCAACATTAGCTGAGAATCATACTGAGTCTCCTAAATGCAGGTTGAGAATTCTAGCACTGAACAATCATTGTGTGTCAGTCAACACTGCTTAACTGTCCATTAGACTCATTTTCCCATACATATTGTTTATTGAGTCCTGCCCTTAAATGATGGCATGTCTTGAGTTGCAGATTGGGTTAGATATGGTTTTTAATTGACATTTTTAGAAGATTGTCAGATCTTTCTTCCTGGTCTGTCTTAATCTGGACACACTATTGATACCTGGTTATATATGTACATATATTATTTTATCTAATCCTATCAAGGAGGGACTCTCTTTATTTATAGGTGAAGTAGATTAGACGCCAGGGATTAAGGAATTTTCCCAGAAGCACACACTCATCAGTAACCTTGCCAGTATCGGTGTGACATCATGACCTACTTCATACAGAAGATTGGTGCATTGCCTTCAGTTTGAAGGAGAATGATATATCTGAAGAGAAAATATGTTTTGCACATGTAAAATGAAGAAACCCCTACAACCTCTTCTTTTTCTGACAGCCTGAGAACTCTAACCTCCACACACACACACACACTCACACACACACACACACACACACAGCCCCTCCCCTCATAGATTACCCTGAGTGCGTCTCATTTTGTCTCTTCACGGGCTCCCTCCACAGTGACTCAGCTGCCTTTTACAAAGAATGCAGCTCCTTAGTAGCTTCTCAACGGAAACAAAAGTCAGTCTTTCCAATAGGCACTTAGGAGAGTAGGCTTGGCCTGGTGTTGATCACCTCAGGGTTAGGAATGGCCACAGACTATATGACAAGAAACAGAATTCCTGGCCCAGCCTCCATGCCTGGTCTGGACTTGTTGAGCTATTGGCACATCTTCCTGGCTCGCCTGCCTGCCAAATTTGTTGACCTTCAGGGCATTGTGAAAGGTGTAGCTTTTCGATGAGCTTTTTATTTTTCCAGGGCTTTTGGATTCTCTTGCTTTCTGCCACTTTAGCTTTTCTTTTTCAAGACTCTTAACTTCTCCCTTCTTTGCTACAGTCTAAAGGATTGAGGCTTAGGTGCCTAGAGGCATGAGACTCTTTAGCACTGAATCCTATGAGGATAAAAGTGCTGATACAGTAACCACAGGGAGGTGATTCTTCTTTTATGAGATAATCTTTACTCTACCCCCAGCCCCTCAGTTTCTGTCTTTCTTTTTGTCTTTCCTTTCTTCTTCCCTTTCCCTAATGCCCTGATGGGTGTAGTCTGTTGCTCACACCTCATAGGGTCAGCATGAGAACAATGGGGTTTCTAGTCCTATTAAGGGTTACAGGTTCAGCTACCCCAAAGCAGTGCTACCTTGTCCTTTCAGGTTCCTATGACTCAATGGTAGTGAATTCCGTTTGGCTTTATCTTGTCCAAGAGTCCTCATGGCCTGAAGGGTTGAACAAAGTGCAATGCTAGCAATCTGACTCCACGCATGGTGCCACAGAAGAAAGACGTGGCTGACTGCTCCCGAGAAGAGAAGACGTGGAGCCTCTGATGGCCAAAGGGGCAGTTCCTGCAGGGATGCTGGCAGTCAGACTTGACCTTTGGGTTTTCTGTTACTCTTTTTCGGGGTCCTTGTGCAATGCAAATAACTAATGTGCTGAACTCCTGGCAAAAGGTTGGTGGTTTGTGTCAAAGCCTAGTTAGTCATCCACCCCTGACAGGTCGGCGGTGGCATCCACACTGACACACAGGAGGTCTTGAGGGGCATCCGCATCGACCGGATCCCTAGTCATTCTCATGTGTGTGTTCTGGTTTCCTTTGTTTGTTTGCTTATTTGCAACTCTTCTCCCTTTCCAAGTTTTGGTCTTGTCTACTTTTTTTTTTTCAAAGCCAGAAAGGACACAGCTTCTCCTCATACACCTGTCAGACTTCTTGGCCTTCAGGTTCAAAAAGTTCCCGGAGTCCCTTGGAATCCTTCCCCCTCTCTCCCTCCACACCCCTCTCCTTTCACCAGCAAGGCTCAGTTTAGGGCACCCCAACACATTCATCACCTTAGGGCTCCCAGAAGTAAGGAAGCAGTCCAGACCAGGTTGGACTGCATTCGAAAGCCTAATTACTCCCCGAAAATTAAAGAAAGGTAATAATTGCTTTTAGACATAGCACAAAAGCAAGACTCACCTTGGCAGTTTGTAAGTTTGTAGTGAGGCATGATTACAAGGCAGCAGCCAGGCTGCCCTCATTGTGTTGAATTTGCAAACGAGAGTGCACACGCCCCCATATGCATAATTGGATCCTCACGGTCTCCACTTCAATGTGGGGATGCCAGAGAAGTTTATTTATCCAGTGCTCATTCAAAGAAAAGCTGAATGGAACAAGCAAACTCCCACTTTGCGACAGGATTAGATACCGTGGAGTATCCCTCCCCCGTCCTCTTTCAAGGATTTTTTTTTTAAGTTTCTAAATCTGCTTGGGAAGAAAAAGTAAATTGCCAGAAGTGAGATTAGTGGGGAATATTGTTCTTAGGACAATAGTGTCTTTGTGGCTTGACTGGAATGAGCTGCCTGCTTCAAAAAAACACCAGGGCTAGAGGTGTGTGGTTCTTAATTGCCTACATCTGATCAGCGGGCAGCAAAAGAAGAAGAAGAAAGAATGGAATCGCATTCAATCCTGATTTGGTCTGGATCAAGTCCACTTGCTAATCAGAGTTTAATGAGGATGCCACTGGCCCTGTTGTACTTGCCAATGCACCCACCAAGGTCCTCGGCCTTCTGTTTGTCCGAGGGGCACTCGCGCCCAGCCACCCCATGACGCAGTACACTGGCTGAGAGGGAAAAGGCTCTGGGCCTAGAAAAGTTAATTAAGTTTAGGCCCTTAGCATTCCAAGTCACCGGAACCAGTGGTGGGAGACCCCACCCACCCGTACAAAGGAGACCGTCATGGAGTCCTGGCGTGGGTAGCGGGGCTTGCTTCTGTGTGTCCCACTGCCAGCTCTTAACCCGGGGAACCATGTCCCCTCCACTGCATAAACTGAATGGGTTTGTGGGACCACAAGCCGATTCTGAGGTAGGAGGCTTCCGAAGTACCGTACTTGAAAGCACCGTCACCTAATGTCACTAAGGGGCACCCAGACCACCAGGGTCTGGCAGAGAATCCAGCAGCCCCGTGAAAGGTTGAGAGGAAGAATTCATTTATCTTGGGCTTATCTTCTCTTTGGTTGTAGAAAATATATTTATCATAAGTGAAAGGTAGAAATTCTGGCATGCCAGTATGTGTCTTGCTTTTATTTTAATTATTTGCTTGCTTTGACAAACTCATGGGTTGTGGGTGAAGTATGACACAGCAGAGAGGAGTCCAGCAACCAGGCTTATTATCCTCACGGGTACAAGGGGCAAGGAGGCACAGCTCTCTGAGAGGGAGGGCCATGGGGAAGTCAGGTGGCAGTGGCGCAGGGGGTGGGGGAGAGTGCACTCGGGGACAAAGTGACAATAAGTGGGACTAGTAGTGAAGGGCTGATGAATGTCAAGAGGGAATGGAGGCTGTCCCTAGGACGGGTACATAGTGCCTCAGGAATGAGTGTGAGAGTGTGTTGTTAAGGACAGTGGTTGGAGAGGGGACTTGATTAGCTGCTCAAGAAGAGGGGATGAATGACTTCCAGTCAGGGTCTCACGACTATGTCGACAGCATTTAAAGAGAATGGCATTACAGTGTTCCATGTCTCCAAGTTTGGTAGTCTCCATAAGACCCTAGAATGTGTGTACATTCATTGGAGACCTGAAACACACTTCCTGGGGTCCAAGAAACTCAAGGGTGAAGAGGGCTCCCCTTTGCCGCATGTTTGCAACGGAGGTAGAGAAACCATAAGGACAGTGGAAAAAACTTGAGTTTGGAGGTGAACGAGGTGGGCTCAGGTTCTAGCACCTCCTTTGTTCTCTGGCTCAGAGTCCCAACTAAGAATAGAGTGATATCACTGGCATGATGTCAAGGTTGAGATCGTCCATGAAAGATCACTCACACAAGACTTTACCTGAGGATGCGCTCCCCCTCTATACCCCATCCCTCAGTACTTCCTATCTCCTTTTGTGATTTTTTAATTTTTAAAAGCATTCAATACTTTTGAGTAGACTATTTGTTTTGCTTATTTGTTTCTTTACTCACCTGAGTACACCCAGTAGGCTCCATGGCAAGAGATTTCTGCTTTTCCTCCTCCTTCCCTTCTTTGCTCAGTCCTTCCTCCTTCCTTTCTGCCTGAGGCTTCTGGAAGATGTTGAGGAGCCCTGGGGGCTGAATTATTAAGGGGGCAGTTTGAAGCCATCAGTAGCGCCCCTGGAGAGAGACCTATCCACCTGACCCCAAGAGGATGACAGCCTAGAAAACCTATGGGACACTTCCACTTTGTCACATGAAATTGCTCTGAGTCAACATTGACTTCAAGGCATCTGCAACTGTGTCTCTAGTGCCTGGCATATTAGACATGCTGAGTTACAATCGACATCGGAGGAGAGGAAGCCAATCCCTGGAAGGAGACACTTCACTTTGTGGGTGAAGCAGAAATGTCAGCAAATATGGGTAACTTGCCTAAGATCACGAACAACCAATAGGTAACAGAGAAAGAATGAGATTCAGATATGTGTGACACCCAGGTTATGCTCTTAACCTCTATTAAAGCCAGATTAATTTTAAGCAATCAGCTTAGGCAGTGCAGAGTCAGGTCAGTCCAAAATCTGCACATCAGGCTAGAAATTCTGCCTTCTGTGTAACATGCATCAGAAAGGTGAAGCGTTGGAAATTCCAGCAGGATCTTTATTTGCAGTGTGAAACAGAACCTGCTTTCCTCGGAAAACCTCACTTTTTGTTCATAAAGCTTTCACAGTTGGCTGGATGTAGTTGAGTCACTTTGCTGAGGGTCAGGTTACCTTTACTGGAGGCAACCTTTACTTCAGGTTGATTTAATTATGAATAATTTCAAAGTAACATGTAAATTAAAAAACAAAAAGCTCTTACTGTGAATTAGGGAAGGGTTTTAGAGCAGACCATATTCCATTAAATAATTCTGGCACATTTTATTATGTCACAGTTGACAATCCCTTTAATGTAGCATCACATATCTCACTTCTTCGCTGCGTTTCCTTTTTCCATTCCTCCTTTCAGAACCCTTGTGTCAATGCTCCCCTTTCGATTGCACTTGGCTTCTTGTTCTACAATGCATGTACCTCTCTGGTGTTTCTGTTCCTGAATCAGACCTGCCAATTCTTTGGTTGAAAACTGAGCCAAACCTGAATGGTAACTCAGGGCCACAGCCTTAAGGGTTTCACCAGTCTCCATCTGACTAGAAACCTTGGTCTTTTTTATGATTTTGAGTTTTTCCCACATACTTCTCCTACTCTGCCCAAGACCTTTAATATGATCCCTTCCAGAGCAGTTGGTGGTGATCGATGGACATGGTGGGGTTTTTCTGGTCTTAGGGTCATGGAAACTGGTTTGTGAGGCCCCTTTGCCCACTGGAAACATTAGTAAGTTAGTCTTTGATCAAACACCTGGACCTAGTCAAGTTGGCATATGGGATTAACCACCACAAATTCCATACGCCATTATCTTATTTCCAGTATACTCTGGACTGAGGGTGGTGTGGCAGGTTTGTTGGGAGACTACAAATTCTGACAAAATAATACAGGGCCCTGAAGGATTCATTTTTTTCTGGAAAAAGTAAAGTTGAAAATGAAGGGTACGGGTTGACCTGAGATAGGAGAATGGTTTTGAACACCTCAGTTTCTAAAACAGGACAATTTTTACCATCACAACTTCTCATTTGAAGGAGACCTGCCAAATTCTATTTTGCCTCACAGTTTGAATTTACCCTTAGAAGAAAAGACTCTCTTTGGCCTATAGAAAAGATTGTCAAAACCTATAAATTGACAATCCTACTTTTGTAATGTCAGCTCAAAGTGGGCCAATTCACAGTGAGTGATTTATAGTAGACACTCAATAAATATATAAACAAATCAATCTATAAACTTTTATAAAAATGAAAAATTTGGAGATAATTATAGATTAATAAGTATTTGAACGAAATAAGAGAGATTCCCTATACCCTTTGCCCAGTTTCTTCCAATAGTTATCACCTGCAAAATCGTGGTACCATATGATAGTCAGGGTACTGACCTTGGTGTAGTCAAGAAAAAGAACAGTCTCACTACCAAAAAAGATTTCTCATGTTGCCCTTTTATGAATACACTTCCTTCCCTCTTTCTGCTTCTTCCCCATCTGTAGCCCCCTGGCAACTGCTAGAATGTTCTCCATTTCTATAATTTTGTCATTTTTGAGAGTGTTTAATGGGGATTTACACTATACTACATTGGAGAATGATGCTTTTCCACGTCAGTCAGTTCTCTGAATTCCCATTAAAATAGCTGCATATATCAATATTTCACTTTCTTATTACTAAATCGTACTATACATTATGCATATAACAATGTTTGTTTAACCATCTACCCATGTAAAGACACTAAGTTTATTACCAGTTTGAAGCTATTATGATTCACAGCTATTATAAAAGTTCATGTATGAGTTTTTCTGGGATAAATATCAGGGAGTACCACTGCTTTGTTGTATGATAGTTACATTTTATGTTTTCATGAAAGTACCACACTTGTTCTGAGTGCCTGTTGCATTTAACAAAGTTATGATACAAAGGATGAAGTTTCTCTGCATATTTGTCAGCATTTGCTATTGTTACTACTTTTACTTTTACTCTTTCAAGTTGATTCCAACTTATGGAAACCCCATGAGTGCAGATGAAACAGTGCTCCACTGGGGTTTTAAAGCTATGATCTTTGGGAAGTAGATCCATAGCCAGGGCTTCGGAGCACCTTTGGATGGGTATAAAATGTTGGCCTTTCAGCTAGTTGTGCATGTATACTGTTTGCAGCATCTGGGGAACTAAAGTTATTCGGTGTACGACCCTACTGTTCTTTTCATGCCTGCAGGGGCTGTAATGATATAACTTGTTTTAGTTCTGATACTGAAAATTTGTGTCTTCTCTATCTTTTACAATCCTGCTAAAGATTTTTCAATTTTATTCATTTTTTAACAAACAAGCTTTTCTTAAATTTTGAAAACCTGATTTGCTATGGATGAAAGTGGAAGCACAAATTCATTTTCAAAGATCATCACATGGATTAAGCCTCCAGTGAATTTCCTCTGATCACAGTAGAGGAATGTGAATAGTCCTGTTATAAGACAAAGAGCATTGTAAAGTCAATTATAGAAGGTATAGTTAGGTCAAGATATAATATCTTATCATTTGATCTTCCATTTCCTCCAGTTTTAAAGTTCTTTCAGTTAAAAAAAAAGTGAATGGGAAATACATGCGGAAAAAGCCCCTGGGGAATTCCCTCTGGCCAGGGACCAGGGATATGGGCAGCCTTTGCTTATGTGCAGAATGCATTGGAAAGTAAATTATTGCAGATGCAGTTTGTTTAAAATTTAGCACCTTATCATTTGATCTTCCTTATGGTCCATTTAAATTTGCTCTATTTTTTAATATTTTCTGTTTTCTTTACTATTGTGGTTTTTAATCTGTTTAACTTTGTTTTTCTTGTTAAATATTTGGGGTGGTTTATTTGTTTTATAATGTTTTCCTATATATGAAATTCGGGAGAAGTAAATCTATAGATGTTCTAACGGGATTAGTGGTTCCTCTGGTGGTTGGGTGGAGGTGGGGGTATGGCAGGGGAAGTTGTGGGAAAATGGGAAATGATGATGAGCACAAGAATGAAGAAAATGCTCTAAAACTGATTGTAGTGATGACTGTATCATTTGCTTTGATGTAATTGAGTTGTGTGGTATATGAATTATATGCCAATAGAACTGTTAAAAAAAGAAAAGCAAATACAAATTTTAAAAATTCAAGTTTTATTTTTTATGTTCAATTAAAAAAAACCCTTTAAGACATTTTTGTAAATCAATTAATTGTTTAAAAATAAGCATATTGAAGCAGTAGAAAGGGGGAATCAGTTGCAGGGAGGTACATATAACCTCCTCCAGAGGTAGAGACAACAGGGAAGAGAGTGAAGGGGTACACTGGACAGTGTGCGATATGACAAAATAAAGAAAATTTGTAAATTATCAAGTGTTCATGAGGGAGAGAGAGGGGGAGAGAGGGGAAATGTGAGAAGTTGGTACAAGGGTCTAAGTAGAATGAGGATGTTTCCAGAATGATCATGGCAATAAATGTATAAATGTGGTTTGTATACAATGGATGTATGTATTGATTGTGCCAAAGGTCTATTGATAACATCTTTGACAGACCATACAAAATTATCAAATTAATAATTAGCCTACTAGATGTGGTCAAACATTTAACTTGCCCCTAATCTGTGGGTTTGGACAGCTTCTCTTTGGTAAGGAATGTGATGTGACCTGGTACAGATGATTTCATAGACTTTATCCTACCCCATCCGATAAGTGACTGTGATGGCAGTAGATGTATCAGAGTTCTATACAATGCCATACTTTAATGCAATGAAAGCATGCTAAGCTGATGTCTAGTCAATAATATAAGAGGGCATTCAATGTACCTTAATTTTTTATGCAGAAGATTAAACAAGCATGCCCTTGGAGACTCTTAAAGTATGTACCTCAACACTCTTTGTTTCTCATTTTAAGAGTAACCTTTCATAATAGATCTGAAACTGTATTTTGGATAGACCTGAAACTGTGTATCTTGGATCGGTGTTAATTTTTATTGATTGATCAGGAAAGTAAGGCCTAGCAAGCTTCAATCACACTCCTGTAGTATATGCAATACCTGTCCAGGCAGATACCCGCTGAATAAGACTCAGAGAAGTAAAGAGCATCTCATGGTCCCTTTATCTGGTCCAAACACTTGCCTGGACTTTCTGGGATTCCAACTCCCATAGAAGAATTTTGTAGATGACTATATCCTTGGCACTTCTTTAACCTAGCCTCTGACTCAACTACACCAAAAAATCTAACATACCTCTGAAAGTACTTCATCCTTTACTGTAGAGTCTCCACGATGCAGGTCTGTGAAAGGCTCTTAGTTTCAGTTTCAGGGTTAGTGACTTGAGCCAATAGCTTACCCTAGATTGTAGTTTACCCATTTTAAGTTGGAACCAATGATTGTTGTGACATTACCACTTAGATATGTCAGGACTTTCAAACTCAAGATAATGAAAGGAAAGTCTTAAATTTTCTTCTAAAATTTGTTTCTTTTGCCAACCTCTTTCATCTGATTTATGAGCACAAACTAGTTTTGATAAGAACCTGAAAGGTGTCCCTCCTACTGTTCTTTCCTTCATTCACACACACTGTCTATGGGTGGTCTTCTTGATTCTATCTTGGGCTTACTTTTTGTGATGTATATCCTGTTCCTCTTTAGTCTCATCATTATTATGGATCTAATAAAACCAAAGTCAAACTCACTGCCATCAAGTTGATTCTAACTCAGGACAATGCTATAGGGCAGGGGAGAACTTCCCCTGTGGGAGTAGAACTTCCCTCTTTGTGGGAGTAGAAAGCCTCATCTTTATCCTGAGGAATGACTGGTGGTTTCAAACTGCTGACCTTGAAGTTAGCAGCCCATCGTGTAATGACTGCAACACCAGAGTGCCTCAGAATCCAATAAAGCCTAAGCAATTTGGACTCACAATGATCCTATAGAACAGAGTAGAACCTCTCTGTATTTCCAAGAGTTTAAAAGGTTTGTACAGGAGTTAACAACTTTATCTTCCCCCCACAGAGTGGCTGGTGCATTTGAACCACTGATCTTGTGACTAGCAGCTCAATGCATAACTCACTATGCCTTCAGAACTCCTGCTAAGACCCAGCAGTGGCTATAGCAATAGCCTCCCAACCAGTCTATTTGATTTTATTCTCAACCTCCTCCAACATATCATTAATAATAAGGATAAAAATAATAATGCTGTTAGAATACTCATTATTCTGCTAACTACTGTTCTAAGTGCATTCCATGCATTAACTTATTTCATACATATACCATGCAAAGGCAAATCCAATCATGTCCCTCCTCTACTTCATACTTAAATCAAATCACCATTGTTTTAAGGATAAGAGTCAAACTCCCTAACTTGCTCAGCAAGATTCCAAGTGATCTGAGTTCTTCCTCCATCCCCCCTCCTCTCCTCATAACTCTTTACAGACTGACAGCACTGTTCTCCTTTTAATTCTTCAAAATGACCTCAAGTAGTCACCCTTCTTTTTCTATTGTCCATCCCAAATCATGGCATGGCAGGTTAGTTTGGGGTTTTAGCTTACAAAATACTTCCTTCGAGAAGTTTTTGCAGGCCACCTTGTACCCATGGCCCAGGGATTCTTCATCACTCTGTCTCTGGATCATCTGAGTCATTCTTGTCCCAGTTTTTACTGAAGCTGCTTTTCCATTTGTTTAATTGCTCATGTTTGCTCTTTCCATGGGGCTGTCTAAATCTTGGGGGGGAGGGGGGCTTGTTCATGCAAGTAGGCTGTTTGAAACCACCAACCACTCCATGAGACAAACACCGCTTTCTATTCCTATGAAGAGGTGTAACCTCAGAAATCTGTAAAAGCATGTCTGCTCTGCTCTGTGAAGGTCCTGATGAGTCAGAATCAACTCAACAGCAGTGAGTGAGTTTTGTGAGACAGGAATCTGATCTGCTTCATTCTTGCTTTCTCAGAACGAGCACAAAGTTGCAACGACTGAGGGCGGGAAGGCACTATTGCGAACGTTGATAGCGTACAACTCTGAGGCTTTCGTCTCATTAGTTTTTACCCCTAAGAGGCACTCTCCAACTTAGGTTTGGAAGACAAAAAGCCCCCCAAACTTCCTTTCTAGCATTCTTCATTTTCTACAGGTCTTAAGCCTGGTGAGCAGCATGCTACCCCGGTCTTTGTCTTTGGATTCTCCCCAGGTGTCAACAAGTCATGACAGAACGTCAGATGCCAGTCCTCTCTGTTCCACAAGTGGCAGCTCCCAAAGGTCTCCACGGGCCATGACAGGCGAGAAAACCTTCGGAGTACCCTAGAATCTATAGCGGTTCCTGTTTCTTGGCACTCTCCTATGGCTCCTAGGTTGTTCTTCTTCCCTTCTTCTCCCCTAAGCCAGTGAACCTGTCTAACGTGGAGAAGGAACTCTGTTGCAGCCCTATTTCTGGCTGAAAACTTGTCTGTGCTTGTGAGTTCGAGAAGGTCTTCTTGGGCTTAGACTCCTGGGAAATGACGTGCAGAGAGATTTTTGGGGCTGCTTTTGTCTACCTTTCCCTGAGGCAAGGAGCACAGAAAGAAAAGGAAAAATACAAGAGGAAGAACATATAATGTGATGTCTTAGAAGGCACTCAACCATGTTCACAAAGCTCTATTTTCACCAAGCATTTAAAAAATGTAAAAATCTATTTTGAATTAATTCGTGCCTCCCCACCTGCCCCCCACATACTTCAGACTCCTAACCTCTATATACCCATGAATTTAGTCTTGTTTGGCAATGATGGTGTCTTTGTTATGATAATTCAGTCATATAGCAGCACAGTGGGTTCTAATCAAATCTGTTTTGAGTTATGAAATGAGCAGAGTAGGCACAGACATGAGATGGTAGATAGATGCCATGACAGATGCCAGTGAAGATCTCCAAGGGACTAAGGGATACCTGGGACTACTGACAAGAGAGGAAGCAATATGTCTGTGATCTTGAGTTGGATTGTTAACCTTCAAAACTGAGAAAACAAGTTGCTGTTCTTTAGAGCAACCATTCATGGTATATCTTTCATAATAGCACAAGGAAATTGTGACAGGTTTCTACCTTATTCCATTATTTCTTCCCTCATCAGCCTCAAAAGTTATCTGTGGAGTAAAACCCACTGGCTACCAAAGGGAAATAACTACCTTATATCCCCTCCCTCCTTCCCCACACTCCCCCACCCCACAGTCCATAATCCCAACTGCAAGCGGATGTTCTTTCACTTTTAGAGGATGTCCAAATATAAAATCTAGGTGGCTTATCAAAACCTCAAGATCAAATTCACTGTCATTGAGGGGATTCTGATTCCTACTGTAGGGCAGGCTATAGGACAGAGGAGAACTGGCCCTGGGCAATTCTGGAACTATAGCTCTCTATAGGAGTAGAAGGCATTGTCTTTTTCTCACAGGCAACTTAGCAAAGTCCCTCTTTTCCCTTGACCTTGTTTCTTGTTCTCCCCCTTTCTATTGTGGAACTACTGGGTTTGAGACATCTGTATCCACAAGTTGGGAGTGGTGTTAGAAAACCCTTTATGGAGCGACTAGCCTCTCAGGCAGCCGTTATCTGTCTCCTCAACTATGCCCGCATTTAAGGGGCAGGAGCCGCAGGGTATCATGGTTATGCAGTGGGCTGCGAGCTATAAGACTGCCAATGTGGAAGCCCCTCAGAGAAAGCCTGGGACTTCTACTCCCATGAACAGTCTCGGCCTCTCGCAGGAACTCCGAGGCTGCTTCTGCCCTATCCTGCAGGGTTGTTACGTGTGGGCATTTACTCAATGGCAAGACAAAAAGGATTTCAAAAAGGTCATGTAAAAAACTCATTAACTTCTAGACTCCATTTCTTCCTACAAACTTTTTGAAACCCCTCTGTATATCTGTATATATATATATATATATATATATATATTTATAACATATTTGAAAAGGATATGTCATTTTAGGTTTTCAGGTCGTCCAGGTGGTTTTGATAGATAGTGACTCTATGTGCATCAGAACAAAGAACAGCCCATCCCACACCATCATCACAGTCCTTGCAATGTGTAAGTCCTTGCTGTAACCACGGAGTCAGTCCATCTTTTCAAGGTCATCCTTTTTTTTTAGCTTACCTTTTGCACACATGCATGTATATATATATATATATATATATATATATACATACACACATACAGAATATGTTCTAATACATACAGAATATGGCCTTTGTTCATTTAAACATATGGGGATATGACTGGACTGCAGTATCAATCATCTTCAAATTTTGATATGGGTTGACTCTTTAACATGGTCGGAGGCTTTTTCCATACTATATGTTTACTGGACAGGTGAGTGCTTGAGACATTGTGATTGATGAGTGAGTAATTTCAAGTTTATAATAATTTTCAGATGTTGGTGGAGTTTGGGCATGTGTTTGTGGAATTCTAACTACATCTTAGTGCAGTTTGGTAGCTTTGTGTGAAGTAGACCTCTGGCTCTGAGGTAAGAGCCATCAAGTAGCTTTGTGTTTAGACCTCTGACTGGGGTCAACGATCATCAAGGTTTGCTCTCATACTGGAAGTAAGATATCTTCAGAGTCTGTTGAAACGAGGACAGTGTGCAAGCAGAAATTGTAGGAGCCAGACCATACACTTTACAACAAACATACAAGCAAATACATACTCACTGGTATGGTGTCAATGCTGACTCACAGTGACTTCCTGTGGGTGTTTGAGGCGGTAACTAGAGATTCTGGTGGTTTTGAGCAACTGACCATGTGGATCAAAGCTCAGTGGAGAACTCCAAGAGTGTGACAATGGCCACAGAATGGAGTTCTAAGATAGGACAACACCGAAGCAAACACTGATATATCTGCCGAGTAGGCGAATCTAGCTGGTATAATGGGCTGAATCAATGAAGACCTCAGATTTTCAAGGATGGGAGATGGGACATTATACATAAGGACAGAAAGTTGGAACATGACTTTGTTGACTCGTTCAGGAAGGATGAAACCTGAAGCCAGTCAAACCGACACAGATATTGGAGGCTGGTTTGTGAGAAAAGAAGGATGTACTCAGGGTTTTTCATGAGAAGGGGCATGGGGTAGAACCTAGTTTTCCTGGTTTCCAGCTCATTTCTTTACTCCAGACTGCCTCCCAAATAAAAACTTTACTTCAAGCTATACATTCCAAGCTAGAAGATGGTATTAATTCTTGCCTAAGGAGAGCCTTCCTGGGAGGTTGGGCATTGAGTCTTGATGGGTGGCTCCTCATTGATGATTTTATCAGTTGGAGGGAATCTGCCGGGTGCTGAGAACACTCATAAGGGGGCGGGGATGTGGGTGCAGGGAGGAGACACTGGTCTGAAGTCTGTCTTTCCCTTTTCAGCTCTCTCCCCTTACCTCCCACTAGGTTTTCAGGTGCTAAAATATGCATCCTAGTGCCTTCAAGCAAAACTAGCTCTTGTGCCAGTTAAAATGCCGACACTAAGCTTTCAGGAACCCAGCCCCTCCCCCTTACCACATTTTCATTGCACAGACATTCTTCTGTCAATGAAACCACTCTGTGTGATTTTGTTTGCTGCTGCTTGAAGTGAATCTTCAATTGCTCAACAAATGTTTACCAAAAGATGTCACATGGCAGACACCATGCTAGACCTTAGAGATACAGCTAAAACAAACCTGGCCTACATTCTGGTTGGTAGATAGCTACACAGTCCTGGAACATATTCTGAAGACCATACCTGGGTCTACAATTGTGGTTGTTGGTTTGTCGAAGAGGTCAGAGAAGGATTCCTTGTGGAACCGACCCTTTGGGCAGAGGTGTAAAGTATGGTGATGAGGGAGCAGAGACATTACCAGCTGAGAAAGCATGTACAAGAGCACTGTGGCTGGGAAAACGATGGCAGAAAGAGGAACAGGAAGAAACCAGCGTGACTGGAGTTCTCAGAGCAAGCATCTGACAACTGGGACCTAGAATGCATCTCCTGGGCCCTACACCTAATCAGAGAAGATCAGCAGAAGGTCTCCAAAGGCCTAAAAGAGTCTGACCAATAAGAGTACTGTATACTGGAAGGTGATTGGCTACCCCAATTCATATTCAAAACATAACATAATGAGACTTGCTCAAGAGTGGATGGAATGCAGTTGAGATGCTATAATGGCAAGGAGAGCATAATTAGGAGCCCCAAATGCCCTTCTTCAATGAAGGACTGACTTTTAGAATGGCTTGGATCAGAGGTAATCAGTGGTGGCCTATAGGATGGTCAGTGTTGTCAACACACCTATTTTATCTGTCCCACACAATATTGCCAGGATGATTTATTATTAAATTACTTGTATTCTTTTGCCATGGAGTCTCCTCAGATGATGATGTGGATTTCATAGATTTGAATCACCTAGGATCCAGAGAGGTGCCATACATGAGGAAACAAAATTCTTCTTGTTCGTCCCCCACACCCATGATCACTTGTGGTTCTCACCATTGGGATCTATAGGGATTGTGTTTTTGCAAGTAGATCGCCAAACTTTTCTTTATAGTAAGCCTTATGTTTTCCAGAGTGGACACTATCAGCTTCTGGGGTGGTGGTGGTGGTAGTGGTGGTGGTGGTGCTGGGACAATCCAGAGGGACTGTAAAAGTAGATGCCCACATTTTATTCTGAACTATGAGCTATGGGTCAAATGCTTTTAATTGGGAGAGGAGGCTGAGTCCTACTCTTTCTGAAAAGGTGATGCTTGCTAGGGCAATAAGTTTGGTAACCTAAGGTTTAGAGGCCCCACTGAAACCTACTTGATATCACAGCAACACGTGTGCAGGGTGGGTTGGGAGGGGGGTGGCACTGTGTCTGCAGTGCATTGGCTAAGCATCAAACTTAGGTAAGCATTGTCAAAACTTCTAAATCATGAGTTCTCAAATGAAAATATTTCAAACATTTGTGAAGTTTTACGGTATTTCTTCCACATCTCTGCTGGCAACAAAAGATGGCGGTAAGGAACAACAGTTGAAAAACTTGGATGTTCAGGACATTAACCCCCTCACAGAAAAAAATTTCCCAGATAAATTTTGTCTCCTCTGAACTATAACTACTAGTAGTTTACTGGTGATTGGAAGCCTTAGTGATACCATACATTAACAAAAAGAAAATGAACTCCCTCTCATCGAGTCTATGGTAGCTCACAGTGACCCTGTAGGACAGAAGAGAACTGCTCCAGTGAGTCTCTGAGACCATAGCTTTTTGCAGGAGAAGAATGGCTTGGCTGGTCGTTTCAAACTGCTGACCACAGTTAGCAGCCAAACACATAGCCCCTGTGCCACCAGGGCTCCTAGTACTGATAGACAGTTGATTAGCACATATTTTGCATATTATATGTGTTATATACTGTACCTACATGTGATAGATAGTATTGTTGTGTCAACCTGGCCAATAGAAATATGTGGGGTTAATAAGGTCACAGTTTGATTGGAGGACAAAGAGATAAATGTCTCAGCAGGTCCTACCTCTCTCTCTTTCTCTCTTGCTTCTGGTGATCAAACCAGTATGCAGCTGCCTTGGCTACCATATTTTTCTGACCATAAGACACACCCAGTTTTTAGAGCAGGAAAATAAGAAAAAAGTATTCTGAACCAAATAGTACCAATATACTAAAATGATCTGGGGTACTACATCTGGGGTACTACATAAGATGCACCCTCATTTCCCCCCACTTTTTTGTGGGGGAAGTGTGATGATCTGAAAAATATGGCAGTTCTCTGCTTCAACTTGTTAGCTACACTACCTGTGGGACACCCAACCTGTGGATCCTGTCACCAGAACTTGAGGTTCCTTCAAGGCCTGCTTCACCATGCTTCTGGTGTATACACTACTCCAGCAAGGGACTGTTGGATCCTGTTGGGACTGTTAGATACCTGCCCCACTGATTGATGCCTGTGACACAGGGTCTGTCAGCAGAGCTCCATAGATCTTGTCAGGAGAGTGTCTCTCAGGGAATGAGCCAAGAAAATGCCTCCCATGCCAAAAAGGAAAAACAGAATTTCCCAGAATCCTCAGGAGAAGGTCATGCCCACCCAGAGGCCCCATTAGCTATATAATGATTGACAGGTTAGACTTCACCTCTTCACTCATGAACTTCTAAAATTGACAGCAGATTATATAACTACCACACTTCTTAAAAGCTGAATTTTCAATATACACTGAAATGATATTTCAGAGAAATACAAGGTGTTCTGCTTGCTGGTGAAGCTGTAGCAAAAGGAAACCTCTCTGATTTCCTTTTTCTCTCTCACAAGGTTCTTTTTTTTAAAATCATTTTATTGAGGCCTCATACAATTCTTATCACAATCCATATATACATCCATTGTATGCCAAGCACATTTATACATTTGTTACTATCATCATTCTTAAAACGTGCTTTCTACGTAAGCCTTTGGTATCGGCTCCTCATATATCCCCTCCCCATTCCCCCTCTCATGAACCCTTGATAATTTATAAATTATTTTAATTTTATCATATCATACACTGTCTGATGTCTCCCCTCTCCCAGTTCCCCATTGTCCATACCCCGGGGAGAAGTTCCATGTAGATCCTTATACTTAATTCCTCCTTTCTTCCCCACCTTCCCTTCACCCTCCCAGTATCACCACTTTCACTGCTGGTCCTAAAGGGATCATCCATCTTGAATTCCCCATGTTTCTGATTCCTATCTGTACCAGTGCACATCCTCTGGTCTAGCCAGATTTGTAAGGTAGAACTGAGATCATAATACTTGTGGGGAGGAAACATTTAAGAACTAGAGGAAAGTTGCATGTTTCATCATTGCTACACTGTACCCTGACTGGCTTGTCTCTTTACCACTTCATTTCTGCAAGGGATGACGCATTACCTATAGATGGGCTTTGAGTCACCAATCTGTATGCCCCCTCTTTTATAATGATATGATTTTTAGTTCTTTGATGCCTGATACCTGATCTCTTTAATGCCTCATGGTCACACAAGCTGGTGTTCTTCTTTCATGTGGGTTTTGTTGCTTTTGAGCTAGATGGCTGCTTGTTACCTTCAAACCTTCAAGACCCCAGATGCTAAATCTTTTAATAACCGGGCAGCATCAGCTTTCTTCACCACTTTTGCTTATGCACATATTTGTCTTCAGTGATTATGTCAGGAAGGTGAACATCATGGAATGTCAATTTAATAGAACAAGGAGTTCTTGCAGTAAGGAAATACTTGAGTAGAGGTCCAATGTTGTTCTGCTGCCTTAATACTAACCCAATAAGTATGTGCATGTAAATTAATTTTTCCATCATCATACATAAATATATTTACCCATGTACATGCCTGTATTTAGACCTTTATAAATGTCCTTTGCCTCCTATTTCTTTCTTCTATTTCCTTTTATGTTCCTCTTGTCCCACCATCATGCTCAGCCTTCGTTTGGGTTTCAGTAACTTCTCTCTTAATCAATCCCTTCAGGCCTCTTACACCCTCTTTGCCACTGATTTTGGATCACTTGTTGTTCCTCTGTCCCTGGGTAGGTCAACATCACCACCTTTCCCCCCACTTGTCCCTCTCCCATGTTCCCTGAGAACCATCAGTACCATTTTTTTCCCATCCAGATTGTTCATCCAGCCTATCTTATCTAGATATGCAAAAAAACAAGTTATAGCAAGATGAAACAACAACAACAAAAAAGGAAGACAACAAGAAAAAAACAATGTCCAGAAAAAAATATATAATTAAATAAAATTAATAATAAATAAAAAAACTGTAGATAGTTAAAGACCTGTTTGTTGACCTCTAGCAATGTCCTCTGCCTGAGTCCCATGGGCTTCCATGCCTTGGCCTCAAAGTATATCCTTGACACTCCCTCAGGAACTCCATGCTCTGCTCCTTCCACTGCTCTGCTGCACGCCCTTAGTGTTTTGCCTTTGTATGGTGGAGTGAGACTGTGTGCAATCTCGAGAGACCTTCTGTCCCCAGTGTTGTCCCCATAGGGCCTTGAGTTATCAAGGGACATCATGCTTCATAGTGGGGCCAGTCATATGGTTCTTCCCATGCATTGGCTGTTCTGAGTGGGGATATTGTCTTCAATGTTTGGTAGGCCAGGATGTACTCCAGTCTCTCTTCCTCCCTCTTCATTTGTTCTCATGTGCTCTGGTTAGACATATCCCTCTCACTTAGCTGCAGCTTCAGTGCTATCCTCCAAAGCAAATTTTTCTGGGGGGAGGGGTGGCTATCCACATAGTTGGGATGGGGGCGGGGACTTCAGACAACTCCCCTGGTCCCCACTCCATGCTGTCAATCTCCACTCACATCCTGGAACATCAGACTTAGGTTTAGTCCCTTTTTCCATGAGGAGATATAAACAATCTGCTCCCCTTGGGTGGGTTAGGGACTTAACCCCCGCAACATATTGCTTCCCCCCACCCCCGCAGTTGGCGACCATATGTAGCCCTGGATTTGATCTGGCCTCTACTATACTACCTGGGCTTCACCTCAGGAATTTTTGTAGCCAGTAGCTTTTTCCCTATACCCCTTTTGCATTTTATTTTTAAAGTTTACCTCAGCAGACTCATGTTGTACTTGTCCTTTTGCACTTGACTTACTTCACTTAGCATAATTTCCTCCAGTTCTTCCCTGAGACCATATGTTTCATGCTTTCATCACTGCTTTCCATTGATGTGTTATACTCCATTATATGTATGTATCACATCTTTTTAATGCATTCATCAGTTGAGGGAAATTTGAGTTGTTTCAAACTCCTTGCAATTGTAAACAGTACCACAATGAATATTGGAACACACATGTCTGATTGTGATTTATTCTTGCCTCTTCTGGTTACATGTCCAGTAGAGGGATTGCTGGGTCATATGGTAATTCAATTTCCATCTGTTTTACATATTGCTTTATATTCTTACAGGTTCACCAGCAGTGGATGAGCGTTCCTATCTGCCCACAGCCCCACCAACACTTGTTGCTTTCTGATTTTGTGTACTGGGCTATCTTTCGGGTGGTATCTCATTGTTGTTTTAATTTGCATTTCTCTTATGGTTAATGATGGGAAACATTTTCTCATATGTTTGTTAGTCATTTGGATTTCTGCCTCTGTGAAATTTCTGTTCAGGTCTTTTGCCTCCTTGGTGGGCAGTTAGTTTTTTTGATTTTGGAAACAATCAGGGTACTGTAGGTTTTAGTAAGAAGGCCTTTGCCTGATGTGTCAGTGCTAAAGTTGTTTTCCCAATCCATAGGCTATTATTACTCTCTTGGTGGATTCTTTCAATGTACACAGGTGTTTTATCTTCAGTTTATCCCACTTGTCTCTTTGGGCCTCCTCTGTGTTTATGTCCTTCCCTATTTCTGACAGCCTATATATTCCCTGTGCCAGAGTTCTCAGATTTATCCCAATTCCCTCATTAATGGTCCCAATAGTTTGGGGTCTTACATTAAGGTTTGTGATCCACCTTGAGTTTATTCTTGTGCCTGGAGAGATGTAAGCATCTTGCTTCATTTTTCTGCAGCTAGGTGTCCTATTTTTCCAGCACCTCTTGTTGAAGAGGGCATCTGCTTCCCATTTGATATTTTGGGGGCTCTTGTCAAAAATCAGTTATCTGCATGCTGATGATTTTATTTCTAGGTTTTCAGTTCTTTTCCATTGGTCTGAGTATCTATCATTATACGAATAACATATGATTTTTATCACTGTGGCTGTATAATATGTGCTAAAGTCAGGTAAAGCAAGTCCTCCCACTGTGTCCTTCTTCATGAGTTCTCTGCTATTTCTGGACTTCTTCTCTCACCATATAAATTTGGCAATCATTTTTTCCATTTCTTTGAAGAAAGTAGAGAGTAATTGTATCAGAATTGCATTAAACTTATATAGTACCTTGGATAGAACTGACATCATTACTCTGTTGAGTCTTCCAATCCATGAGCATGGGATATTCTTCCATTTGTTGAGGTCACTCTTGTCTGTTGCTTTATCAGTGGGCTGTGTTAGTCTTTTCTCCATTGACTAACATATTTACTGCTGGTTTTTCCTATATAGCTTGTATTGTCTTGAGGAATTTTCCTTTCATTCCTATAATCTTGAGTGTTTTAAATAGGAAATGGTGTTGGATATTGTTTTATGCCTTTTCCGCATCTATTAATATTATCATGTGGTTCTTACAGTTTTTCATTTCAATGTGGTGATTGATTCTAATGGTCTTTCATATGTTGCACCATCCCTGCATCTTGTGTATGAATCCCACTTAGTCATGTTGAATTATTTGTTTTATATACTTTTGTATTCTATTGGCCAGTGTTTTGTTAAGGATTTTTCATTAATCTGTAGTTCTCAATTCTTGTGGGATCCTTGCCCAATTTTAGTATCAGTTTTATACTAGCTTTATACTCCTTCACTAGAAGGAGTTAGGGAGTTTGCCATCTTTTTCTATGTTTTAGAAGAGTTTATGTAGGATTGGTGTCATTTCTTCCCTGAATGATTTGTAGAATTCTCCTGTGAAGCCATCTTGTCCAGGGGTTTTGTTGTTGTTGTTGGTAATCCTTTGATAACCTTGTCTATTTCTTCTATTGCTCTGGGTCTGTTGAGATTCTTGACATCCATTGGGGATAATGTAGGGAAGAACTGTTTTTCCAAGAATTAGTCCATGTCTCCCATGTTGTTGAATTCATTATAGTTCTTTATAGCACTGTGTAATTATCCTTTGGATTTCATTAGGATCTGTTGTAATGTCCCATCTTCTATCTTTAATCATTGCAATTGAAATTTGTTCCCTCTTTTCTTTGGTTAGGTTTGCAAGTGGTTTGTCAATTCTTATTATCCTTTCAAAGAACCAACTTTTAGCAGTATTAATTTTTTTATAGTTTTAGTATTTTCCTTCTCTTGAATTCCAGCCTTTATTTTTATTATTTCTTTTCTTTTGTTATTATCTGTAGTTTCCTGCTGACTCTGCTCTAGTTGTTGTAAATTTGGGGCCAGCAAATCAATCATGAGACTCTCTTTCTTTTTCAAGTGTGCATGTACTGTTGTGAAGCTTCCTCTGATACATTCCATTGCTGTGTCCCATAAGTTTTGGTATGTTGCCATGTTTTCATTCTTGTTCACTTCTAGAAATTTTCTAGTTTCATTTCTCCTATTTGCCAGTATGTTTTCCCTCAGCAACAGAGAGTTATTCATCCTCCAATTGTTTTTTCTTTCCTTCCTCATCTTCCTTTTGTTGATTTCCAACCTTATGGGACACGGGTGAGAAAGCAAGGTCTGTATGATATCATTGTGCTTAAATTTATGTATAGTCATCTTATGTCCAAGCATGTGGTGGTCTATCTTCAAACTCGTGGCATGTGGGCTTGAAAAGAATGTCTCACAAGAGTCTTATGCTGAATTCATTTATATTGCAATGAGCAAACACAGCTAAAGAACACTCAATATCAATTGAATAAACTTTTTTCTTGGACAATAATGGCATAACCTTTCTCTGCATCTTGAGAGCTATCATGCTTCATTAGTGCCACTTTGCTAAGCATCCATGGTCTCATTCAAGGTGGATGGCATTGCCTTAAACACAAAGAAAATAGTGTGGTAACAGCAAGAATCCAATTGTTATGCAATTTTCTTCAGAGGTGAGCTGCTTACTCCGATATGACTAGCATCGCACAGCATTTTGAGGTTCTTCCTTTAGTCCATGTTCAAGTAGATCCACACACAAAGTTCAAACCCATTTTGTTTATGGGTCAACTCTACTGGTTTTAGAAGGCAGGTGAGTATTGTTTACTTGTTTACAACTATCTCCACAACTTCATGTGGTTTTTCCTTCAACCCTTGAGAACAAAGATACACAGGTCCTGCTTCACACATTCACATGACCCCACCCATATCCTAGAGGCCTCAGGCATAGGGCTGTGACCTCTCTTATTAAACACTAAAGCTATCACTGTAAATTCTAGACCCTTGATGTTCTGGTGGTCTTTGAGGTCAGGTTGTCAGATGTAGCAAGCACAAAAATGAAAGAAAGAAAAGAAAATCACATTCAAACAACAAATAAAAGCAGAGCCTTCCATCTCATTTGAATATCAGATAAACAGGTTGTTTGTTTTTAAGTATGTTCTCAATATTGTAATTTCTCTGCAAGCAAACATGGTTGTTGAGTTGACTTTCTATCATCCTTGCTCTTCCCCATACACCACAGACCCCAGACATATCCCTCATCCCCTAGCTCTGCTGACTGAGAACCCTTCAGTGAGGCTCTTCTTCTAGCAACAACAGCCCCACACAAGTGTCAGCCCACCTCAGGGAGTGGTGAGAGTTAAAGTTGGAAGGCAATTTGGGGTCATGTGATGGAGGGCTGAGTTGAGGACAAAAAGTGGCATGAGGGCAATAACACTGCAAGCAGAGTCTTCTGGCATTGATGCTTGGACATGTGAGAAGACTGCTTTCCTGGGGCAGTTGCCTTACTGAGGTTTAAAGTAACAAGTGTGTCCATAGGCATGTGGTGGCTGGAATGGGAAGCAAGTAACAAATCGGACACTTTTTAAAGAGTGGTAAATGGGTAATAAAACAATTGTCATTTTGGTATTCCTCTGTGTAAAATTTACTGGCAGTTTGTTCATCTCATTGTGTAACCATTACCATTTCCAACTTATTCCATCATCCTTAACAGAGACTCAGTGATTCCGAAGCAGTGAGTCCACTGTTTCCCTTCCTCCCAGTACCCGTGGTAAACATTCATGCCCTTAGGATGTGGTGGAATAGTCCTTGTGAAGAAAGAAGTAAGACTCTTTGGTGACAGGTTGAAGGAGAGTTGAGAGAACAAGGTGTTACGACACTTATATGGGTTTTGTTTTTAAGGATGTTGGGAGGAAGTACTTCCTTCAAGAGATGTTATGCCTTTTTAGATGTGTTGATTTTGAAGTTAAGTCAAATGGAAAAGTCCGGAAAGTAGATGAAAATTCCCTTAAATGACCAAGAATTATGACTATTTACTCAGTGCTTATGATGTATTTCCTGCCCTAAATGTTTTGTTGTTGTGTGCTCTAGAGTCAATTTTGGGCATAGGGTGTAAACAGAGTAGAACTGCCCTACAGGATTTTCTGGGCTGGAGTCTTTACAGGGGCAAGTTACCAGGTCTTGCTCCCACAGTATAGTTGGATGGGTTTGAAACATCAGTCTTTGGGTTTACAGTTGAGGGAATACTCATTTCTCCAACACCAGACAGGTGCCTTACAAGAAGAATCCAACTTATAAAACTCTGAGCATTTCTGTGTCTTTGAATCCTTAGGAGAGCAGAGGTCTCATTTTCCTCCTGAGGAGCAGCTAATGGGTGGGTGTGAACTACGTACTTTGTGGTCAGCAGTCCAACACTTACGCTACAGCACCCCCAGGCTGCTAAGGTGTCTTAGCACTTTTAAATGTTTAGAAATTCTTTAAGCTAGTATATTAAAATGAAAAATTAGTTCCTTAAATTCTATATACCATTTTCTATAGTGAAATCCTGTGGCTGTGTTGTTTACAGAAGTCTCTCTCTCTCTCCCTCTGTGTGTGTGTGTTTAAGAACCCTCATTCTTTTTTGTCAAAATTACTATTTATAATTTATTGAACCAACCAGAGTATCTGTTTTTAAAAATTCAGAGTCTTACTCACAAAGAGGCAACCATCAGACAATGAGATGTTCAGTGGGGTCAAAAGGCCATAGGACTAGATCTTTCCTCAGTAAGGGAAATCCTTTAGGCAGGCATTAGCATTGGGCACTATTTCTCCAAAGTGCAGACTTAAGAGTTGATAATGCATTCATCCTGTTCACTTTGCTAAAGCAGAGAACTCTCGAGTACGACAGGACATTGGAGTCCTTCATGAAAGCAGCACTCCAGGTACTGTGTGGAGACTACACTGGAGCAGACCCTGAGGGACTCAAGCAGAGTGGGGGTCATTCAGGTGGGAGAGCAAGTCAAAAAAGGAGGCAGGTGAGAAAGCCCAACAGACACAACTGCCTACTGCTCCATTTGGCTTCCATGGGGGAGCTCTCATGGGACCTGTTTACGTTGGTCCCAGACACTCATAGCCAAGATCGGCACAGGCAAAGACTATGGGAAGATCCTCCATTCTTGATGGTTATGTGACTCCCAGAACTAGTATCAGAATCTCTTTTCCTTTATTCTAATGGAATTCCCCATGCCCAGCATACCATTCATTTCTTTTTATTCTTGAAAGTCAGGAGTGATTTCAATTTCTTTCTTATGTCTTGAACACATGATTTTTTCAGCATTCAGGAATTAAAGGGAAAATCTTGGGGATTTATCTGGATCCTTCATTAAGTACAATTTTATCATTACAAATATAAATTAGTTTATATTTTGTGAACCATATAAAATGAGCTCACTTCACTTCAATTTTCCTAACAGCCACTGGAATAAAGTTAAAATACATTTTTCAATAGGTCATCTAAATGCATTTTCTCTTGTAAGGGATTTAAGCAAAAACAGATTGTTGTTTCTCTTTCTCTGTTTCCTTGACATTACTATGGGATGCTGCTTGACTGAAGGTCGGGCACAAAATGAGGTAGGTGTGTGTGTGTGTGTGTGTGTGTACATATGGAACCAGTTTTCCTCTCAATGACAAACACATGAATGAAGCCTTGCTTCCTCCCTGGTTATGTAGCTTCAAGCACACAGACAATGAAGCAGATTCAAAGTTGCATGACTTGGCTTAGGATAGAAATTCTCCCACAGTTTCCTCTAACTGCCTTTCGGGTGATGACTTAAGAATTAGGATTAATACAGGAAGTAAAGCTCTTCAGAAATGAAAGGTTTAAGCCAAGCATCTGACTTGGGGAACTTGTACAAACACGATTACTTAAATTCAATGTTCCACACCCAAGGATAAGGGGTAGGAATTCTGCTGAATTTGTGTTACCCTCTCAGAAATTATGAATACAAATAACCGTAGGATTTTATTTCAAGTAAAAGTAATCTGTTTTCATTTTTTCTATCGAGGGTGGGTATGGGGTGATGAACGCCAATGGGGGGATTTATATTTATACTTTACATATTTAAAGCAATAAAATTCTGGGCCACTTGTATTTATTGTTTTAGGGATCGTCTAAGTGAGTAATATAAGAAAAGGACTACAGAAAAGGACAATCTTATCTATCAGTTTGCATGCATGCATTGTTAAACTAGCTTTATAACTCTGAAGTCTAACCATCAAAGGATAAAAGGTAAACTTATTTTAACTTTGGGAATGGCTTTGCAAATGGCTGAAGGTTGGAGGCTGGAACCTAGACTCTGGTTCTGGGGGAAAGTGCTCTAATGATGTGCTTCTGTCAAGATTGCTCCCTAAAAAATTCTAGGCAGCAAGTTTGCTCTTCATATATGGGGTCACCATGAGTCGGGGCTGACGACGGCTTATGACAATAGCAAAGCATGTGTAGGATGATAGTGATTATGAGGAGAAAATTTCAGGAGTGTCTTTCTCAGTGGTAAGACATTTCATTTCCTGCTCTTAACTGTAAGGTCAGCAATTTGAACCCACCGGTTCTTCTGTCGGAGAAAGATGAAACTTTCTGCCTCCATAATGTGTGGCCTCAGAAAACCAATGTAAGTTTGGTAGGAGTCAGAAGTGACTCAATGACAGTGGGTGTGTCTATTTTTCAAAATCTCTGTAATAAGTACATGTCAGTTACCTAATCAAAAACACTCATTAATTGATATTTTAAAAGGTTAATGTTTTCCTCAATGGACTTTTGATCTGGTCTTCTAAATAAACTTCCTAAATGAATATTTGCTTTCAAGCTATTTGGAGTTAAATGTAGGAGCCTGTGCGTGATGCAAAAAAGTTAACAGCTCAACTACTAACCAAAAGGTTAATTGCTTGAGCTCACCCAAAGGCACCTTGGAATAAAGGTCTGCTTCTGAAATGTCATAGTCTTGGAAACTCTAGGACTAAGTCCCATTCTGCCTGCACAGGATCATCATGAGCAGAAGTTGATGTCATAGCAACTAACTGGTCAGGATTAAAAGACATACAGGCTAGTTGGGAGAGAGTGTGGCTGTGCGGCAGGAACTCATGGTGGGTGACCCCAAGAGAGCAGAGTAGAGCCTCTCCCTGGAGTTGTCAAAGCTACCACCTTTCAGAAGCAGTTATGGAATCTTCCTGAGACATGAGGACATGACAGAGTTCATTTCCACCTTTGTGGGACACCACTATCTTCTCTGTCCCCTAACCAAGTCCTTGCCACGATGACAAGGACAGTGTGTCACCCCTCAGGTGTTCAGGGACAGGAAAATGAAAGCTGGGAGAGAAAAATTAGTATTTTTGGAACAATGTTTCCAGAAAGAAAAGAGCTATCTTCTATCCTCACATATCACCCAGTATTCAGACAAAATCATGCTTAATTAGGTTTAATCCACTGTGGTTGTTAAATGATTTTTTTTCAAATAATTTTAATATCACTATCAATAGGCTGTAGAGCTTGTTGAGTGCACAAATGAATCCCACTATTTAATGTATCACTCACGAAACATTTCTGGGAGAGAATAAAGTAAAGTTCTACTTCTGAAGCATGGTTAGAAGAAGAGGATGGGCGTACAATTTTCTTGCTCACTCACTGAAAGATACTGTTGGAGTTTGTATTCCCCTAAAACCTTTCCGTAAAAGGCTACTTGCCACGGTACCAGTGGCAGGGGATCCCAGAGTTAGAATGGCCCCCCCCCCAACCATGGGTTCTGCTGTGTGTTATGTGTCCTTTTCTTAGGAGCCAGCCTCCTTCCTGGATTCCCCATCCCCCAGCAATCTCCCGCCTCTGGAAGAAGTCACAACAAGGGATTTGTCACTTGAGATCAAACCAGTGATCCATCGAGCTCAGTTTCCTGCCTCTTGAGTTTGCCTGAGCCCTGACACTTGAGCAGGAGGCCAGTGCTCCGCAGCCCCCAAGGCATGCAAATGGTATTCCATGCTGCTAGGGCACTGGAGAAATCCCCGCTGACCCCCGGCCATGTGTGCCTCCAGGAGCAGACTTAATGAAGCCACCGGCCAGGTGAGGTCACAGACCAAATTCCAGGCATGTTTTGCCACATCGGATTGCTGCACATCCTTGCCTCTCCCTGTCAGATTTATAGACATAGCTGAGTCTCATTTCTAAAATGTCAGCCCCTGAGCTTTGATATATTCCTCTCTACGGCTTTTCTGCTGCAGCCTAAGGAGGGACAAGAAACCTTGTATCTGTACCACAAGGAAGATTAACAGAGACGGACAGTTTAAAGCCTTCCTTAAAATAGTCCCAATAGCAGTGATCATGGTGCTGTCTGCATTAGTTTCTAGGGCTGCGTGACACAGTGCCAGAGAGCAGGTGCCTTAAACTGACAGGAAAACAAGAGTTCTGGAGACTGGAAGTCTAAACTCAGGGTAAAAGTGGAGTCACACTTTGGAGAAGATCTATTCTTGTGTCTCATAGCTTCTGGTTGCACAGGAGTGTCTTGGTTTGTGCAGCAAAACTGCAATCTCTGCATTGGTTTGCAGTTCGTGTAGCTTTTTCTCCTTTGGGTCTCTCTAGCTGTATGTCTCCACTCCCAATTGATGAGGTCAGTGTTGCCCAGCCACCCCCTACCTCCACCCCAACGTGTGAAATAATAGGAGAACAAGAAAGCAAACAGGCCGTGGTGTCCTGTACCATCCCCACGATTGGCTTGGGATTGGAGGGCTGAGACCAGGAAGTAGAATCTCCAAACCTGTCTTCTTAGTCTTAGTCTGGAAGCTCCCTTGAAACCCGTTCAGCATCAGTGACATTGTCCACAGACAGAAGGTGTCCATGGAGAGAGGGTGATAGCTGCAGATGAGGTGCATCGCTATGACCCCAAGCTCAAGGACACCATGGTCTTCAAGGGAAGAAATGATGATATTTAAAAAAGGTACCGTATTTTAAATGTCCTTAGCTTTATATCAAACACTCAGTGTGGAGGCCCTAGTGACATCGTGGTCATATATTGGGTGCTAACCTCAGGGTCAGTGGTTCAAAACCATGGGAGAAAGGTGAGGCTTCCACTTTGATGAAAAAGTTACAGTCTGGCAAACACATATGAGCAGTCCTATCCTCTCAGCCCCCGAAAGGTTTTTTTGTTTTGTTTTGTTTTGCTTTGTTTTGCTTTAAAGGCCCCTTTCTATGGCTGAGTCAGACACAAAAGGAACAGGAATTCCAAGAACCCTGGTGCACCAGGATGCCTTCAGTCTCTTGTCCTGAGAGAGGAGTCTGGGAAGGGCTACTGAATGCAAGCTACTCAAAGGTCAGACCCTAAAGCCATGTGCATTAAAGATCAATGCCTCATGTTCCTCAGGGACCCTGGCCAGCTGTTGCCCTGTTGTCTGTCCAGTGGATCCTCTGTGATTTATAGCCGCCTTTGCCAGGTGTACCCTATATGGGCTTAATACTGATGGTGCCATTGTGGGATCAAGTGCTATTTATTCCTCATTTTTATTCTTTATCTCTCTCTCCCATCCCTCCCCGTTACTTTTACTTATCTAGTGTGACTTTTGGCTTTTCTTTTAGGCTTGTATTCTCTTCTTTGTCTTATGCATGAGCCTGGTCCACAGGAGCCATGCAGGCTACGTCAAAGGGGCAGCAGCACTGCTCCACCACCAACTACCCTCCAACCACCTGCCCATGGCATTTGAGTGAAGCAGTGGGCCTCATGAGGTTGGCGAGAACACTTCCCAGATCACAGTTATGTACTGCAAATGTCTATTTGGGCAACACCAGATTGCATTTACAACTGTGATCCCATAAAATTATAATATACTTCAGAAATCTCTGTCTGAAGAGCACTTAGTAAATGCAACAGCATCCCAGACACGGCACATGTATCTCGTGTCTATCGTTTACAAAATTATTGGGCCATCGAGTGTAATACCCTCACTGTTTGGTACATACATAGCCTATAACACATATGTCTGGGTCATCATAACAAACACCTGATTCTACTGGTTTATATATGTACAGTACCTGCTACCTAAAAAGTTAACCATGTTTGCTTTCACTCAGGGGCTGCAGCATGCGATCTTGACTCCAGCGTGTCTCTTGATTGTGACTTAATTTTCTCTCCAAAACATTACTGTGAAGTGCATTGTGGCATCAAATACAACAGAGCCTCTCACAATAGACAAAGCAGAAGTTTGGGTTTGAAATAAAGCCGAAGGGTGAGAAGAAGGTGCATGATCGCTTTTGCTCATCATTGGGTTTGTTTAATCCAACAATCAGGACGATCCTCAAGAGAGAAAAAAAATCCCTTGAGCTTTTCCAGGATCAGCTTCACGGAAGGCTATAAGACTAAGGAACATGGGTGAGGGAGCTCCATCCGATAGGGAGAAATTGCCAAAGACATGGACTGAGGATCAAACCAGCATAGATCCCTCCCAACACGTAGAAGACCCCTGCTGAAGCATAGAGCTTGTTGGAGTAGCTTAAAGTAACAGCAGAACTGGACTATGATTTGGTGTTCACACAGCATTCAAATCACATAACCTCCTATTTCACAAGGTGTTTCATGGTGTTAAGTGGCACATAATTGTTGTGATATCATGGTTGAACTTCAGGGGAATCCTCTGAATGATGCCACTTTCATGTCCTTTTAGAGAGCTGATAACACTGTCCCTGTGTATCTAGTCTAGAATGTGACCTCAATTCAGTTATCTTCACAGTGTTGAGCACAAGGGCAAATCTGCACTGGGAATGATGGTCAAGAGTTTCCACTGATTACATTGGCATTTCTCTTTGGAAAGTTGCAAAGCACTGACATTAAAATACCCTCCCAGTTAATTAAAGGTTCTAATACAACAAGGGCAAAGAAATTTAATGAGCGCTGTGGCACTGTGGCAGCTGAATTAATAACGGAGCCAAGGAGACTCTGGGCTTATCTGCCATTAGGCATCTCTGATGGGCAGGAGGAGCAAACTGACAAGAATCATCATGGAAATGATTGAGTTTCTCAAGCAGCCTGTGTTATTTTAATTAGAAGGATATTGAGAGCATGGTGCATTGATCAACTGGAGAAATAATGAAGGCAATTCCCGGCCCCACCCCCACCCCAATCTCTCTCCACCCCCTTCAAATGAAGCAATTATTTCACCGACCTCAGAAACGGCATTTCAAAGAGGTCTGAAGACAGGCTGAGACCTGCTGTTCTGGTGAATTCTGTGTGCCCAATTACTGACCTCAGGAGTCAGCATTCTGAAGATTAGCGTCACAGGGCGTTTGCTTCCCAGACTCACTTCTAACAGCATACCTTCCGTGGAGACACCATTAGCCTGCCTTCTCCAGTTAGCCAACAAGGTATGTCTAGGGGCTAAATTTTTATCAGCTCCTCGGGGTCAGAGCCCTGACACTAATTAGAAACAGGGGCATCTGCAAGAGAAAATAATAAAAGCATCCAGCCAGTTCATGTTGACAGGGAAGGAAGGCCGGGTGAGAAGTTATTCAGTCCTAACATGGGCAGAGACCAACACCTTCTGCTGAAAGATTTTCACATCTTTCAAGCCAGCCAGTATCTTTGAGAAGACCTCTTATTTTCCTTTCAAGTTACACACCTGTAAGCTGGCCAGGTGATATTAATTATAATGACCTTGTTTGAATGCTCCCGAGGACACAGTGAATTCTTCCTATGGCCCCTCTCTTAGCTCTTAGTGGCTGCAACAACAATACTAAAAGTGAATGCTTTTACAGAATGGGAATTCATTCTCAGTTTTGGAGGCTTGAAGGCCAACTCCAGGCTCAATAGGGTTATGCCCTGCCATACTCCCTAGCTGGTCCCCAGGCCCTTCTTCTAACCCACTCATTGCCATGGGGTAGATTCCTTTCATTCATGGCAGCAATCCAGCAGGTCAGAAGAGAACCATGGCGCTATCAAGGGCTGTTTAGTCAGAAACAGAATTCCAGGCTTTTTTTTTTTGGCACATGCCTCTGGGTGGATGAGCACTCCCAATCATTCTGCTAGTAGATGAGCCCCTTGAAGTCTCAGCTCCTCATACTTCTTGGAATTCCTTGGCTTGTGGCTAGCCTTACTATCCACTGTCTGTGCGTCGCTCCACTTCTTCTTCCCTTTTTGTATAACACTGTCAGAGGGAGCTAAGTTTAGGGCCTCTCCTCTTCTGCCATGACTGCATTAACATAACAAAAAACTATTTCTAATCAGAACCACTTCCACAAGTAGAGCAATTAGGACTCTGACATAGCATCTTGAGAGGCATAACTCAATCAATCATGCCCCAAACTTGGAGACTGTTATTTTGAGAAAATTAAATGTGTTTTAAATGATGTTGTTACTAACAAACAAAAAGGAAACTCACTGCTATCAAATCACTGACTACTTATATTGACCCTTTGAGACAGGCTAGAACTTACTCCTATGGGTTTTTAAGGCGGTAATTCTTTACAGGAGCAGAAAGCCCTGTCTTTCTCTTGTGGAGCAACAGGTGGTTTCAAACTGCTGACCCAACACATAACCACTGTGACACAGGGCTGCTAGGTGCCACCAGACTTGTTTTGACTTATACTGATTGCAGGTACAACAGAGAAGAAACAGTGCCCAGTCCTGTGCCCTCTTGACAATCTGTTTGTGAACTCATTGCTACAGCCACTATGTCATTCCTTCTCACTGAAGGTCTTTTTCTCTGATGCTGTACTTTACCAAGCCTCCTGATAACAGGACCATGATATATGAGATGAGGTTTTATCTTCTTGCTTCTACGGAGCATTCTGGCTATACTCCTTTTAGGGCATATTTGTTCTTCTGTGAGCCACACTACATTTGATAGTCTTTTCCAATAACCTAGTTCAAAGGCATCAGTTTTTCTTATTTGTTGACAAGCTTTGGAATACATATGAGGCCATTGAAAATGCTCTGGCTTCAAACAGGCACACTTCAGTCTTCAAAGTGACGTCTTTGCTTTTCAATACTTTATAGAGATCTTTTGCCACAGATTCATTCAATGCAATATGCTGTTTGATTTCTTGACTGCCATTTCCATGGACATGGACTGAAGATCCAAACAAAATGAAATCAGTAGCAACTAAATTCTTTTTTTGTTTATTATGATGATGCTTATCAGTCTAGTTGTGAAGATTTTTGTTTTCTTTCTGTTGAGTTGTAATTCATACTGAAGGCTGTAATCCTTGATCTTCATCAACAAATGTTTCAGGTTCTCTACACTTGAAACAAACAACATTGTGTCATGTTAATATTTTCCTCTAATACTGATGCCACTTTCTTCTCATAGAGTCAAGTTTCTTAGATTATTTAGTTGTTCAGCATACAGATTGAATAAATTTAGTGACAGCATACAATTCTGACTCACATCTATTCTGATTTTAAACAACTCGGTCCCCTTGTTTGAATCCTGATTCATGGTCTATTCCTGAGTACAATGGAATGTTCTGGAGTTACCATTCTTCATAAGTTTATCCATAGTTTGTTGTGACCCACAGAATCTCAAATGTCTACATAGTCAGGAAAACACAATCAAATGTATGCAGAGTCAATAAAGCACAGGTAAATAGTCAATAAAGCACTTAGTCAATAAACACACCTTTGTGGAATTCTCTATTTTCAGAAAGGATTCATTTGACATCAATAATGTATGCCTCAGGCTGCGCCCCGGTGGCATAGTGGTTGAGTGCAGGACTGCGGCCACTAGGTTGGTGGTTCAAATCCAGCAACAGCTCTCCAGGAGTAAGGCTGGGCCTCCCACTCCCATCAGAAGTCAGTGATGCCCCCCCAAAAAACAACAACAAAAACAATAACGATATGACTCATTCCATGTCCTCTTCTGAATCTAACTTTTCCCCATTTTATCTTTTTATTGAATGAGATTAGTACAAATCATTCCACAGTTCAATCACATCCAGCAGAATTGAACATTTTCTACCACAATACATTTCTAAAAATTCTTTTTGTAGACATCATAGCCCATTTCCCCCACCTCCATCTCTGTGCACTCCTCCCACCAAAACTCTTACTTGATTTGCTGACTCTATAGTTTCATCAGTCCTAGTTTTCATACACTCCAAAATGAAAAAAAAAACACATGCCACAAATTCAAGAGGGTGACTCCCAGTGACAAAACACATCTGGAACATATAGGAATCAAATTACTAAATATAGGAATCAAATGGACTACCCCTTTGGAAAGACATTCCTTGGAGATTTTAGTTCCTGTACAGTTCACCAGTGAATCTTGGCCTCTCACTATCATCTGTAGCCTCCTGCAAACCAAATCCTCAGACTTTGGGCTCTGATACTAAACCCTCTTTCAACTTCAGATTATATGCTTCACAGTCCCTTGGTGACTGATGATGGTGTGCTTCTTCCATGTGGACTTAGTTGACATCTCATTTAGATGGCTGCTTTTTCAGAGACAGGCTTTTAAGACCCCAGACACTATTTTTTCTGATAGCTGGGCACCAGATGGTGGTGATTCATGTGAACCTCATTGGCTATACTATGTAGGAATCAAATTGACTACGTCATTGGAGATGACAGAGAAGCTCTGTATTGTCAGTCAGAACAAGGGCTGAGGCTGACTCCTGAAGAGATCATCAATTGTACATATACAAAAGGAAATGAAGAAAATTAAAACACATGTAAAAGAACCAAAGTACAGTCTGTGTACATCCTAGCTCCATTTAGAGACCACTTCAAGAATAGATTTGGTGTGTTGAACACTAATGATTGCCGACTAGGTGCTTGGTGGTAAATTCTTGTCAAGGAGATCATACTTGCAGGAAATGAAAGGTCATTAGAAAGGTAAGAAGGAATTGATGTCAGAAAACACCTTGCAGCTCCTCTGAAGCAAATACTCACTCCTGTAGTGTTGTATTTCCTCAGCTAACACCCGAGGCTTGTTCAGAGACACAATGTATTTTCTCCTACAGCTACTTCTCTAGCTCAAGACATGGGCCTTTGATTTGACATGTAGCATGAATTGTGCTAAAGTCTGGGGCAGGGAAGTCTTTGCCTTTGGAGATTTCTGGAGGAAGCAACTGACCAGGTCAGGAAGTGTAGGGCTGTCAAGGAAAGGACCTGTAATGATTCAATATTTAAGGTCCTATTTGAAGGGAAGAGAAAGAAGCATGTGATAGTAGGATCGAGTTGTGGAGGGGAGACCTTGTTGATACTATTGGCCACCATTTAATCAGTCCCCAACTCCTACAGATCCCTGTACAATGGATCAAAATGCTCTGGTTTCATACCATCTATAGCAGATTATTGTGATCCACAGGGTTCTCCCTTGCTGATCTTTAGAGATAGGTTGCCAGTCCTGTCTTCCTAGTCTATCTTATTCTGGAAGCTCGGATGAAGCCTTTTTAGTATCATAGCCATACTGCTATTCTCTATGGGCAGTGGAGGATGGTGTTCAAGAGTTATGTTACCAGGGAATCAAACATTAATCAATCAAGGGTGTTTCATACAGAAAGTGAGTGTTCTACCCTGGAGCCACAAAGCCCTCAGAGGAGAGATGTGTTAGATATAATTTGAGGATTAAGAGTGTATGGGGTGGGGTCTAGCCTGTCCATCAGACCATAGCCAATGAGTGGGTACGGCCTTCTTCTGGGAATTCTGTATTTCCTCTTTGGAGACAGAAGACAAGCATACCCTCTCTGACACTCCCTGGGAGACATTGAAGCTGACAAGATACACGGAACTAAACTAGTGCCCAGTGATGCAACCAGTCCTCTGAAGCTGGAGAAGTCATGTAGAGTCCCCTGCCAGCATTGAGATGCTTACAACACCACTGGATCCAAAACTTTCTCCCCACTGGCCTGCAATCACCCTGTATTCTGTGTCATTGCCTGTGCTTTTTGAGTCTGAAGAGGACTTTATAGATTGGTATCGCACATGTGAGCTTATATCCGACTTATGGGTTTTGACTGGCTGCGTTGGGGTGCTTTCTTAATGTACAATTACCCTGAGTGTGTGTTCCTTTGGATTTGCTTCCCTAGTCTATCTAGGCTAATACGATAGATCTTAGGAATAATTCCTGGGTAGACATGCTTTCTGACCTGATTAGCCAATGGCTCATCAATATTTACCATATAGTGTATTTAGAATGATACACAGTAGGTACCCAACAAACATTTGTTTATTGAGCTAAGGAGGAAGGGAAACAAATAAAACTGGAACAAAAAGCTGTGGTTGTGGGTAGTTCAGGGGGCTACTGGGGGAGAACTGTCAATAGGAGGGAGAGGTGAGGAGAAAGTCTGGTGATTCCAACACGAGTGTCATCAGTCATCTTGACTAATTTGGGTAATGATTGAAGCAGATTATGTAGCATCACTGTCCATTATGTGCTGGATGTATGGAATGGTATATAACAAATGCAGTTCAAGTCATAGAATTCACTGATGATAAGTAGGCATTAAGCCCAGAGGCTGGAGACTCATAAGAAGTAAACCTCTGACATGAATTCTAATATTCTTCCCTCTTTGTTTCTGTTGCTCTGCTTTTCTCCATCCTATAGTCTTTCCTACCTCTTTGTACTTTTCCTGATACCCTGGTCCCACTAAGAGGAGCAGCAGCAGACCCTTAAAGTCTTGTACTTTAAGAAAATATCCCCTGATACTTCACAATTTTTCAGCATCTCTAAGGTAACACCCCCCTGTTTTCCCCATACAGTATAGCTTTGGTTTGTAATTACACATGAGGCCCTTATTACCTGTTGTATGACAATACCTCTGTTCTCTGTAAATATAACACTTAAACACATTTCTAAGGCACCCAACAGTTAACAGAGTGTGTTAGGACAGGTAGACTAGAAGAACAAATTTCATAGACACGCATATAGATATAAGGGAATGGTTTATATACAAAAGGAATGGAACACTGAGAAAGCATCCCAACCCAGTTCAAAGTTATAAGTCCAGTTCAAAGTTATAAGTCCAGTTCAAAGTTATAAGTCCTATATTAGCCCATATGCCCAATTCCAGTCTACAAAGTCTCCTTCCGACTCACAAAATCACAGGTCAGTGGGTACAGAATCCCAGTGCTGGCAGGGGTCTCACCATGACTCCTTGCTTCCAGGGCTCAGGGTCCATCAACAGCATCCAGTGGTGGCAGAAGCAACTCATCGCTGGCAGGGGTCCCCCTGTGGCCTCTCCAGCTTCAGAGGTCTAGCTCCATCAGGGCAAAGCCATGTGACTTCTGATTCAGCTTCTTCAGCTTCTCGCATGCTGCCATCTTGTCTGTGATTAATTGTCTCTCTGACTCACTCCCCAATACTGGAGAAGATAGTTTCTCATCTTCAAGAGGGAAATATCACAAGATTTCTCAGACATATCAGGAGAAATCCATGCCCACACAGAGGCCTCATTGGCTACTCAATGGCTATCTCCAAATTAACAGGCTAGACTCCATCCCTACATCTCAATCATGAAATTAACATAAGCATATGACTGCCACACAGAGCCTGTATTAGGGTCTAGTTGTATTAATAGGAGTAAAAGAAATGTCATTAGGAAACTCTTGGTTTGAAAATAGGGAAATTATAAAAGTTGTTTCCCCTTTGTTGAATAATGTTGTTCACTATCCAGAGACAAAGAGTATGGGCTTTTGTGACATGCACCCCATGCTCTTTCTGTCTCCTTAATTTTAGAGTCTCAAAATTTTAGAGGACATTTTCAAACTGAGCAACATAGTAGGGGACAGACCTCTGGAAAGTTAGGAATGGCTTCCTGCCCCCCATCCTCCTGCTTCAACCAGAACCACAGACATTGCTTGCATGCTGGCTTCATTGTAAGATTCCACTGGATTTAAGAATTCACAGTTTACCAAAGGTTGAAAATTGCTTCTCAAGATTTGAGGTCCAATGATGATTACTCATAAATGAGTAAAGAACCATTCTTTTTCAAAATTTCAGTATATTTCTGAGCTCATTTTCTTTAGCCAATGTAAGAGAGAGAAAATATTTGCCAAGCTGGGAGTCTTGGACTCATTGTAGTATTGGCCTACTTGTAGTATTGCTTCCTCAAGCATTGGTGAGTATGACTGGAATTTTTTTTAAGATATCTTAAGGTTTTATATTAATTCCCTAGGAATGCTCTAGGGAGACATTTATATATTAATAACATCCATAGAAATTATTTTATTTCTCTGTAAACAGTGGCTCTTTATGCGATTTAGCACTTAAAAATGTCTTTGCACTTGATATGTCAAAAGGTATTGCTACAAAATCATAGAACCTTTTATTAAACAAAATATCAAAATGTGAAGCGATTGCATCTCAACAAATCCTTCATCTAGAGTTATGAACTCCTGAAGGCAGTGCTTCCATCTCTTTAATGTTTCCACAACTGACACTCATGGATATGTAATTAAGAAATCAAATGAGATATTTCAGTGGGCAGATGTGCTCCAAAAGATGTCTTTAGAGTATGAGAAAGTAAAGTTGTCACTTTGAGGACTAAGCTATGCCTGACCCAAGCTATTATAGTCTTAGTTGTCTCAGGTACATGCTAAATATGGACAATGAATACAGAACAGCAAGAAATCATCGATGCCTTTGAATTATGATGTTGGTGAAAATTATTGAATATATCATGGCCTTCCAGAAGAACGAACTAATTTGTCTTGGAAGAAGTACAACCAAAAGACCCATTAGGGGTAAGAATGGTGATATTTCATGTCATTTTCTTTGGAGACGTTATCAGACATTATCAATCCTTGGAGAAAGACATCATTCATGTTGAAGTAGAAAGTAAGCAAGAAAGAGAAAGACCTTTGACAAGATGGGTTGATATAGTGGCTTCAACAATGGGCTCAGACCCGCCACGGTGAGCGTGGCACAGGCCTGGCCTGTGTGCCATCCAGTTCCACAGAGGGTCATCTTGAGTAGGAGCTGGCTCCTCACAACAGCCCCCCCTCCCCCGAAGAACCATTTGAGACAGAATATTTGACATCAGCACCAGTCAAAGCACGGCCATGTGACAAACTGACAGACAAGAGGTGGCGGAAACTAATTTATACCATGTTGACATGACAACTTTGCCAGCCCAGAAGGACTCAACTTTTATTTCTTCGAAATGATTTCAGGGTTTTGAAAGCCAAAAAAGAGACTCTGGAGAGGGAAGGTCAGCATTGCAGAATGAAGGGAGGGAGGTTCTTCAAAACTTTCTTGTGGAGTAGACCCTGCTACTGCTGGAGAAGGAGCAGATGCAGTGTGTTTGGTTGTGGGCTGGGGGTGGGCATCTTGGTGGAACTCGCCTGGACTTTTTCTAGCTTATGCTGTTTGCAACTTCCTGAAAACTCATTGTAACAAGCCTCTGTGATCATTCTTATGAGGAAATCTAAAAATATTACACAGAGGAGCTGATTCCAAGGGCTCGAATAGATAGGAAATGTTTAGACAGAGATGATGGCATGGGGGAAGCAAGGCACTAACACCCAGAGGGAGAGCGTTGGTTTTACTCCACAGAATCTAGAGTGTATGTACAGACCCAATGACAGCACACCAAACCATGAGGGCAGCATAACCCCAAGGAGGAGTGCACAAAAAGATCCAGCTACAGGCCTGCTCCCAACCAAAGTCAAACTAACCCCATCCTAGAAAGTAAACGTGATAGAGAACAACACTAAATCTACAGGTTTAGGTGAGTGACCACACAGAAGCAAACCAAGAAGCAAAGAGAGAAAGGAACGGTCAATCTAGACCCCAAATTGGCACCACCAAGCATGGAGGATGACACCCCTAAATGGAACTGCTAAAGCACAGCGAGGACTGTAGGGCTAACAATAGCTCATGACATAGTGTGCCCTTACTAGAGCATACTGCGGCAGAGGACTCTAGGGACACAGGGCGGAGAGGTAGTGCAGTTGAACCCCTACAGCATGGCAAACCAAGAAGGGAACATAACCAATCAGCAATGGCAGTGAAGCCAAGGCACAAAGACCTTAAAGAACCCCTCCAATAGACTCCAGGCTAGGAGGAGCAGCTCCCAGAATTCCTCCAGGACCAGTGGGGAGATAGTCTAAAGGTCAGAGGACACACCTGGATTTATGTATGCTTGTTTTTTTTTCTTTTCTGTTTTCAACCATTTGTATTCTATTTGCTTGGCCCATGCCATGGCTATTTACAAAAGACAGGCATAGGAAGCAAGTTCCAGCAAAATGCAATGGTACCTATGGTCTCGGTGGGACTTGGTGGGAGAAGGGTGTAGGGGAAGGGTGTGGTGGGCAAACAAAACCTGCCAGAGAAACAACTATGGAATTGAAATCAGTAATGAGGGGGATTGTAGAGATCCTGGGGGTGTTGCTGCGAGTACTATGAGGCAGCAGTAGAGTGAGCATGATGGCGGGGCAGAAGGATGGTAAAAGGAAACAGAGGAATGATTTAGGAAGCAAAGCTATAGATAGAGGTACGAGCATAGATGTGTCCATATGTAAATATATTGATCCATAAAAATAGAGCTATTGGCCTATGTACATTTATTTATATGGCAATACACTGAGATAGTGCACAGACTTTGGACCTCTGCTCACACTCTCCTTCAAAACAAGAACACATTGTTGTAACAAAGTGGTATTTTGAGCTGTTCACTCTTCCAGTACAATCTCTGAAGACAAAATGGGTGCATAAGCAAATGTGGTGAAGAAGGAGGATGGTGCCTGGCTGTTAAAAGATACAGCATCTGAGGTTTTAAAGGCTTGACGTGAAACAAGCAGCCAAAGAAACAACAAGCCCACATGAAAGAAGCATACCAGCCTGAGGTATTATGGGGACTGGGTAACAGGCACTAGAAGACTGTTAACAAGCAACCTAAACCATATGGTTGAGAATGAGGCAGTCAGAGGAGAGACCCAAAACCAATCCATAGACAGTGGAATATCCCCCCGCAAAGGGGTCACAGGGAAAATATGAGTCAACCTGGGTGCTGTAAAGCACCAATGAAACACACAATATTCCTCTGGTTCCTTGAAGCTTCCTCTTCTCCCACTACCATCACCCAAGTGATATGTATACAAGAATAGGTAAGAGAGGAGTTCTCAAGACACATACAACCAGAATGGGAGTAGCAATAGAAGAAGGCTAGGGAGAAGATGCGATGGAGGGTGGTGGAGAGGGGGCCAAAAGTAATGATCGACACACAACCACACACACCCCTCCAGGGGGAAGAACAGTAGAAACTAGGGTGGGGGGGGCAGGAAGACAGCTGTCGGTGTGATATATGAAAATAATAATTTATCATCTATCAAGGGATCATGGGATTGGGGGAGGGAGAGGAACTGATGCCAAGGGCTCAATAGAAAGTAATTGTTTAGAAAAGAATGATGACAACATATGTACAAATATGCGTTATACAATTGATGTATTGATTGTAATAAAAATTTTAAGTGCCCTCAATAAATGATAAAAAATTGTTGTGTTGCAACATGGTCTTTTTATTTTTCCAAACAATTTTAAAACCAAAAGACCTTCTAAACCTGTGGGGAATAAAAGAACATGCAGTGGCTGATTTCATTGAACCACTGTCTTCCCCAAACTCTCCATTTTGGGGGGTCATTTAGCTTTTGAAGAAGTTATGAATTGATTGTGTCTCTCAGAAAATTATGTTCCTCTCCTAACCCTAGAATTTGTAAATGTGACTCAACTTGGAAATAAGGCTCTTTTATAGTTTATGTGAATGATAGCACACTGGAGTAGAGAGGGTCCTTAACCTAATTGCTTTTGAAAGGAGTCTTATAAAAAAGCAGAATTGATAAGAGATACACACAAGGGAAAGAGACACATGAGGAATGGTTTGCAAGTCAAAGATTGCCAACGGACATCTCTGACTACTAGTAAGGAAGGATACTCTCCATGAAGCAATGGCCCATGTTGAAATTGTAGCCCTCTAACTGTTACCTAATAAATGCCTCTTATTTATTTGAACTGACCCTTTTAGAATTCTTTGGTACCACAGTGGTAGCAAGCAGAGACATTTCTTTAAAGTGTTGCGCAGGGGATGAATCTTGAGATTCTGAGGCAGAATTTTTTTCTCTGCTCCAGGTATCTTTTTTAAAAAAATAATTTTACTGGGGGCTTATACAACTCTTATCACAATCCATACAAACATCCATTGTGTTGAGCGCATTTGTACATTGGTTGCCATCATCATTTTCAAAACATTTGCTTTCCACTTGAGCCCTTGGTATCAGTTCCTCATTTTTTCTGGCTCCTTTTTTCACCCTCCCTCCCACACAAACTCTTGCTAATTTATAAATTATTATCATTTTTTATGTTTTAAACTGTCTGGTGTTTCCCATCACCCACTTTGCTGTTGTCCATCCCCAGGGAGTGGTTATATGTAGATCACTGTGATTTGGATTGCCTTCTCCCTCACCTTCCTTTTCCCCTCCTGGTATCACTACTCTCATTATTGGTCCAGAGAGATTGATCTTTCCTGGATTCCCTGTGTTTCCAGTTCTTTTCCCTACAGTGTATATAATCTGTTCTAGTCAGATTTCTAAGGTAGAATTGGGAGCATGATAGTGGAGTTGGGGGGACATTAAAGAACTAGAGGAAAATTCTATGTTTCATCAGTGCTATATTGCATGCTGACTGGCTCATCTCCTCCCTGTGACCCTTCTGTGATGGGATGTCCAGTTGCCTAGAGATGGGCATTGAGTCTCCACTCTGCAGTCCCCCTCATTCACAATAATAGGATTTTTTGTTCTTTGATGCCTGATCCTTTCAGCACCTCATGATCAAATCTAGGGATATATATGATAGCCAACTAAAAAAGATGGGGGAGGGAAAGGAAAAAAGACATGGGTAGCGGGGAACAGGGCACTAACCCACTCAAAGGAAGGGTATTGCCTATATCTCCACAGAGAAAGATGGACCAGACTTCAACCAGTGCTCCAAGACATGAATACAACACACCAGCATGAAGCATAGAAGCAATAAAGAGGTCTGAGGGGTTGGCACCAATTCCAACTACAAGGACGGTGCCCCTCCACTTCCCCTAAGAAGATTTCACTTCAGAGGACAGCACTGAAGTTACAGCTCAGGGAGAGGGACATGTCTGAGCAAATGGGACGGGCGTGGGGTGGGGTGGTGGTGGAGTGGAACACATCCTGGCGACCAAGTCCTGAGAATCATAGTTCTTCTCAGAGCAGCCAGGTAACTATCTTAAAGACAAGCAAACAAACAAAAACACTACCATCCTTCCAAAAAGCAAATATTAACTTCATGCTAAACCAGTTGACATCGCATTGATTCTGACTCCTGGTGATCCTCTTAAGTGTCAAGGAAAATGGCTCTTTAGAGTTCTCAGTGGCTGGGATCTTTCAGACACGGATCGCCAAGCTCTTTGCAAAGCACCTCTGGGTGGTTCCAAACTGCCAACATCTTGGTTTGTAGGCCAGCACTTAGCTGTGTACTCCATCTAAATGGCAATCTGTGTCTTTCATCTTCCACTGCTGAAAGAGGGCTGCCTTCCTAGTCTTGGGTTAAGGCATTATCATTCATTTTGCATATTTTATTCTACTTTATTTCTGAAAAATAAGAATTCTGCAACTTTACTGATTCTGCAACTCTATAACATCCATTTGAATGCCTAGTGAAAATTCAGTAGTAGTCTTTTTGAGTTGACTATTTTCAGAGAATTTCAATCAAGTCTATACATTTTTTTCAACAAAATACTGCTTTATTCACTGCACTCATTTATCTTTCTGAAAGTCCCCTTTAAATTTTCAAATAGAAAACATGAAGGACACATAAATTTGTGAATTAATTTAGAAGTCAAATAGAAATGGTATAGAATTTAGAGAAGATATGTATACTTTCTAGACATAATTTCACCTCTTTTCTGTATTGAAAAGGCATGGTTCTCCCATGGTGCATGAAAGATAGATATTAATCTTCTTGCCCAAACCTGGTAAGACTTTCTAAGAAGCTGAACACTCTCAGTTACCTACATGAATATGCTATAAGATTTTGTCTACATTTACGTTGAATGTAAAGTTACACTTAACTCTGTGACTAAGTCTCACATTTCTTCTGATTCCCAGCTTCACCTCATTTCCCCTTCTCTGCCTTTAAAGAAAGCAATTGTGGAATTAGTAATGCATGATTTTTAATGACCTGAGTACACTGGCCACAAAGGCAGTAGGGTGGACTGTGGTCAGATGAAACGTTCTTTAAAAATGCTTAAATATAATAAGGAAGCTGTAATCTAAACTGACATATCAGAATCTTCAATTTACCAAGTTTTCCCTGCATCAAAAAATAAAATGTCTAACAAGCACAAAAGGACACTCAGCAGTCATATTAAAGTTCTCATAAATAATTTATAGGATGTAAAGTAAACAAGTATGGCCCTTTGTATTTCAATTCCTTGGCAGAAAGTACCATTCCAGCTGATTTCATGTTAACTGAATATGAGTATGACTCTCACATTGTCTACCTCTTGTCCAGATGGAGGAAGGTTCTGTGTCAATCTGACCAGGTTAGCATTCTCAGTGGTTTGGAAGGTGGTGCAATCACTTCCTATATTGTGATCTGATGTGACAACCCAATAGATTGGAAGTGTTGTGGTGTGTGGCTTTTATAAATGATGTAAATAGGAATTCTGGCAATAGTTTCTTTCCTGTATTCAACTCATCACTACCCCTCTCCCCGCCCCCATCCCCACCAGGTCTTGAGCCACAAGAAACTTCCAGTTTCCTTGCCCTGAAGATGTGGGCATTTGTTGTTCTGCAACTATGTGAGTCAAGAGAAGCCTTGAGTCCACTACTTGCTTAATAGATATGGGACTTATTAACCTCCACAAATATGTGAGCCATTTCCTTGGGGAAAAATCATTTTCTATCTTTATATTTACCAGTATATATTTCACAAAATTTGCTCTTCAGAGAACCTAGAACCTACCCTAACACACAATGCAGGTCTTTGGCAAAAAAAATGATTCCTGCTGTGCACAAGACAGAGCATGTGCACATTCCATGATTTTCCTACAAAGAGCTGAGATCTAGGAAATTAATATGGTCTTTCTCCCCACAATCCCTTTTGTGATGCATCACCAATTGCAGCTTCTGTGCTCACTACCAAGTCAAGCCACTGATTCTGACCCACAGTGACCCTGCAGCACAGAGCGGGACTGCCCCTGGGAACTTTGGAGATTATAAATATTTTCAGAATAGAAAGACTTGCCTTTCTCCTATGGAGCTACTGGCAATTTTTGAACTATTGACCTTTCAAGTGACAGACTAACTCATACCCCACTATACTACCAAGTCTCTGTGCCTCTAGTTATAATCCCATTTTTGAGGGAATTCTCTCTTATGCTAGTTGATAGGATTAAGGTGGGATGAAATTTGTGTCTGCACCATACTGGGGATTGTGAACAAAATCACTCTTTGTTTGTGTATGATCTATTGAAATACAAAAACTACACCTCCAGATGCCACTCTCTCACAAGCAGAAATGGAATTTCTGGGACTATTCAAGGGAGAAAACTGGAGAGCATTGGAGAGTCCTGGACGACGTGGCAGAGACAGCAGACACTGAGACAAGTCTGAAGCAAGGCGACCACAAGACAGAGCAGAGAAGCAGCATGGAGACTATGAGGCTGTGGCAGAGCAGCATTCAGGGTTCCTGGTCCCCAGAGGCAGAGGTCAAGGGACCAGCTGGCTAATTATCTGAGGACTAGAGAGAAACTTGGCTACCATGGATACTGGATGAAGAGAGGTCTTGCTGTGTGTTCATAACTGTATCTTTACTATTTGCTGGACCTGACTTGTAGTGATCTGTTCGTTTCTCTAATGAGGCCCCTCAATTGTGAATATTGTCTGTGAGTTATGTGTGGCCATTGAAAGAGATTATTGAACCCTGAAGAAAAGTAGAGTTCTGTGGTACGAATTATTCTTTTCAGAGTAAAGTAAAGAGGAGTGAAAGGTGGAGGTGTGCCTAACCCCTCTGTCTTATGCAATCTGGAGGAGTTGTATTCTAGTTCTCCCTTGTATAAACAAAGGACTCATTTAGGTCCCATGCACAATTTACTCAGAGAATTCATGGGTCTTTTTCCAAGGAAGCATTCATTTTAAAAGTCAGATTCCTATTCTACTGTTGCAATAAAATATGAAAAAGAGCAGAGATTAGCAAAGAGTGAGATCTTTTTCTTTAACCATTAACTAAGACCAGTTGCATGGTTTTAAATAATTAGGGTTGGGGGTGGTCAGAAGCATAATGTTTTGTGACTTGTGAAGTGATATAATTTCAAGTTTCATAATCCTTGGAGTGATCATTGGTGTACAGTCATGCTCATTCAGATGTGTTTAATCTATGGCTGTGTTTGTGTTTTAGTGGAAGAGTTCGTTAGCTCTTGCTCATGAAATCATTGTTGTTGTTTGGTGTTGTTCTTTGGACCCTGACCCATGGTGACCTCACACATACAGACTGAACTTTCTCAAAGGTTTCCCATTGCCTTTTGGTGGCAGATTGCCAGGCCGGTATCTCCAGATGCCTATGGATGGATTCAAACCAAAAATTTCAGCTAGTAGTCAAACACTTAACTTCTTGTGTTACCCAGTGAATTCTCTGATTTGAAAATGCGTTCCAAAGTTAAAATAAAAAACACTTGAGAGCACCATTTTACTTGCCTCAATTCTGATTCTACCACTTTCAGCACGAAGCCTCTCTGTTTCTGTTCTGGTCTGTAAAGTACATGCAAGTTATTGTTTATCTCACTGTTTCCTTGTGATAAATAGGAGTATTAAGTTTGGGCTTCTTCAGATTCCCCATTCATAAGTTTTTCAGTGGCTAATTTCTTAGCCCTAGATAATACAACTACTTTGTGTTCAGTTCTTAGTCTGGAAGCTCTGCTAAAACCTGTTTAACTGAAATATCAGTGATATAGCTTCCAGCATCACAGCAACATGCGAGCCACCACAGCAAGATAAGCTAACAGTCCAGAGAAAGACCCTAGATGGAAGGTATTAACACACTGTCTGTAAAATGTGCTAAGCATAACGACTGTGAGGATGGCATGGTAGCTAGTGTTGTTTCATTCTGTTTTACCTAGGGATGTGTGTTATTCCAGGTTGACTAGACAAACAAATTCATAAACATGCAAATGTGTATAAGAAAGAGAAACCATCCCAACCCAATCTAGATCAAGTGCATAAGTTCAGTATTAGTTCATATGTCTACTACCAATCTATGACGCCCACTTCAGCTCACAAAACACCTGCAATGGTGCTGAATGCAGGAAGGTCACAGGCCAGGAGGTGGGGAGTCTTGTGAATCCACTGGTGTAAGCATCCAAGCACTGGCAGGAGTCTCCATGTGACTCCTCCAGCTCCCAGAGTTTTGGCTACATCAGGGTACCTTCATGTGACTTCTCCTCAGAAATGTCTACCAGGAAGTGAGATATGTGAGAAGAAAACAAAAAAATGGGAAAAAAATAAATGCAGCTAAAAGTAGATTTTTTTGAAAGAATTAACAGCATCAATAGGCTGCTGGCATAGCTAACAAAAGAGAAGAAGGAACAAATTTCAATAGCCAGGATATGGGATGAAACAGGGGACATTACAATGTGCCCTATTGAAACTTAAAGGTTAATTTTATAGTACTATGAAGGCCTGGACTTCAATGAAGTCAACAACCTGGAAGACATGGACAAATACTTGGAAAAACCATTCCTCCCTAGACTGTCCCAGATGGACATCAATAATCTCAACAGACCCTTAGCAATAGAAGAAATAGATAAGGTTACCAAGGGATTGCCAATCAAAAATATCTCCCGGGCCAGACAGCTTCACAGGAGAGTCCTACCAAGCATTCAGGGAAGAACTGACATCAATCCTACATAAACTCTTGCAGAGCACACAAAAGGTTCCCAAACTCTTTCTGTATAGCTAGTCAATGCTGATACCTAAAGTGGGCAAGGATACCACCAGAATGGAGAATTACAAACCCCTTTCTCCAATGAACATCAATGCAAAAATCCTTAACAAAATATTGGCTAATAGAATACAACAGTATATAAAATGAATAATTCACCATGATCGAGGGTGATTCATTCCAAGGATGCAGGGATAGTTCAACAGACAAAAGTCCATCAGCATCATTTGCCACATAGACATGAAAAAGGATAAAAACCATAGGATAATATAAATGGACACATAACAAGCATTCAACAACAACGAACACCGATTCCTGTTTAAGACACTCAAGAAGATAGGAATGGAAGGAAAAATACTCAACACAATACAAGCTTTATATGAAAAACCAATATCCAATGTGGTAGTCAATAGAGAAAAGATGAAAATCCCACTGAAAAGGGGGACCAGACATAGATTTCCCCTTGTGCCCAATTTTATTTAACATCGTACTGGAAATCCTAGTTAGCAACATAAGACAGAGAAAATACATCAAAGGTACTTGTCTGGGGAGAGAAGAGATGAAACTATTATAATTTGGAGATAAGATTTTATATACAGGAAGCCTCAGAAGCTCCACAAGAGGAGTTGGGAAGTAATAGAGGAATGAGGCAGAATGGTAGGAAACATTATCAGCAAACAGAAGTCTCCTGGACTGTTATATACATCAGACAGGACTACAGAAGAGACAAAAAAGGTAGTGTCCTTCACAATAGTGAAACACAAATGGAAATATCTAGGGATATACCTAACCAAAAATAAAAACCCCAAAGAGTTGCACGATGAAAACTACAGAACTCTATTACCAAGAATCAAGAGTGGCCTCAACAAATGGAAGCATATTTCATGCTCATAAATCAGAAGACTCAATATAGTAAACTTGTCAGTGCTGTCCAAGGCAATATATCAAATCAGCACTCACCTGATACAAATACCAACATCTTCCTACAAAGAATTGGAAAAATTGATTGCCAACTTCATATGGAAAGCAAAGAACCCCAGAATAAAAAGAGAACTCCTTAAGAAGAAGGAGAAAGTCAGAGAATTAGCTTTACTTGACTTTAGTACCTATTACACAGCCACAGTGATCAAAACAGCATGGTACTAGTTTAATGACAGATATTCAGACCAATGGAAAAGAACTTAAAACCCAGAAGTGAAATCATTTGCATATAGACAACTGATCTTTGATAAGTGCCCCCATAATAGGAACTGGGAAGTGAATGCCCTCTTCAACAAGTGGCGCTGGCTAAAAATCGATATCTCTGTAGAAAAATGAAATAAGACCTTTACCTCACTCCATGCAAAGAATAAACTCAATGTGGATCACAGACCTCAGGGCAAACTCCCAAACTCTTAGAGCCTTTAATGTGGGAATTGGGACAAATCTAAATAATTTAGTGCAAGAAACACATAGACTATTGGAAATAAGGAAGGACACTAACACAGAGGAAGCAAAAATTGACAAATGAGATATAGTAAAGATAAAATAACTGTGTGCATTGAAAGAATATACCAAGTGTAATAAAAGAGCCCAAAGACTGGAAAAAAACATTTTAACAATGACACATCAGACAAAGGCTCTATTACTAAAATCTATATTACTCTCCTTGCATATAATAAAAAAAACACTAATAGCCCATTGAGGAGGTGGGTAAAGGACTTAAACAGTAGTTTCACAAGGGCAGAAATCTGAATGGCCAATAAACATATGAGAAAATGTTTCAAATCATTAGCCATAAGAGAAATGTAAATTAGAACAGCTGTGAGATGCCTAACACCTTCAAAGATAGCCCTATTCAAGATATCAGAAAGCAACAAGTGTTGGAGGGTCTGTGGTCAGATGTGAATACTCATCCACTGCTTGTAGGCCTGTAGCTAAGTACAGGCATTGTGGAAATATTTTTGGTGATACCTAAAGCAAATGGGAATTAAACTACCACATGACCTAGCAATCCCCCTGCTGTGCACGTATCAAGAAGAGGTAAGAAACCAACCAGGGTCAGACATCTGAGCTCTGATGTTCATGGTGGCACATTTCACAATTGCAAAGAGCTGGAAACTACCCAAATGTCCATCAACAGATGAATGGATTAAAAAACTCTGGTATATACATACAATGGAATACCGCACATCCTTAAAAATCATTGATGAATGCATGAAGCACTTTGTCACATGAGATGAGTTAGAGGAAATCATGCCAAGTGAAGAATGTCAAGCACAAAAGGACAAGTACAACAGAAGTTCACTGGTATAAGCTTAAAAAATACAGGAAAAACTACTAAATGCATAAATCCCTGTGACAAGCTCCAGGCACTCTGGCAGGGGTCAGACACAACCCAGGGATGCATATTGCAGACAACTCAAAATGAGGGGCTTGGGGGAAAAGTACATGGATATTGGAGTAGGGGACTAACCCACCCATGGGGAGGGTATAGTTTATGTTTCCATAGGAAAGGGAGAGCGGAATTAGACCTCAACATGGTGTGCAAAGACTTGAGGCAACATACCAGAATGAAGCAGCAAACTAACAGAGAGGTCTGCAGGGTCAGCCTGTAGGGATACCCTTCCCAGAAGATTGTACTGCAAAGGACAGAACTGCAGACAGAGCTCAGGGAGCTCTGCTCAGAATGCTAGGGCACAAACTAAGAGGGATGGAGAGAGAGAGAGTGGACTGTATCCTGCCCACGAAGCCCAGAAGACTACATTGCTGCTTAGAGCAGTCAATGTACAGAGAGCACTGTGGGGCTGGCCCCATCTTGAGACAGGGAATCCCCTGACTGACTCATAGCACTATGGAAAATGACACTGAGGATAGTGTGGTAATTGTGCATGGTCTCCCCACCCCACCTGCCCCCACTTCTCCAGGGATGAAACTTGAAGGGAGTGCAACAGAGCAGCAAGAGGAGAAAATCTATGAAGTCCTGGAGGAATCTGTATAAAGTAGACAAGATAAACAATCCTGAGGAGAAAACAATGGGACCGGCAGGCTCAAAGGGACATGGGGCAAGTGGATGTGAGGGAAAAGTAAAGAGGAGACAATAAACCCAGGACCAAGGAAACAAGTGATCTAAAATTGATGTTGAAGAGGATATAAAATGCAATACAGCTGGGCTGAGGCCCGGTGGCATAGTGGTTGTGCGCGGGACTGTGGCCCACTGGGATGGAGGTTTGATTCTAGCTGCACGGAGCAAAGGCTGGGCCTCCTACTCCCACCACCTGAGGACAGTGATGCCTCCCCCCAAAAAAATGCAATACAGCTGAGAGAAATTATTCCAACAAAAGTCAAATATGATAGTGGAACAGAAGGAAATAGAAGAAAAAATTAGGAGACAATGGATATTCTTAGAGGTGTAAATAAAGGCATGTACATATGTAAATATAATGATAGGTATATAGACATATGTACATGTATTTATATGGTAAGTATTAAGGCAGCAGACCGACATTGGGCCTCTACACAAGTACTCCCTTAATGCAAGAACACTTTGTTCTATTAAACTGGTATTCCATGATGCTCACCTTCCCAATATGATCACTGACAGCAAATGGGTGCATAGGCAAATGTGGTGAAGAAAGCTGATGGTGCCCGACTATTAGATGTAGCTAAAAGATGTAGCTGGTTAGAACTTGAATACAAATCAAAACTCAAATATATACATTTAAGGTCAAAATAATTTGCAAGCAGGTGTTTTGACAATCAAGGAGGTTACCTTGATATAGAATGTTATACTTGAGTTTGTTTTGTCTCTGTTCTTTGCTTTGTAGATGATATGTTTATGGCACCTGTTTTTTAAGATAATTTTGTCACAAGAATGTTACTTATCAAATTTTTAAAAATTCTGAGTAAATGAAGCTAGGCAAATATTCCAAAATTTGAGTATGATTAAGAAGAAAGGACACAGCTCAGTTCTTTGCTGCATGTGTGAGTGAGCTGCAGTCCTCTGATTTTGATTTATTCCAAGTGCTACTCATTTCTCTGCATGTCCTTTCATTTACAACAATAAAAGATGCAGCATGTGGGGTCTTAAAGGCTTGAAGATAAGCAGCCATCTGGCTCGTAAGCACAAAAGCCCACATGGAAGAAGCACCCCATGTATGATCATAAGGTGTTGACAGGATGAGGTATCAGGCAACAGAAGACACAAAACAAACAATCATTTCAATGCAAATGAGCCAGCTGGGGTGCAGTATAGCACCAACAAAACATACAATATTCCTCTAGTTTTTTAATGCTTCCTCCCCTCCACTATTTGACCCCAGTTCTACCCTACAAGACCATAAAATGTTCATTGGTACAGATAATGGCTCTTGGCACATGGAGTACAGACTGTTAAGTGCCCCAGGAACAATCACGAGAGCAGTGCTACCATGAAGATACGGGGGAGGTGGGGCAGACAGGGATTCCAAAGGCAATGATCAACGTATTAACAACTCCCCTCTCCAGAGTGACAAACAAGAGAAACACGGGTGAAGTGAGACTGTGATGGTGTAAGCTATGAAAATAATAGCAATTTATAAAGGGTTCATGGGGTGGGGATGAAAGGAAGCTGAGACGCTGATACCAAGGACTCAATTAGAAAGAAAATGTTTTGAAAATGATGACGGCAACTAATGGACAAATTTGCTTGACACAATGGATGGATGGATTGTAAAAAGAGTTGTAAGAGTTCCCAAGGCAATGACATCAATATGAAATTAAAAATGAACCAGCATTACATAGAGGAACTTTAAATTTATTCTAAGGGTGATGACAGAAAAGAGTTGCCTTTGGATTGTGATGCTGGAGAGGAATATTGAAAGTACCATGGACTGCTAAAAAGAGAAACAGTTGCCTTATAAAAGGTAATGCCAGAGTGCTCCTTAGAATCAAGGATGACCAGACTTCATCTTATATCCTTTTGACATAGTGTCACAGAGAGCTGTCCCTGGAGAAGGACATTATGTTTGGTAAAATGGCAGTGAAAAAGAAGGCTCTCAGTGAAATGAATTGACACAGTGGCTGCAAGAATGAACTCAGATATAGCTACAATTGCAAGGATGGTTGCAGAACTGGGCAGTATTTCATTCTGTTTTGCATAGGATCACTACGGATTGGAACAAACTCTATGGCACTGAACAATAGCAACAACAAGGGGGATGAAAAATATGGAAACATAATGGTGATGATTGAACCATATAATTAACAATATTAATGATTTATACATGTGAGAAATATTGAAATGGAAAATGTTTTGTTACATATGTTGTACTATAGTAAGAACAAATAAGCAAAGATATCAAGGAGGTGGTGAGGATATAGAAGCACAGGATTCATGGCTGTGTCTTTAAGATGCTGCTTCCCATCAAAGTTGTGTCATCTGTATATGGTAGGTTGTTAAGAAGCCTTTCTTCAATCCTGGTACCACATTCTTCTTCCTATGATCCACTTCTCTGATGATTTGCTCAGCAAACAGAATGAATAACTTTGGTGAGAGGATACAATCATTATGCACATCCTCTTGATTTTAAACCACATGGTATCCCCATGTTCTGTTCCCACAACTGCCTCCTGAGAATCCTCAAGAACACAATGTCTCTTTCTGGGATCTTGATTCGCCTCAATCTTACCAATAATGTGTTGTGATCTAGACAATGCATAGTCAAAGAAACACAAGTAAACATCTTTCTAGTCTTCTGTTTTCAGCCAAGATCCATCTAGCATCAGCAATAATATCTCCTGTTCCATGGCTTCTTTTTTTTAAAAAAAATATTATTTTTTTCCACGTCCTCTTCCGATTCTGGCCTGAACATCCAGCAGCTTCCTATAGATGTACAGATGTAACCACTGTTGAATGATATTCAGCAAAATTTTACTTGAATGTGATATTGATGATACTGTTCTATAATTTGAGCATTTTATTGGGCTTCCTTTCTTTGGAATGAGTATAAATATGGATCACTTCCAGTCAGTAGGCCAAGTAGCCAGCTCCAAATTTCTTGGCATAGACCAGTGAGCACTTCCAGTGCTTCCCCAGTTTGTTGAGACGTTTCAATTGATGTTATACCAATTTTTGGAGTCTTGTTTTTGCCTTATGCTCTCAATGCACCTTCAACTTCTTCCTTTAGTATCGTTGGTTCTTGCTTGTCTGCTACATCTTCAGATAGTTTAATACTGACCAGGGCTTCTTGGTGCAGTGGCTGTGTAGTCTTTCCATCTTCTTCTATTGTTTCCGGCATCATTCAATAGTCTGGCCATAGAGTCTTTCAGAATTGCAACTTGAGGCTTGGATTTTTCTTGAGCCCTTTCAGTTTCAGCTATGTGGAGCATGTTCTTCCTTTTTGTTTTCTGATTCTGGCTTTTCGCACATTTCTCTGTAACATCTGACTTTGTCTTCTGAGCCTGTTCTTCAAAATTTTATATTCAGCTCTTTGGCTTCACTTCTCCAGGTTACTTTAGCTGTTCTATGATTAAGAGCAAATTTTAGAGTCTCTTCTAACACACATTTTCATCTTTTTTCTTTCCTTTCTTTTTAATGACCTTTTGTTTTCTTCATGAGTGATAGTTTTGATGTCCTCCCACAGATCATTGGATCTTCTTTCATTATCATGTAATTTCAGATTAATTTCTGTCATCAAGACCATTTTGTCCAACTACTATTCCTTCTTTTTTGTTTCCAAATGATGCAAATCTTATAGTGCAGTTCTATTTTCTCTGATATCCAAACTCATTGCCATAGAGTTGATTCTGATTCACAGTGAGTCTAGAGCAGAGCATACCTGCCCTGTCAGTTTCTAAGACTTTAAATCTTAGTGAGAACATAAAGCATGATTTTCTCCTGAGTAGTGCCTGTTAGGCTTGGGTTGCCAACCTTTCGACTTGCAGCCCAATGGGTAATCTGCTATACTGAGTCAGAACCAGTTCAATAATAAAGGGTTTGGTTTGGTTTACCCTTTACCCAAAAAGACTGCTAGATATTTTTCCTGTGCAAACATTAGTGGGTTCCACCCTGTGTTTTAAACACTGGGCCATCAAGAATTCTTTGTACTCAGGTATCTAAGTTTCTCTGTATTTACCAGCTTAAGTGTGGATCCCTGGTTGGGCTGTGATTCTCAAGGTTAGCAGTTTGAAACCACCAGTCACTCCAGCGTGTAAAGGTAGAGCTTTATATGCCTGCACAGACATATAATGTTGGAGGAGGGAAGATGGCATCCACATAGATTTACCCACCTGAGTTCCTGCTGCTAGATCAGGAAATTAAGAGGTAAGATGAATGAGACTAGGAGACGAAGTCCTAAAATAGGAATCAGGGTAGTAGGGTCTCACTCAGAGCCCCACTTTCTTTTATTTTCACTCACAAAGTGATCCAAGAATGCACTGAAATGCTCTAGGTTCTTTGTGCTGTGCGCTCAGTCTCCAGTCAGAGCCTTTGCCAGTGCCCTAGGCCTGCAGTGAGCAGTGATTACTCCAGGCTGCTGGCTAAATGCGCTCAACATCCCAGACACAAAGAGAACCTCTGAAAGCTAGTCCTCTCTTTCCTTTCACATAACCCAGCTGTCTTCTGGGCCACTAACCTCTACCCAGGGCAACTCAGGAGTACTTCACACTGCACAAGACAGCCTCTCCAGGGCTACATGTTCCTGAGAAAACCTCCACCTGGCCATCATGGTGAATTCCTAAAGAGGGCAATTTCACCCAACACCCATGGAACCCTGCACTTAAAGAAGATTTATGGACTTGGGGAAGGGTTTAAACTCCTCCAACATCACATTTAGGAGATCAGGGATCAGCTATCTCTTTACTCTTTATTTTTTTATTCTCTCATTCTACTCTCTTTCCCACCACAGTTAGTCTTAGGAAGCACAATTGTGGGTTTTTTTTTCTTTCTTCTCTCTCTTTTTTTCTTTTCTTTCCCCTCTCGTCTTCCTCTCTCTTTCCTTCCACATGCCACTGCTGGTTTGCAGCCACCTACCCTCTGCCTAGGGTGACTCCACCCACCCAGAAGGGAGAACTTCAATCTTCCCCCTGTTGCAGTGCTGCACAAAGCACAGGATGGGGCTCAGCTATCTCTTTATCTCTTTAATTATTTCTTTTATTCTTTTGCTTTTTCTTCCTTTTTACTCTTCTTCTATCACTTCAGTTTTTCCTGCCACAGTCTCAGCAGGCTAAATTTTTCTTTTTTGTTGTTTTCCTCTTGTGTTTCTTTGTGGCTTTTTGTTTTGTTTTGTCTTTGCTTTTTTGTGTATGTGTGTTGGTTTGTTTTTTATTTTTGCTCTTGTCTTTGTTTTCTCCTTTCCCTCTTTTCCTTCAATCCCCCCTCTCTTTCATTTCACAAGTCACTACTGGCCTCCTGGTTATTCCCCTCTTTCTAGTGCACCTCTAAGTGGCCAGTTGGAGGAACTCCCTCCTGTACTTTTTGGCTCTACATGCAGATGGGGAACTTACACCCACAATCTGCTATACTTCAAACAATTGGGGGAACTCCTGCTAACACCCTAAGACCCTAAAACTGACTTGGGGAAGTCCTGACCACCATTTGTGGTGCTCTATGTTACTGCGGGAACATCTGCCCAACCTCATGGGGATCTTTGTCACTGGAGTAATTTGGCCTGCCATCAACAGTGCTCCACACCAAGAAGGGTACACCCACCCACTCTCTAAGGCACTCCAGTTGCAGAGGGAAACACCACATGCCATATGAAGTGTTCCAAAACCCTGAGATACACCACCATGACTTCCTGCAAGACCAGCCAGTGAAGCACCAACCTTGTGGGCCCACAACCACCTGACCAACATCCTGTGAGATAACTATCCAACTCACATTCCAAATAATATAAGACTGGTTGGTTAGCATAAGAGTGAAATCATAGGAAGATGTGTTAGTATGGGTAAACTAGAGAAACAAATTCATAAACATGCATATGGATATAAGGGAAAGATTTATATATAAGACAAAAAGAACATTGAGGAAGCATCCCAATCCAACCTAGTCCAGTCCAAGTCCACAAGTCCGATATTAGCCCATATGTCTGAGACCAATCCATTAGTCCTCTTTAGAATCATGAAGCACATGCAATGATGCCAGGACAATCACAGGCCAGTGAATGCAGAGTCTTATGTATTCAGTTGTGGTAGAACATCTCAGCACTGGCAGGGGTCTCCACATGGCTTCACTGGCTCAGAAGGTCTGGTTCCATCAGAGTAGGGACATGTGACTTCTCCTCCTGGTGGCTCATAGGGAATCAGTCTTGTGTCTTCTCGGTAGAGCATCTCCAAGAGACTGAGTCAGTAGTCTCTCACTTCCACAGGGGAGATATCATGAGATTTCCCAGAATTCTCAGAGAAAGCCATGCCCACACAGAGATCTCATTGGCTAACTCCAGATTGACAGCCTAGATTCCACCCCTACACTCCCAGTGATGAAATTGACATAGATCAGTGAGTGCCACACCTGATACCCCAGTGCAGCTGCTTGCAGGTCATTCAAAGAAGCACTCATACGAATCACTCAAGAGAGAGTTCAGTGCCCTTGACTCTGGAAGATGGTGCCAGGCTCCTCTAAAACAACACATAAACAGAAACCTGTCCCCCCCCAAAAAAAACAAAAGGGCATGAGAAACAGAAGACAATGTCAGAAGAATTCATGGTCCTAGCAATGTGCATATAAGAAACAGACATTGACCTGATACAGAAATAACTTGGAGTCATAAAAGACATGGTGGAAACAATGCAGACAAAGTTTGAAATGATAGATGAAATAATGTCAGTGTACCAAAAAGAGAAATACAAGACCTGGGGATGAAATAATAAAATCCAGTGACAAATTAAAAGACTCTGCCAACAGACTTGAGGAGACAGAGAATCATACTAGTGACCTAGAAGATAACCAGACAGACTTCAATGGAAAAGACTGTAAAATAGGACAATCAGAGGAACTGAAGCAAACCTGAGAGTCATTTCTGATATTAGAAGAACAATATTAGAATAATTGGACTAGTGGAATAAGACACAACGAAGAAGTCAACAACAAAAATAGCAAGGGAATTCTTAGAGGATAACTTTTCCAGCTTAGTAAATCAAAATCAGGTAATTATTCAGGAGACTGATGGAACATCAGGCAGACTGAAGCCCAAGAAGTCACCAAGACACATAATAGTTAAATTACCAAACAGTGAGGAAAAGGAGAAAATCATAAGAACATCTTGGGAAAAATAAATAATCACTTATAGAGGTACCCAAATAAGAATATGTTCTGACCTACCTATCAGTGGACATGATGAAGAAGAGGAGGGAGTGAAGCTACATATTCCAAAATTTGAAAGAAAATAATGCAAATACATGAAAACTACATCTAGCCAATTATCTATTAAGATCGATGAAGGAAAAAGTGTCCTTCTAGACAAGGAAACACTCAAAGACTATGTAAATAGAAACCCAGCCTTATAAAAAGATCCTGCTGACCTGGAATGGGGAGCTCAACTCTTACTGAGCACAAATAAGAGACTGTCACATAGACCAACCCCACCCAGAGGGTGACAAAGAGAAAACTGCCCACAAGATAGCACTAACTCAATAGTGGAAAGAAGTCAAGACTGAACCACACACATGCTCATACAACACAATCTGATAAGATAGGTAGGTAGGAAAACACCCAACAAAAAAGGTACAAGATGACACCACAGATTTCACAGATAGATGCAATAAAACTGAATATCAATGGGCTGAACTTAGGCATTAAAATGCTGAGGCTAACAGACTGGCTTAGAAAGCATAACTCATTGATCTGGTGCCTACAGGAAGCAATTCTAAGGCTTACATAAAAAAACAGACTGAGAATGAAAGTTTGGGAAAAAATATACGAAGCAAATGGTAATGCAAAAAAATCAGTGATAGTAATCTCTCACAATTTTGGTCTCAGGTACGAACCATAACAAGAGACAAAGAGGGGCATTGCATAATGCTCAAGCGAACAGTAGACCAAAAAGCAGTGATCATAATAAAAACATGTGTCCAAAAATATCCACAAAATTCGTAAATCAAACATTCCAAATGATGAAAAAAATCAGTTTCAACAACAATAGTAAGTAATGGTAATACACCTCTCTCTGAGTAAGACAGATCACAGAGAAAGAAACAAGGAGGCCACAGATCTAAATAGCACACTTGGATGACTTGACCTAATAGATATTTTTAGAGCTCCCACCCAAATACAAAAAAAAAAAATTCTTTTCCAGTTTGCATGCACATACTCAAAGATAGACCATCTGCTGGGACACAAGTCAAACCTAAGTAAATTCAAGCACATAGAGATTATGTAGACATCTTTCTCTGAACTCTATGCCACAAGGCTTGAAATAAACAAAAGGAGAATGAAGAAAACAAGGACAAACAATTGGAGGATGAATAATGTATCACAAAAGGATTGGGTATTGGCCCAGATCAGAGATAAAACCCAGTAGTTTCTATAAACTAATGAGAATGAAAATGCGACATAGTAAAACCTTTGAGACACAACAATGGCAGTTACCAGAGGAAGTTTGATAGCAATACATGCACACATATAAAAGGAAAAGAGACTTATGGTTGATATGCTGGCACAAAACTTACACCAATCAAAGCAGAGTCAACAGGACAATCCTACTAATAGCAAAAGGAAAGAAATAATAAAAATCAGGGCTGAGATACAGGAGATGGAAAACAAGAAAACAATGGAAAAACTAATGTGATGAGTAGGTTTATTATCCCAACATGCCCACAGAAGTTTGGTGGGTCTGTTGTGACGGCACGGCCAATGAACACATGGGATGAATTGAAGGGAAGAGATAAGAAAGACTCAGCAAGTCCTGCCCTCGCTCTTGTTTTCAGATCTTCAGACCAGACAGCTGCTTTGTTCATCCTGTGCCTCGACCTCCAAGCAACACTACCCGTGGGACACCTAATCATGGACTGTGTAGCTGTGAGTTTTCTTCAAGCCCTACTTCACCACGCTCCTGGGATATACATCTCTCTTGAGCTGGGGACTGCTGGACTCTGCCATCTGGCTGACTATTGGTGACCTGCTCTGCTGTTTGCTGCCTGTGACCCGATAGCCTGAATTGGTCTACAGAGGAATACTCAGCGTCCCTCAAGACTTGAAGGACTGCCGGTCTTCTAGCTATCTCACGTAAGTGAGTTGCACCAAGCAATTTGTACTGCTTTATAGTTAATTGTTTCTTTCTTATTTTATATACTCTTATCTTTATATAAATATATAAAGAGAATTATTAGTGTCCTGGTTTTATTTCTCTAGAGAACCCTCTCTGACACAACTAATGCAGCTAAAAGTTGGTTCCTTGAAAGAATTAACAGAATTGGTAGACTGCTGGAAAACCTAGCCAATTAAAAGGAGCACCAAATTTCAATAGCAAGGATGGAGGGTGAAGCAAGGGATATTAAAACAGACCCTCATGAAATCAAAAGGATAATTACACAGAGCCATGTAGGCCTGTATTCTAATGAATTAAACAAACTTGGAAGACATGAACAAATACTTCGAAAAACAATCCCACCTTAGAATATCCCAGATTGATGTTAAGAATCTCACAGACTCATAGCAGTAGAAGAAATATACAAGGTTTTTCAAAGGATTAACAACAAAATAATCCCCCAGGCCAGATGGCTTTACCAGAGAATTCTACCAAGCATTCAGAGAACTGACACCAATCCTACACAAACTCTTCGAGAACATAGAAAAAGATGGAAAACTCCCAAACTCTTTCTATGAAGTTAGTATATCTCTGACACCTAAAGCAGGGGTAAGGATCCTACAAGAATTGAGAACTACAGACCAATATCCCTAATGAACATTGATGCAAAAATCCTTAACAAAATACTGATCAGTAGAACACAAAAACGTATAAGACAATAATTAACCACGACCAAGTAGGATTCATCCAAGGGATGCAGGGATGGTCCAACATATGAAAGGCCATTAATATTATTCACCACAATGACATGACAATAGCATGATAAGAAACGCATGATAATATCAATCAATGCAGAAAAAGCATTTGACTACATCCAACACCCATTCCTGTTTAAGACACTCGAGAAGATAGGAATATAAGGAAAATGCCTCAATATTACACATGCTATATATGAAAACAGCCAACATAATAATCAACGGAGAAAAGATGAAAACAATTCTAGTGAAAAAGGGAGCCAGACAAGGATGCTCCTTTTCCTCACTCCTATTTAACATAACACTGGAGGTCCTAACTAATAACATAAGACAAAGAAAAGACATGAAAGGTATTCATATGGGGAAGAAGAAGTGAAACTATCATTATTTACAGATGGTGTAGTTTTATATATTGCAAATCCCCCAAACTTAACAAGAGGATTGTTGGAAGTGATATAAGAATATCATAGAGTGACAGGATACAAACTTAACAAACAGAAGTCTATCAGAGTGCTATGCATATCAGACAAGTTCACAGAAGAGGTGATTATAAAGGTAGTACCCTTTAAAATAGCCAAGCGCAAATTGAAATATCAAGGGATATATCTTACTAAAGAAACAAAAGATTTGCATGAGGAAAACTATAGAACACTAGTCCAAGAAACCAAGAGTGACCTCAACAAATGGAAGAATATTCTTTGCTCGTGGTTGGAAAGACTCAATATAGTAAAGATGTAAGTATTGCTCATGGCACTATGTAAGTTTAATGCTATCCTGATACAAATACCATCATTCTTTTTCAAAGAATTGGAAAAACTGATTACCAACTTAATATTAAGAGGGTGAAAGTGTAGGATTAGCAGAGAACTCCTCAAGAAGGACAAATTAAGAAGATTTGCGCTACCTGATTTTAGCAACATTATACAGCCATAGTGGTTGTGGCAGTCATGTGCTTATGTTAATTTCATGACTGAGATGTAGGGGTGGAGTCTAGCCTGTTAATCTGGAGATAATCATTGAGTAGGCAATGAGGCCTCCTTGTGGGCATGGCTTTCTCCTGAGACTACTGGGAAATCTCGTGATGTTTCCCTCATGAATATGAGAAGCTATCTTCCCAGTTGTTGGGAGTTAGTCTCAGAGATGATGAATCATGGACAAGACAAGATGGCAGCCTCTGAGGAGCTGGAAAAGCCACACAGCTTTGCCCTGATGGAGCCAGACCTCTGAAGCTGGAGAGGCCATGTGGAGACTCCTGCCAGCGATGAGTTGCTTATGCCACCACTGGATACTGTTGATGAACCCTGAGCCCTGGAAGTGAGAAGCTATGAGGACACTCCTGCCAGTGCCAGGATTCTGCACCCACTGGCCTGTGACTTCGTGAGTTGGAAGGAGACACTATAGACTGGTATCGGGAATATGGGCTAATATCGAACTTATGACTTTGAACTGGACTGGGTTGGGATGCTTTCTCAGTATTCCATTTCTTTTGTATATAAACCTTTTCCTTATATCCATATGTGTGTCTATGAATTTATTCCTCTAGTCTACTCCGACTAACACAGTGGTCAAAAGCAGCAATGAAGGCATGAAGCAGCGATGAAGGCATGAAGCACATTGCTGTTTGGGGAGAACTGGAAGAAATCATGCTGAGCAAAGTAAGCCAAGCACAAAAGGACAAGCACAACATGATTCCACTGAGGTAATGGCATAGCCGGGAAATGCTACTATATATGTAGCTTCTTGGGGTCAGGTCCAGTTACTATGGCAGGAGATAAAATCAATCCAGTGATACATAGGGCAGTCAACTAAATGGGAGGGGAAGGAAAGAGAAAAATAAAAAGACATGGATAGGGGGAGAGCAGGGCACGAACTCATCCAAGGGGTGGGGTATTGCTTATATCTCCACAGGAGAGGGAGAGAGAGACCAGGTTTCTACCTGATGCACCAAGATCTGAATGCCAGATACCACAAGGAATCAGTAGAGAGGTCTGTGAGTCCATCCTCCAATCCCTGCTATGTGGACACCCCACCCAAACCCTCCAGAAGAATTTACTTCAGAAGACAACAATGAAAGCACATCTTGGGCAGAGGGGCATGTCAGATTAGAGCACACAGGAGAAATGGAGTGGAACAGGGAGAGAGTGTAACACATCCTGGTCTACCAAGCCTTGATACTCCTGCCTAGAGCCGACAATGCCCCCAGAGGACCGTAGGGCCAGTCCCACCAGGACATCTTTTACTGGACTATAGTGCTAAGTGGGAAAACACTGGAGACAAAGTATGGGAATTGTGCCCCATCACACTGGGGCAAAACACTGAGGGCATGCAAAAGAGGAACAAAGTGATGAAATGCCCAGGGAATACAAAAAATAGACTTTGGAGACAGAGTGTGGCACCCTATCTGACTTGACTGGAAATCACTTTCAAAGGCCAATTAAAAGAGCTTAAATTATTTACAGCCTTTTCCATTTTTGTCAGTGACTTTTGTTGTTGTTGTTATGATTTTGTTTTGAGGGTTTTTTTTGTTGTTATAGTTTTGCTGGTTTTTACTTTCTTTGTTGTTATGTTTGGCTTTGCATGGTTTTTGTTCTTATTAATGTCTCTGAATGCCTAACTACGCGAGATAAACAAATCAGAGGTGAACAGAACAGGATCAATGGTTCCAGAGAGATGTGGGAGTAGGGAAGGTGGGAGAAAGAAAGCGGGGTGGGAAACAAACCCAGGGACAAGGAAACAGCAAGTGAACTAAGATCAATGTAGAGAAGGGCATATTATGCCTATTGGGGCTTAATCAAGGCAAGGTAGATCAAAGAAGTACTAAAGCTGAATGAAGGCTGAACACGATAATGGGACAAGAGGAAAGTAAAAGAAAATAGAGGAAAGTACCATGAGGCAAAGGACATTTATAGAGTCTAAATCCAGGCATGTCCATATACAAATATATTTTTATATACTGAGAAGGTAATACATCTATGTACTTATATCTATATATTAAGGTTGCAGATGGACATTGAGCTTCCACTCAAATACTCCCTCAATGCAAGAACATTTTGTTCTAGTAATCTGACATTCTGTGATGCTCACCTTCCCAACACAATTGCTGAAGACAAAATGGGAGCATAAGCAAATGTGAAGAAAGCTGATGGTGGCTGGTTATCAAAAGATATAGTATCTGGAGTCTTAAAGGGTTCAAGGTAAACAATTGACCATCTAGCTGAGAAGCAACAAATCCCACATGGAAGAAGCATACCAGTCAGTGTGATCATGATGTGTCAATTGGATCAGGTATCAGGCATCTAAGACCCAGACCAAAATCATACCCAATGTGAATGAGGAGAACATGGAGTGAACACTCAAATCCCATCTTTGGAAAATTGGGCATCCTCTTAAAGAAGGTTCACAAGGAAAAGATGAACCTGCCAAGGTACAGTATAGCACTGATAAAAAACATAACTTTCCTCTAGTTCTTTAATGCTTCCTCTCCCCCACTATTATGACCTCAATTCTATGCTACAAATTGGATTACATCACAACATGCAAGCTGGTACACATTAGAGCCAGCAACACCAGGAATCCAGGATAGATAAACCCATCAGGGCCAACAGTGAGAATAGAGATACCAGGGGGTTTAGGGGAAGACAGGGGGAGAAAGAGGAAGTCTATCACAAGGATCAACATACAACCATTTCTGGTGGAGGAGGAACAAGGGAAAAGTGAGTGAGTGAATGGAGGATGATGTAAAATATGAAAATAATAATCTATAACTTATGAAGGGTTCATAAGGGAGGGAGAGTGGGTGAGGGGGGAATGAGGAATTGATATAAAGAACTTAAGTAGTAAGAAAATGCTTTGAAAATGATCATGGCACCATATGTAAAAATTTACTTGATCCAATGGATTAAAGATGTATGGATTGTAATAAAATATGTAAGAGCCCCCAGTGAAAGTATTTAATAATAAAAAGAAATAATTATAATCTCAGAAACTCATAGATACAGTTCCATCTTGCCAATATAGCAGTAATTTTTAAAATATGGGTGGACAAAAATAGTTGATCAGCTTTGTTTCTTTGCATTTTTTGCATCTAAATAGCAGTTCTTTGTTTGCAACATAGAAATGTCACATGCCTTCAGGACTCTTGGGAGTCCATGGTAACACTAATAGCTAACAATCTCAAATACTGCTAGCTAAAATGTTGTTCAATGTGCCCAGAGGCACCATGGAAATAAATTCTGGTGTTTGTGCAAAGTTAGCTATTAAAAATCTTGTGGTGTGGGGGTGTGGTGAGCAGTTCTACTTTGACACACAGGGATGGCATTTGGCACCAGTGTAAGCAATTGATAATGAAATCAAAATGGATTACTTTAGAAAAGAATACAGTGAGTTGTTTAAGATACATGTGGCAAAAAACCTCTATCAGCTTCTCTTTCTCTTTATTCCCAAGGATTTTGGCACGAAATAACAAACTATGAGAGCATATAGCTAACATGTAGGTCCTAAAAATTAAGTATTTCTACAAAAGTCCAGTATTTCCCAGAAACAGTATGTGAAATAGGTTTATTTTTTTATCTGCCTTCATATTCTTATCTTGGATAATTAGTTGAAAAGCCCCCCTTGTCAATGATTAATTCTGGTTTGAAACACTGACAATAACTTATATCAGAATGTCCGAATGTAGTGATTGGAAACAACCATTTTCATTTTGGTTAGTGCAACTGTTTGTGGAAAGTACAAACAGCCAGGTTAGGAAATACTTAAAAATATTTCTATGAATTGCTATCATGCAGCATTTCAAAGGAGCGCTGGTGGTGCACTGGTTGCTATTTAACTGTGAACTGTAAAGTCGCTGGTTTGGACTCATCTCCCATGAGTGAAAGTCTGTTTCAGTAAAGATTCCAGTCTTGGAAACTCCATGGGAACATTTTACCCTGTTCTAGGAGGTCACTGTGTCAGAATACACTCAGGGGAAGCAGGCATAATTTGTACGACTGTCAACAACTCTGTGAAGTTCTAATTGTCCCTTCCACTTTAGAGATAATAAAACTGAAGGTCACAGAGCTGAGCAACTGATCCAAAGATTACACAGATAGTAAATGGCTTGTCAGACTTTATATAATAAAGAATTTGTTTCTGGGTCCCAAATTTCTTTATCCCTCAGTTTTCTTTGCCTATTTTATTAGATATTTAATCATGAGCCTATTTATATTTTCATATGAACAAGGGAAAAATTAATTGTTTTAAAGCTTCTTCTTTGTACATAAGTACATGTACAAAGTTCCACATGTTCTCAAGAGTCATCGAGTCAGTTCTGATTCAGGGATGAAATACCATCTGGTTCTGAACCATCCCCACCATTGCTGCTGTATGTGAGCCCATTGCTTCAGCCACTCTGTTAATATATGTTATTGAGGGTCTTTCTCTTTTTCACTGACCTTTTACTTTATTGAGCATGATGTGCTCCAGGGACTGGCCCTTTCTGAGAACATGTCCCAAAATATATGAGACCAAATGTTAACATCTTTTCCTCTAAGGAATATTTAGTCATTCAAGGAGGGTTTCAAAAAACTGGTAGAATAATGGAATTAAAAAATAATGAAAATTTCCCACTAAGTTTTTTAAGTATCCTCAAAAATCAGACTCTTTTATTAAGCAAAATTATAAAAATGTGAAGCTATTATTTCTGGGCATATTCTCCATCTTGTTCTATGCATTATGAATACAGCGATTACACAGCTCCAGCCCTTCTTGAAGAATTCTGTTCTCTTTGATTTATACCATGTCAAATTGCATGCTGAAGGGACTCAAGTCTTGTTACTTTTCAATGTTCTTCACGTTGGGGGGCCAAAAATAAATTAGAAGAGCTGTAGAGAGGATGAAATCGCTTCCTCTTCTGGAGACGCTGTGTAGAGGCACTCAAAATGGTTCAGTGCCTGACCATCATAGGCTAGCCCACAATACCGCCTCTATCAACACTAGGCTGTCCGGAATCCTTGGTAAGAGAATTGTTTACTTCTATACAAAGAAGGCTGGTAAAGCACCAAAATCTACATGTGGTGTGCACCCAGGCCAACTTTGAGGGGTCTGTGCTGTGAGACCAAAAGTTCTCATGAACGTGTCCAAAACATAAACAACAAAAAACTGTGTCAGCAGGGCCAGTGGGGGTTTCCTGTGTGCTAAATGTGCCTGAGACAGGTTCAAGCATACTTTCTTTATTGAGGAACATAAAATTGTTGTGAACGTGTTGAAGGCACAAGCCCAGAGTCGGAATGCTAAATAAATACAAATGAAGGGTTTTTTAAAAAAAATAAACAAATCAAATTACTTGCTCTGGGTAAGAGAGAGAAGAAGAAGAAGAAAGGATGGAATATGGTTTTTCCACCGAAGCCTACCACCTTTGAAGAATGAACAGCTGCATTGTTGTGATTTAAACATTCATTGGCACAACTCTCCTGGACTTTTCCTCATCATTATAGTTTTCAATTTTCTTAAAAATTTCTCATGGTAAGTTTCTGTGATTTTCATATGCTGTTTGAGAAAAACCTATCAAGATTTTCCCATGGGAAACCCCGAAACTAATCTCTATAACATTCTAAGCTGACCTCTCTGTCTTAGATTCAACCTGCTCAGCAAATCCCCTAAGGAGCCAGTTTTAATAGAACCTTGCTTTCTGGATCCTGTTGTTAAATACATCCCCTGGTTATGACTGCATCCAGAAAATCATCTTCATTGGTTTATGTCCTGCTTAAAAGACTGATGGAAAGAGCAGCTTTTTGAGCTTGCTGATCTTCATATAATACTCTTGGCATCAAGCAAGCTGAATGCTTGCTGAGACCTAGAGGTATGCTTTGCATGGAAAATGCAGACCCATTTACAATGGGATTCTAACTTTGGTGGCTATTGCCTCCAGGCTATTGTCTTCCATCAATTTCTGCTCTTAGTCTCTTCATACATAGAGGCTGATGGTCTTGGTCTTCTTATCTTTCTTAAAAAATTTGAGCTATGTAATATCAGGGTTTTTTTTTTTGGCTTGGGGTATTATCCCTAGAAATTTGTTGCAAAACTAAAAATTGATATTAGCTCTGACCTCAATGTCTTCTGCCCACCCATGGTCAAAAGTGTGATTTTTAAGGAAGGAACCCTAATAATATTAAGGCGAGAAAGAACTAGTCTATAACCACCTGTTGACTCCAAAGTCATGCTGAAATACATTTTCATTGGGAAAAAAAACTATACATGTGCAAACTGGGACTTTACTAGCAACAGTTTTTACTTGCCTTTCTAGTGAAGTGACCCACAGCAGCAGCTCTCCCTTGTCTTATAGGGTCACTAAGAGTTGGAATTGACTTCATAGCAGTGAGCGTTTTTTCCCCCTATAGTTTTGTAGCAGAGAAGATTAGAGGGAAAGAGATTATATAATATAAAGGAAGAGAAGACTCACTAGCATGGGACGAAAGGCGTCTGTCATGGGTGCAATTGCTTCTTCAAAGGATTTGTTGAAGTCTTTTTCTCATCCCGACCCTACCTCCATAGACTCCCTGCCTGTGAAGGGGAAATGGATAACAAAGGCTCATTGACTATGTTATCCATTAAGTTAACATGAGGCCATAGAGGACCAGGGTGAAACTTAACCCCATCTGATAGAGCCCTGGCGGCATGATAGTTAAAGTGCTTTGCTATGAACTAAAGGGTTTTTCTCACCCACCAACTCCTCCACAGGAGAAGGAAGTTTGCTTCCATGAACACTTACAGCCTTGGGAGCCCTAATGAGGCAGATCTTCTCAGTCCCTTAGGGTTGCAGAAGACGCACTATGAGTTGAAGTCACCTCAATGGCAGTGGGCATTGATCCCATCTCAGTGGTGTTTTAGGAAAGAGATGATTCAGACAGAAACTTTGGCCATCTAAAGATTCCAAGGAATGTCAGGCGCTAGCAGATGATGGAAGACACAGTAAAAAAACCTTCCTCCAGAGCCTGCAGAGAGAATCCAGCCCTGTCGTCACACCAAGTTCGAACTTCCAGAACTGTCATTTTGGTTCTGAAAAGTCACCCAATTATTGGTACTCTGTAATAGTAATCTCAGGGAGCAAACACAGCTTCTGAGCCTTCCTGTGATTGAGATTGAATCCTTAACAGCATTTCAGAGGCCTCCCTTCCTCACCTAGCTACTACCATTGCATGATCTTATCCTAATTATTTGGAGAGAGTTTGTTACAAGCTGACATTTCCTTGTAGATGTGTTTCTTATTAGTCCAACACAGCAGGAAGAAAAGGGTAGGCAGTCATGCTTACTGCTAAAACTCTAGAATATCCAGTGTGAGTTGACATACTCTGTATTCAAGAATAAATTGTTCTCCATAAAGTTTTCAGTGGCTGGGTTTTTTTGAAAATCATTTTATTGGGGGGGGCTCTTGTAGTTTTTATAGCATTCTATACATCATTTATATCAAGCATATTTGTACATATGTCACCATCATCATTTCCAAAACATTTTCTACTTGAGCTCTTGGTATAAGCTCCTCTTTCTCCTCATCCCCCCCACCCTCATGAATCCTTGATCAGTTATATATTGTTATCTTACAGAGTTCATTGACTTCCATAACTTATAGAGTTCAGTGACTGGCTTTTCAGAAGAAGAATTCCAGCCCTTTCTTCCTACTCTATCTAAGATTGAAAGCAACCCTGAAACCTGCTGATCTTGAAGTGTGGACTACAATTTCCGGTTTTATAGCAACCTGCAAACCACCCTAGTATAGTATGATATGCTCACAGATGGATGATGGTGATAGCAACCCTATTTTGAAAGATATAAAACAGATGGAAAATAATCACATATTTTGTTCAAGATCATTTAACTACTCAACAAAAAAATCTGGGTTCCAGTCTTGGATTTCCTGCTATCTAATATTTCATGTTTCTGTCTTTACCTGCACCATCAATCACATACATTCATAAAGTGAAACCAGCTGTCTCTTTCCCAGGAAACTTAAGCCATTCTCAAATCAGAGCCATTACAACATGGATTCAGGGCATGAGCAGAAATATCTTGGAACATTTACTCAAAAAAAAGTATCCAGATACATTCAGATGATCACTGGTAGCACTGTGTATCATAATTTAAAAATTATGCTCTGTAATAGAGAATTATAGTTAATTATTATAGGGGATTAATAATAATTCCTTATATATGCATTATTCTTTTATCTTTTCAGAGAATTGTATGATCTACTATTTCATTTTACCCTTAAAGCAGGGCCTTTGAGTCTTATACCATTTGATTTTAGTGGGTTGCAGTGCTAAATGTCTCCAAATATTGTTTGCAAACTGCAACAAGTGGACATTCCCTTTTAAAAACCTGGCAGTAAATAAAAAGTGGGGAAAGAGAAATCCTACACACTTAAACATGCAGCTATATAATTCTTTGGGAATTTCAGACTCTGTTCACAATAATGAGTGTTTTAACATCAACTGTAACTGCGAGTTGTTTTCATTATATTAAAGAATGATGTGGCAGGAAATGCTCTTGCTTTCATTTGTTACTGTGATTAAGATCACCCTAGTAATTGACTATAATTCATTTGCATCAGCAACAACCCAGAATCTTAAGGGTGATGGAGCCCACAGCATAAATTGCCCCACTTGGCCTTCTGGGTACTGACCTCTTGAGTGAAGGATTATTCCAAGCTTGAAGAGAGCAGGCTCTTGGCAGAGTCAATGAGTCTAGTAACACAATATGTGAAAAAAATGTGATAGACACTTAAAGATACAGGAGACACTGGAAATAAAACAAAATAAAACAAAATGCCTTCATTTCCCTTTAACTGGAAGAACATGAATAGCATGTTCATTGTTTTAAAAAAAACATTTTGAAAAACAGTATGTGCTTAATGGATTTTCCTTGGAGCAGGCAATGCACACTCACTCTATGTCATAGTGGCTTGAATGCAGCTACATATTAATAGGTGTTAATATAGCTTCCAACATGTGATGGACTGAGAAGAAATACCTGCTTATCTACTTTGCAAAACAGCCATCGAAAACCCTATAGATAATGATGGTTTCATGTGCAATTGATCTGGGGGTGATGCAGACCAAGGAGTCTCTGCTGTCTGAGGGCCCACACTTTTTTTTAGTCAAGCTGACATATGACACTGACAATTACTTCATTGAAATAGAAGTGCTTTTGAGAATCAAAGGTAGTGTTAACACTGAGCACTTTATTTTATTTATTGGTCTACAGTCCAGTTATAAATTGAATTGAATCCTCCAAAAAGATGTGTTTTAAAGCAACTCTAGTGCCACAGTGGGTTAATTGTTGGGTTGCTAACTGAAAGTTTGTAGTTCAAACTCACTAACAACTTTACAGAAGGAAAATCAAGCTTTCTGCTCCCATAAAAATGTAGTTTCAAAAAACACCTCAGCAAAGTTCTACTCTCTCTGGTAGGATCACCATGAGCTCGAATCAACTCCATAGCAGCGAGCTTGCTTTGGTTTCGGATATTTGTGATTGTACTCTCGCTTGAGAAGAGACGTTCTTCATGATGTTAATGAGACCGAGTCATTCAGGGTGGGCCTTGAGCTGATCTCCTAAAACTTACAACAATTTTTTTGGACTTTTTAAATTGTGACTTGGGTGAATGTTTACAAAGCAGATCAGTTTTCCATTCAGTAATTTATACACTCTGTTGTATACCATGAGAAACACAGAGTAGGCATACGGAAGGCATAAGAAGTAGGCAAAGATAGAGGCAACCAGATGTCACTTCACATAAAACTCACTGAGCCAAGGGAAAATAGCTGAAAAGAGAAGGGCCTTCCCTCAGAGAGAACACCTTTCTGTAGACTGGAGGCTCTGTTTTTGGACTTCTGTCCTTTTAAATGGGAGCTCTGGTGGAGTAGTGAGTTATGTATTGGACTGATAGCCACAAGGTCAACAGTTCAAAACCACCATTCTCTCTGTGGGGAGAAAGCGGGTGCTTTCTATTTCTGTAAAGAGTTACAGTCTTAGAAATCCACAGGGCCGGTACTATTCTGTAGGGTTGCCAGGAGTTGACAGCACTTAATGGCAGTGAGTGAGGAGGTGACTGAGCCCCGTAAACTCTGAGGAAGACTGGAGACCGAAAAGAATGGATGCCTTTGAAGCATGGTGTTGTCAGTGAATATTGAAAAGACCATGGATTGCCAGAAAAATAAATCTATCTTAGACGAAGTACTGCCATGTTTTAGTCTGGGTAGGCTAGAGAAGCAAATTCATAAACACCTAAGAACGAGGTTTATATAAAGAGCAATTGAATATTGAGAGAACAGCCCAGTCCAGTCCAGTCCAAGCCCATAAATCCGATATTAACCCATATGTCCAGTTCCGTCTATAAATTGCTCTTCAGACCCAACACAGCACATGTAAGGATGCTGCATGCAGAAAGATTTCAGGCCAGTGGTGGAAAGTCTTGTGGATCCAGTTGCAGTAGAGACATCTCAGTGCTGACAGGGGCCGCCACATGGTTCCTTCATCTCTGAGACCCTGACAGTCATCAGCCTGTCTCCATGTGGCTTGTCAACAAGAATGTCTCTCTGGTAGTCAGCTTGTGTCCTGCCTCCAGTGAGCTATTTATCTCCTTAGCACTTGCAAATGAGGTCATCAAGCTGTGACCTGATTGGCAGGTCAAACTCCTCCCCTTCACTCATATATCTCAAATTGACAATAGATTATGTGACGACCACAGGTCAAAATGTTTCTTCCTTCCTTCCTTCCTTCCTTTCTCTCTTTCTTTCTTGCCAGAATGCTTCCTGGAAGTAAGGATAGCAAGTCTTCTTTGAGGTACATTGGTTATGTCATCAGGAAGAGGGTATCATGCTTGCTACGGCAGTAGTGAAGAAGAGGAAGATTCTCAAAGAGATGAATTGACCCAGTGTGCACAGCAGTGAGCTCAAGCATAAAAGCAGTGTGAGGCTCATGCAGGACCAGGGAGTTTTCAAATGATCATGTATTGCATCCCTATGAGGCAGGACTTACTTAAAGGCCAGCATGTAACATCCACAAACTAGAGGGTGTGTGCTGTGTGGGGTGGATATCAATGTCTGTTATACCTTCACTAGGTAACTAAGACAAATATAATTTAGTCCTTATATGTACCTTATATGTAGGTGGAAAGGAGCCTGGGTGGAATAGTGTGTTATGTGTTGGGCTGCTAATAGCAACGTCAGCAGGTCAAATCCACCAGCCTCATGAAGGGACACGTTCTGCTTGCATAAGATTTGCAGGCTCATTAACCCACAGGGACACTTCTATCATGTCTCACAGGGCTACCAGGAGTGGGAATGGACTCAATGGCAGTAGGTGATATTGTTGGACATAAGCTTAGTTCTATCTAAAAGCTACTTCTAACAAAATTATTCTCAAAAATTAAAGATAGCACATACCCATGTTTATATTAATTATCTGAACATCAAAGAAAACACAAGCAAAATAATTCATCTTGATACATAAATGTTTACGTACTTTTATTGTTTTTAGCTATCTCGTGTCTCTGACCATGCTACTGACATTTTGCTGAAGAGTGACGTTTTCATTGTCATCTTATAAACTAGAAAAAAACTTGAATAGTATTGCCTATATTTATCAAGATTTCATTTGAGATTTGAAATTGTTGACATCTTCAGATTTACCTGATATCATTGCATTGTCAATTGAGAGGTGGAAATGATTTGCTCAGAGAACATTTGTTGAAATGGAGGATATTTTTAATTCTAACTTTTAGAATATTTAAATTTGTGAATTCTTTGATTAAACTATTTCTAGAGGAAATTTCATCTCCAGAGCATCTTCCTTTAATTTTTCAAGTAGCATTTTTCAGATGACATTCATCAAATGAATAGCTTCAATTTAGCATTCACTTAAATGTTTCACAATCTGAGGCTTTCTCAATGACTTTCTGTTCTGGTAATAAGTATAAATTTACTTGATCAGACATAGGGTGGCCGTATGTCAGAATTGACTGAATGGAAATGGAAGTGATGTCCCAGAGGAATGATGGGTAAAATTCTATAATATAGCGTAATGACGATGCCTCTAAGGGGAAGCATAGATGCATAAATGGATTTTTTCTAACCTCAATGTAAGAAAAGTTAGTTTTTATGACATAGTCCTGCTCCATGCTTTCCCTCATGAGGAGATAACTAATGATATGGGTGCTATTACAAAGTGTGATGAAGAAACTATGTGGTACCCAGCTTTCAGAAAGGAGAGCATCTGGGATTACTTATCCTGACTATCTTAAATAGATGGACACCAAAGAGCAAAAAATTGAGAGAAAAGGAAAAGGAAGACCATATAAATAGTTCCAATCTGACTGATATCCTAATTCAGAGTAGACAGGTATTTGTCTATTCAAAATGAACAATACTTGTTATAATCCTTCTGTCTATTCTCCTTTTATTTCAATATTCCATATCTTGTAACCTGCTTACCTAACAGCCCTTATACCCGTTTAGTTCTCAATCTTTGTCACTCAAAGGCATGTCTCCCACAAGGCTCCATTTTCTTCCTGCAACCAGGGGTGGAGCAGTCTGGTGCCACCCTGTTAGACCTTTAGACTTTCAGTTGATCCCCTTGCGAGTAACTCTCCACCAATTCAGACAAGATGTCCAGCACTGCCCCTTGAGTCAGAAGTCCATAGTTGGGATTCCTGAAAGACATCGTTGCTTTGCTCCCATTTGTGGTCCTTTGCACTGCCCTCTCAGTTTGCCCCCATGTGAGCAGGTCAGACTGCCATACTCTCTGAACTGCATCTTCAGTGCTGCCCCTTTTAGCACTGTCTTCCAGGGAGAGGGTGTCATATCTTGAGCTGAGGCCAGCTCTGTAGCCATCTCTAGGAGCAAGCTGCTTTGAGCAGGGACTCTGCCCTCTAGGATTGGCACATGGAATGAGGTCTATTCTCTTTCTTTTTTTTCCCCTGTGGAGAAATAAACAATACCCTGCCCCTGGGTGGATTAGTGACCCTGTCCTCCAATGCTGTCTTTTTTCTTCTCCCACCCTTCTGTGGTACTGGACGGCCTATGAAAGGAGGGGAAAGATGCATTTCACTCCAGATGTTCTCTGTATCATATTTATTCCTCCTCCTCCTCTTTCTCTATTTTGGTGTCTATCTATATAAGATGGTCAGAATAAGCAATCCCAAGGAGACACCAGCGATTATATTGAGAGTGCGTTTGCTTGTGCATGTAAACGTAAATACACCAAAGAGACAGATGGAGACATTTTAAAGCTGCTTTAGTTAAAACAAAAAGTGAAGGGGAAATATAAATGGACCAGGGTTGCAGAGAGCCTTGTTAACATGCAGAATATGTTGGAAAGTAGTTTGCTGTAGATGCAGTTATGTTGCAATTTACCACCCTACCATTTGAACTCTCTTATGATTTATTTAAATTTGCTCTAGCTTTTGCTGATTTCTGTTTTCTTTTCCATTGAGTTTTTTTCCTTTGTCATTGTTGTTAGTTAAAAAACATTTTTTCCTGTGTATGAAATGCAGGATAGGGAAGAGAGAAAGCAACTGTATTTATAGTTCTTTGCAGGTATGGCAGCAGAATTTACAGGGAAGTAGGGGAGCTAAAAATGATGAGTATAAGAATGGAGAAAATGTTCTAAAAGTGATTATGGTGATAATTTTAACAACTTTTCTTGAAATGATTGAGTATTGAATTGTATGGTATTTGAATTATATGTCAATAAAACTGTCGAAAAGTAGGATAAAATAAAATGAAAAAAACTAAATAAATTACAAGTTGAGATAAAGTACAATTGTAGAAATAGCAAAGGTAAACTTATGTGCTATTTGATCTCTTTTAACTCATTTATCTGGGTTCTTGTTTTAATAAAGATAAATGTTGCCTGTGGCAAGTTTTGTTGTCAGTAACTGGAATTTCTTAAAAGTTTCAGATGCTAACATTTTTGGTACTCCATTTATTAAATTATTTATTAAATATTTACAGTCGCTCTCCTACAATTCAAAAGTTCATGGTATGATGTGTTAAATTAATGTTCTCTCTTCTACCTCTCTAAAGGAGCCCTGGTGGTTTAGTGGTTATGTGTGGGTCTGCTAATCATAAGGCCAGCAGTTTGAAGTCACCAGCCAGCTACATGGTAGACAGGTGAGGTTTTCCTATTCTTATAAGAAGTTACAGTCTCAGAAATTAAACCAGAGAAAGAATCATCATACCTCTTATATCCATGTAGGTCTTCAAGCTCTTTTAGGCCTAAGCTTCAGCAGGGGAGAAATTTTAGATTGGAAAGAAAATTTACACTCTGATATTTTTTGATATCATGAACAAATGAACTTACAGACATTTTAGAAAAGCAATGAAATCTGCTTGGTACTTCATCTAGAGTAGGGAAGAATGATTTGTCAAAAACTAATATTAAAAAAAACACTATTAGTTCATTCTAGGAGACTTTCTTCTCCCTCCATGTTCTTTAAAAAGTTGATATATATATATATATATATATATATATATATATACCAAATGAACACGTTTATTCAATGTACTAATTCACTCAGTGTATTCACACAAATAAAACCAATGTGTATTTCTTTTTTGCTTGCTCAACTGTCATTAAACCCATAGGGTATCTTATAAATCAATGAATTGAGAAATGACTGCAGATTCCTGTGTAATCTCAAATTCCTGAGTCCTTTCCAATGGAAGACTCCTTCTTAAGAAAATATTTTGAAGCATAAAAACTCCCATATCAAATTAAGAGGTAGAACACGAAATTCCTCTGTCTTTTGCTATTTTTGGATTTACCTAAGACAGATTGTATCTTTTAGACAAAGTATTTTGCTACATTCTCTTTTTCTTTTGCAGATGATCCCAGGAAAGGAGCAGTTCAAGACGATTCACTACTGTAGGAAACCTTGGAGCTACTCTGACAAGATTTCTATTAACTCAGCCTTTTCTTTCTTCATTTTTTTGAGGCAGTTATGGCAAAACCAAATTAAAGTTCATCAAACCTAAAAAACAAACCAAACATCAGCAGTAATAACCACTATAAAACTTCATCATTTTTGACAAGTTTCTGTTTTAGGTTGGAGAGTTGGAAACACATGAAGAGGTGGAGTTTTGAGTGGAAAAGCTGACAGACCCTTCACTACAAACCTGTTGCCAGGCGCCACTATAATAAAAGGTGGCAAGGATCCAGGAGTGGTCGCAGCTGCATGCCTGAGCTTTATTAAATATCTAACTATAGTTTGCAGGCTCTGGCCAGCTTATAACTCATTCCTGGCTGACACATTCCAGCTTGTAATTAGTTTAGTACTATTAAGATGCTCTTTTTTAAAAAAATTCTTTTCCTATAAAACAGGACCGTTCTGAAAGACAAAGATGTACTTCACTTAACAGTAGAGAAATCCATGGCAGTGTATTCCCCAAGAAGTTATCCATGGCTTTTATTTATCTTTAGCCAAAGCAGCACACAGACCCACACACTTTATTTCATCTTATGCAATCAAGCTCTTTCCTCAGACAAATCTTGCTTTTCCATTAAGTGAGTGGATAGGAAAAAAAAACACAACAAAAGTCTTTAATTTTGATGAGCTCTATTAATCTATTTCATAATTTCTTGATGCTCTCTGTGTTATATCAAAGAATTTGTTGTGAAGACTAGGTCCTGAAGAATTATCTAAATGTTCTCTGAGTTTTTAAGGTTTTGGGTCTTTGATTCATTTTGAATTGCTTTTTGTATATGGTGCGAAGTATGGGTCTAGATTTTTTTTCCTTTTTCATATGGAAATTCATAGAAGATGAGCTCATTTCTGCCACTTAACATCATTCTTCAAGGCCAAGTGTGGAAAGACACAGTCAGCAAGTGGAATGGTGGAGATGGTCACAGACCATGGATTTTGTGAATGGTTTGTCATATATCACAGAATTGCTGAGGTTGGTTGGTAGTGTCTCTGTTTAGCTGATGTGGGACTACATTTCTCAGAATTCTGTGCCAGACTAGTGTGGTTTACAAGGAGTGACATGCAGAAGTGATGTACAGCAAGTTAATTTGGTCGCCAGAAGCTTGGGATTGGTGCAGCTATCAAATGTGTTTTCTTGTCTGTAGACTCACCTTATTGGTGAGAAAGATTATCTGTCAGCTACTCCCTCTCTACAAATAGCTTCAGCTTCTCAAATCTTGGGCCAAGGGAGTACAACCACTTTTCACTTTGACCCAATATGCTTCCATAGGTTGGTAGCTGTGTAAAAATGGAGGATGACCATATTAGACCACAAAATGAATGATGGTTATATCATAACACATTTGCCAAATTACATCATTACATAAGTAACAAACCATGACTCAAAAAAGTTGACACACAACCACCTAACTTTAGCCTTTAGCTGTTTAGCCATATCACCGTGCCCGGTAGATAGCCAGTCTGTGTTTGACATAGAACCTTATTAAGGCAGAGAGAACAGATGCCTATTTTCCCATTTTCCAACTCAGGAAATCTGAACAGAGGAATTTAGTGGCTTGGCATAGCTAGAAACTACCATGTCCCAGCATTGTCTCACACCTTCTGAGGCCATACCTTGCAAACTATGGGTGGGATGAAATTTGAGATCAAAGGGAATAACAGGTGAACATTTGCTTAATGTTACTAATAATGAAGGCCACACAACAAAGACATTCTCTTTCCCTCCATCTGACTGGTAAAGATTTTTAAAGTATTGTATCAGCACAAATAAGAAATACCTCTCATTACTTATTGTTTACTTTAGAAAACTATTTGGGGATTATCTCCTGGAGTTTTACATCATCTACCCCAGAATATAGTGTCACATGCAGTTAAGAAGGCATCTATGTAGATGTTCAGCAGAACAAAGTAAATGTCATTAATATAGACATGGCGAAAGCTTAATGTTACGGTTGTACTATGCAATGGAGTGGGCCATGTGCACTGTTACAAGAAGAGTTCCAGCAATTCTGTGGAATAAAGAAAAAAGATATCAAGGGCGAATTTGTTAGACTACAACTCATGGGAAAACACAGAAATACAACCAGTCTCTCCCAAATCAAGCCCACAGTCACTGGGTTGATTGCAAAGTCCAGTGACTCTATTAGACTAAGCAGTAGAACTGCTCCCTAGGGTTTCCAAGGCTGTAAGTTTTCCTGAGGCTTGGATTGCTAACTGCAAAGCTGGGGGTCCAAACCCACAAGCTTCTCTGAAGGAGAAAGATGTCTGTGCCCAGAAAAATGTACCAGCTTGGGAAGTTTTATACAGTGTCACTATGAGTTGAAGTACATCTACATAGATGCGTTGGTAACCCTGAGTCAGTCTGTCTATCTATCTATCTATCTATCTATCTATCTATCTATCTATCTATCTATCTATCATCATCATCATCATCCATCTACTTATATGCACAAGATCTCCATAAGTTGGAGAAGTCTTTACACCTCCTCAACAACAATGTGCTCTTACTTTTGTTCATTTTTTTATTTTCTTTTTAAAACAATTGTATTGGTACTTCATCACAATATACAATTCTGTAGTTCAATCATTTCAAGATAAGATGTGCCATCATTATCACAATCCAATCTAGACATTTTCTTATTCATTATTTTCATTGCTATTAGTGTAATTATTGCTACTTTTAAATCGTGGCAAAATATACAAAGTAAAACATTCTCCAATTCAACAACTTCTACATGTATAATTCAGTCCCATTGATTATACTCTTGGTGTCTTATAACCATTATTACTTTTTCCAAATTATTTCCCCCCATTAATATAAAGTCAGTACCCCCTAAGGAAAATGTCTTCCTCCTTCACTCATGGTAATTATTGGTTGACTTTGGTAGCTTTTAAAAGTAGTTTTATTAATGCAAAATGCACATATCATACACTATCATAGCTAAATTGCTTTTTAAAAGAGTTGTATATGCATCATCATAATCAGTTTTAGTGCTCCCTCCTTCAACCTGCATTCATTGTTTGCTCCCCAATTCCCCTGTCCCTTTCCACTACCTTCCCAGATTAATACTGCCCAGGAGTTTAATACTAATACTAACATGACTTTTATCCTCTAAAGCAGAGGTTCTCAACCTGTTGGTTGCAATCCCTTTTGGAGTGGCATCAACCCTTTCACATGTGTCTCCCAATTCATAAAAGTAGAAAAATTTCAGTTATGAAGTAGCAATGAAAATAATTTTATGCCTGGGGGAGGGCAGTCACCACAACATGAGGAACTATAGCATTTGCAAGGTTGAAAACCACTGCTCTAAATATTAGTAGGTCGAAGGGAGGTCATAATCCTTAATTCATGTCTACTCTGAATCTTATATGGGACGGAATTCAAGATCATCTAGCTCACAGCCATCTTCAAGCATTATTCTTTCTTCTGAGCTCCAAGATAATACTTCTTCTATCTGGTTCAACAAGTATCAAAGCACACCATACATGTTACTCATAGTCTGCAGTCTACTGAAATAAAAATATATAAATGCTCAAATCTCCTGTGTTACAGGAACTGAAGTAAACATTGGCACCTAATATGGAAGGACTGACTTACTAGTTTAATATTTTTCCATTTCAGTCTCTTAAATGTGCACAGTCCAAACCATTCACAGCCAGTATGTTCTGCTTCCAGTGAATTCTCTTAGCTAATTATCCAGTGAGTTTTGCCTTCACATTTTTTATGTTTTATCTGATTTTCTCTGTGTGTGGTTTTTAAAAATGTCAAGTGTTCAATTTCTTCATTCTTGAGGTGATTTACTGGGAAAGGGGGTTGTAATCTATCTACTTTGTCATTCTGAGGTACGATTGACAGTATTTAGAAAGAGAAAGAGAAAACTCAACATTGATGTGAATGAGTATTCGCTTCTGTAGGGAGACAATAGAGAAAGAGGAGTCAGTTCACTTTTGATCCAAACTAGGTTGCTGTGTGTTCCTTCCCATCACTTCTGACTCATAGAGACCCAGTAGAATTGAATTACGAAGAATTGACAATGACGAGTTATTCCTAGTGCTAGGCACACTCTTAAGTCCTTTCAGAAACCTTACAACATCTTGTGAGATAGTAACTATTATCACTAAATTTTACACAGAAGTAAACTCTAAGCTAAAGAGGTGAAGAAACAGTGATGCCTGAGCAGAATTTTGGCCTTTAGGCAGTTAACTGGCAGGTCAGTGGTTCAGAACCTTCAGCTCAGCAGAACAGATGTAAGGTTATCAATTCCTGTAAATATTTGCAGTCTTGGAAATCCCCAGGGAATCCCCTCTGTCTTATAGTGTCACTGTGAGTTGGAATTAAGGAAGGAGTTGTTTTGAGTTCCTCTAGAGGTACCTCGGAAGAGGCATCTGATGATCTACTTCTAAAGAATAAGCCATGGAGAACTCTGTGGAGCACGGTTCTATTCTGACACACACAGGGTTGTTGGAAAGGATAGCATGATTGTGTCGGTGGGAGGTGGGGTGGGTGGGGCTGTACCTCTGCTCCATGAGGAGAGACCACATGAGGAATAGGGATTACTTCTGTTTGGTGTCTGATACAGAGTATGGTGCCTAGTAAATATTTTTTGGTGCGTGAATGGGTCAGTGGGAATTCTCAAGGCCCGGGAGTTACATGGGCCGTCGTTCTCCTTGAAGTGGAGAAAGAAATATGCTACTTAGTAGGCTAGTGATGGCTGACTTAAACATAAAAAAAAGCAACAGCAGAGCCATTGAGTTAATCTGACTCCTCCTGTGGCCAAAAGACAGAGCAGAGCTGCCCCACAGGGCTCGGCAGCGCCATCTTTCTCCCTTAGAGCGGCTGCTGCATTTGAGGCGTTAACGTTGTGGTTACAGGCCCAATGCCTAGTCATGGCACCACCAGGACTTAGACTAGGGAATGAGAACTAATGTGTCAGGTCTTGTTGGGGACGCACCTGCTCAGAATAAAGCTGAACTCAGAAATTACCTGGTTCTAATTACAAAGCGAAGAGCACACCCAAATTGTAAAAGAGTTGACCCTGCTGACTCTCTCAGCTTCTATCTGAAGCCTAAAAGATGCTGCACCTCCAAGAAGGGGTACAAAAGAAGACAAGAGACCCACAGGGAACAGCCCCGAGGCTCCTGATGCTGCTCTGACTTGTTTCTGTATCATTCTATCTGGCAGTTCTATTCTATCATATGGTATTGATATAGGTAGAAGTGGACTCAGTACACCAATCATCAACAACTATCAAAGATAAAGGTGAGTGAGAAATAGAGTGATGGGCATTCTTTCTGGAAAGTTTCCCTCAATTTAGAAGTGGGAAATAGATCAATTATGTTTAGAAGATTTCAAATTTTTCTGGTCCATAGCGACACTTTGGGTTAAGTGTTGGGCTTCTAATTGGAAGATGAATGGTGCAAAATCCAGGGGGCTTCTCAGGAAAAAGATGAGGCTGTCTGCTTTAGTAAATATTTACAGTCTCAGAAACTCTATGATATGTTTAAGACAAGTTGGATTCAGCTGGAGAGCAGTGGGTTGATTAATCTCTACCAATGCTAGCTTTCTAATAAATAATAAGGTGCATAACACAGAAAACATTAGTCACATATTTTCTTAGAGGGAGCTCACTAAAGTTGATCAATTAGCTGAAAATAGTCCATTAATCTTGTCTAATTTGCCAGAATATTCCAAGAATCATTTAGCTTTTCAGTTTATGTCTTGCTCTTTAGCCATATTCAAGGCAAAGTGTATACACACACATATACTTTTCTACAGAAAAGATTCCTAAAAAACATACATTCATCTTTTAAAGATATTGAACTCAAGGAGTTAGAAATGTGATATGAGTTGAATCCTGCCACTTACTGAACAGATGGCCACAAACCCTGACCTGACTGCTGTGACTAAAATGAACATATTGGCTTCGATGGTCTCCATTTTGAAGTCCTACCACACTCTTTAACAACCCAGAAATTAATGTAAGCTCCCTATTTATCCTGTAATTTATAGAAGAAAGAGCCTGAGTAGTTAGCATACATGATTTTGGTTTTCCATCCCTATGAGGTAGCCCTCATCTCAGAAAAAAAGTTTCAACAGCAAGTTTCACTCATCCTGGCAAACTTTTTGTAGAGAGAAGAGTGGTTCATGTGTGCTTGTGGAACTCAAGCCTGTAGGAAACTTCTAGATATTAGCTTCCATGTTTCCTCTATGGTCAGAAAGCATGTTACAGTTGTAACGGGCAACTCCACCTAATAGGGGATTTCACAGTGAAACCTCTTGCTTACTGAAGTGGAGTCACATCCAGTATCATTCACAATTGAACAAGGTGGTGATTGAAGCCAAGTTTATCTAAAGAACACATGGGTCCAGAGCAAATGGAAAGGGAAAACTTGCTCCAAAATGGACTCATTAAATATTATCTCTGAATATAAAAAGTGGGAAAATACATTCTGTTTGGAACAAGTTAAATATGTCTTAGGGTCTTTTTAGTTCATAGTCGTTCCCCTCACACATACATAAAACAGTTATGAATGATAAGATCCTGCCCAATTTGATGAGTACACCACACAGGAAATCCCATCAGATCATAGTGCTGAGATGTGAATATCCTTTCCAACAGACAGAGAGTATGGTAATGTCAATAATGTCAAAATGTATTGTTGTTTTTGTTATGTGCCACCACATCTGTTTCAACCCATAGCGACCCTATGCAAATAGAATGAAATATTACATGGTCCTGCACCACTGTGGCAGTCACCTAATCTGGTGTCAATCTGAGGATTAAGAATGTAGGGGTGGAGTCTATGCTGTCAGTCTGGAGATAACCTATGAGATCTTTCTGTGGGCTTAGCCTTCTCTTGAGAATTTTGGGAAATCTGGCTTTATTTCCCCCTGGGTGATGAGATACTCACTACTCAGTCCTTGGAGATGCTCTACTGACAAGACACAAGGCTGACTCCCATTGAGACATCCCGGAGGAGAAGCCACATGGACTTATCCTAATATGGCCAGATCTCTGAAGCTGGAAAAGTCAGAGAGAGGCTCCTGCTAGTACTGAGATGCTTTTAACACCAATGAATACACAAGACTGCACCCACTGGCCTGTGATTGTCCTGATGTCATTGCATGTGCTTCGTGAGTCCAAAGAATAGTTATGAATTGGTATTGGACATATGGGCTAATATCGGTCTTATGACCTTGGACTGGACTGGAAAGGGATGTTTGCTTAATGTACAGTTGCTCTTGTATATAAAACTCTTTCTTATACACATATGAGTCCTTATAAATTTGTTTCTCTAGTCTACCCAGACTAACACAGTCATTCTCACAATTGTTCCTATGCCTGAGTCCATTGTGGCATCCCCTGTGTCAGTCCATCTTTTAGGTGGTATTCCTCTTTTCCACTGACCCTTTGTTTTATCAAATAGAGTGTCCTTATCCAGAGTCTGGTTTCTCTCGACAACTTGTCTAAAGTACCTAAGACGGAGTCTCACTCCCCTTGTCTACAGCAGATGTAGTGAGATTAAAATGTAACATCATTTGGTAGGCTGTTTGATCTATTTTAAAATATTTAATTATTTTATTCTTTTTGTTGAGGTTTTTCTATGTTTTTCTAGTCAGTTATATTGTTTTGCATGATCTTCCATATATGAAATCCAGGAAAGATAAATCTATAGAGGCAGTCACTGGATGCATAACTACCTAGGGGCCTGACAGGGAAACATGGGGAAAAATGGGGAGTTAAAAAGATGTATGAAAAGAAAATGTCTGGAAACTAATTGTGGTGATGATTGCACAAATCTTAATATGATCAAACAATTAAAGGGTATATCAAGTATATGCCAATAAAACTATTGTTTTAAATCCAATCAATCAATCAAGAACCATACAAAAAGATCAGGCTGGCTGTTCTGATAGAGACTAGTGGAATCCCTGGGACTGTGCTCCTTAGATACAGAACACACCCTTCCCCTGCCCTCCACTGCAGTGATCTACTCCCAGCCAAACAGCAGAGAGTCCTAGAACAGGAATAACAACCACAAAAAGGAATGTGCTTCTGACCTTGATACAGATGGCTTAAACCAGAAGGTTTCGTTTGAAGTTCAGGAGGGCAGCAGGAAAGCAGGATGGTTGGCAATGGAAAGGCCAATGAGGAAGTGAGAGGAATACAGTTACACAGAGACGATTTCAACCAATATCACTAAGAAAGTGTGTATGGTTGTTGAATAGAAACTGATGTGCTCTGTGAATCACAATAAAATTTTTGTTTTTGTTTTTTCTAAAAAGGGTGAGAATATAATGCCTGAGTATCTTTATAGAGGAAATAAGGTGTGAACTGTACATTCTAAAAGGGTAGAGTTTTAAAAAAAAACCCACAGGCTGAGTCTGGTTGCCTTCATCATCCTCTATGCTTCTCTAATTAGCAGGAGCCGTGATCTTGCGCTGCATTCAAGAAATTAGAACAGCAATCTTTATCTTTGCTTGAATCCTTGAATGTGTGTGTGTGTGTGTGTGTGTGTAAGGCATTCCAGATCTTTGGGACCAAAAGAGATTTACTGGAAAATTTATTAGTTTTTAAAACTCTGACCAGTTGGAGTTGGAGTACTTTCTTGTATAATCTATGCTTTTGGGGTAGAAAAATTTTCAATCACTGTTAAACATTTGTCCTGTTGGAGAAAAATACCTCTATCATTTTGTTTTGCTACTTCATCAACCATTTACTGAGGACCCACAGGGTCAAGTACTGGGTGAGACTGGGAGAGGACCTACATGCCAAGTACTGGGTGAGACACTGTCTCAAGGAAGACAGACAATTTAGGTGCTTGCCTTCAAAGAGCATGTTAATAGTAAGGTGGCATGTCAAATAAAATTTCCCACATTAGCTTATTCTGCATGGTTATGACCTTACATTGGATTTTTTTTCAGGTTGTTCACCCTCTGCAAAGTGAGTGGTTGTGTAAAGTTCATTCTTATGTGATCTGGACTCACCACCTAATTCATAGAGAGTCCACATGACTTTCCATTTGCTGCATCACTAGGAGGTCTTGGAAGTTGGGGAGGAGATTAAATCCAAGAACTAGGTTTCATGGTAATTCTCACATAGTTATGGATAGTTGGGTCATTGAAGATGGACACAGTTTATTTATGAATAGAAAGCATTCCTGAAGATAACATATCAGGAGTAAAAATACAAGAGAAAGGATAGAGGAGGAGTGCATTTAAGAAAGAAGAAGATTTATGAGAGAATATTTCAAGGCACATTCTTGTGATTTTCCCCTTGCATATGATGGGAACCATAGTAAGAAAATTAAGGATTAGACAAAGGACTAAAGAATGGTCTGATATATGAAAATAATAATAATTTATAACTTTTCAAGGGTTCACAAGGGTAAAAAGGTAGAGTAGAGAAGGGGGAAAAAGGAAGAGCTAATACCAAAAGCTCGAGTAGAAAGAAAATATTTTGAAAATGATGATGGTAATATATGTACAAATGTGCTGATACAATTGGTATACTGATTGTTACAAGAGCTATAAGAACCCCTAATAAAATGATTCATAATAAACAAATAAAAGACAATGGGATTTTTCCATGGGGGTTAAAAAAAATGAATGGGTCTGATTGGTGAAATGCCCCACTTTTGTGTCTGTATGATGAGAGAGGACTTGGTAGCTGACTTTGTGTACAATATTATTTTTTACATTTTATTGGGAGCTCTTACAGATAGAACAATCCATAGTCCAGTTAGATCAAGCATAATTGTACAATTGCTGCCACCATCAGTTTCAAAACGTTTTCTTTCTTTTTGAACTCTTTGTTATCAGCTCCCATTTATCCTCACACTCCCCCATAAGACACTTCAGAAACCCTTGCTATCATATTTCATCTATCAATCTATTTTTGCCATATCTTACACCATCCAATGTATCTTCTGTTCACCTGCCTTTCTGTTAGTCATTCTCCTTAAGTGGGGAACGAGTGTGTGTGTGTGTGTGTGTGTGTGTGTGTGTGCGCGCGCGCATGCACACACACAAGAGACTCCAGATCTTTGGGACCAAAGGAGAGCTATTGGAAAATTTACTAGTTTTAAAACTCTTGCCAATTGGAGTTGGAGTACTTTGTTACATAATCTAAGCTTTGGGGGGAGAAAAATTTCCAATCACTCTTAAGCATTTGCTCTGTTGGTGTTGGAAGACAAATACCTCCATCGTCATATCAACTGTTATAGTCATCAGTTCCCACTTCCCCCCTCTTCGCCACTTCTCTTTACATACCCTCTGGGAATTATTACTATTTCTGAAGTGTTTTATCTATCTTGGATTTCATGTATCAAACCACTTGATTTATACAAATGAGCATAAGCAGGTTGAGACAGTTAAGGTTTATTCTGCCACCCTTGCCAACAAACACATATGAGATTAATTGAGGAGTGGAGAGATAAATGGCTCAGTGAGTCTCACCTTTCTAGTTCTTGGGTCTCTTGCTCTCTGAGGATCAGATGCCTTAGCTAGTTCTCTGCTTCAGCTGGCAAGGCTCACTTTCTGTGAGACATCCCTGTGGAGAAGCCATATGGACCTACCCTAATTCAGCCGTGGGTGCTGAAGAAGTCATCTGGAGACCCCTGCCATCACCAAGAGGCTTACGCCACCACTGGATTAAAAGACTTCGTACCCACTGGCCTGGCTCATTGTGTGTGTTTTGTGAGATCGAGGAGAATTTTGTAGATTGGTGTCAAATTTATGGGCTTGGATTGGACTGGGTTGGGATGCTTTATGAATGTACACTTAGCCTATATATAAAACTCTCATACCACACTCACACACACACAGTTTCTGTGGATTTGTTTCTCTAGTCAACCCAGACTAACACTGAGGTCTTACAAAATGAATGAGGTAAAACTAAGACCATAATAGTAAGGGGAGGAAATATTAAAGGACTAGAGGTGGTTATGTGTTTCATCAGTTCTGTACTGCACCTACAATATTCCTATAGTGGTTTTCTTCTTCGAGAATTCCCCCAATTACCCTAGAAGTGTTTCTTACACAAACACTTCCCTAAGCACCAGGTATTTTGCAGTGGAGACTACATTAATCAATGGAGATACAGTAAAGACACATGAACTTGCTACTGAGAGAAACTTGGTGGGGGTGGTTAGCTAGGAACTCTCTGATTTCACTTGCAATAATTGTTATGAATATTATTTTGGCCATATTAATGTGAACATGGAATCTATACTCCATAGGACTTTCAATGACTAAGTTTTCAAAAGTAGATGATCAGTCCTTCTGATGAGTCATTGGCTGAACTTGAGTCTCCAATGTTTCTGTTAAGCCAGGTGTTTAACCATCTGTACCATGATAAGTGCCAAATAAATGTTAGTGCAGTTGAACTTAGGGTCTTCTAGCTGCTTCTGTACTTCCAAGTACAGTGTCTAGCTGGGCAGAGGGTCTGCATTGATTAATGCAGCCTCCACTGCAAAATATGTAGTGCTTAGGAAAGTGTTTGTGTAAGAAACACTTCTAGGGTAATTGGGGGAATTCTCCAAGAAGAAAACCACTATAGGAATATTGTAGGTGCAGTATAGAGGTGCAGTATAGATGGGTCTGTAAGACCCATCCAAGTAGGGCATTATTTTACCGGAAGACTGCATAGAACATCCTTGACTTCTGGGGGTCTATGGTTAAATGGTCTAGGCCAGGAATCAACAAACTCCTGAGCCTGAAGAGCCAAGCCTGTTCCTCCTAACAATTTAAAAACCACCCAAGAGCCTTAAATGTGTTTTTCCAAACAGATTAAGTCCCTGGGATCTGAAGTGACCTTCAAATGTTTTCAATGTTACCTCGAAGCTGCATATTTACATTGGAAGAGTCACATGGGGCTCGAGAGACACAGTTTGCTGACCCCTGGTCTAGACCCCTGGAAATACTAAGGCAGTCTTTTGAATGTGGAAAAGGGTTTGGGATCTGAGCCCTTCTTGGGTATCTAGAATAATGCAGATTCCTTTCCGTCAGGTTTTCTAGGGATGTGAGAAGCTTGGATTCGATGCCACACCAAAGAGTTTCACAACCAGGTTGGTGGCCACATTTCAGCCAATACCTTGCAGATCCTCTCTAAGGGCCCTTTAACATCAAGGTGGAAGGCATCAATGTTGCACAGAAAACACATGGTCATATGGACCCAATGCCATATTTCCCCCAAACAAAACAAAACAAAACAAAACAAAACAGAATTCTCCTTGACACTCTCTTGGCCACCCCCATAGACCTAATGAAACCATCGTTTTCCAAAAATCCATCCTCTTTGTATTGATCATTTCTACTACTCCTATGTCTTAAAGACTCCTCCTTCTAGTCTATATTTTACATCTCTTTTTTCCCCTCTATCTCCACTATCTACAACTTACAACAGATAACTTGATCACCCTTTTTCAGCCCATGTTGTCCCCAGAGGTCTTTTAAAATACAGCTCAGAAGCAGGAACAATTTGAAGGATAAACAGGAGCAGGCAGTGTTTTATTCTGCTGTACATAGGGTTGCTATGGGTCGGAAGAAGGCTAATGGCACCTAACAATAGAACATCCTTGATGGCATTCTGCCACCTATAGTATAGAATACAGAGTCTTTTGGATATCTGAAAGAACCCTTATATCCTGATAGCAGGGCACTTGATTGTCCTTATTATCACTTTTTCTTTCTTCTCAGCTGCTCTCTTATATCAAACTGCATGTGATTTTGATCCACCTTGTTGTGGATTTAAGTGATTCCTCTCAAACATGTATTGAAACCCTGACCCCCCTACCTGTGGAAATAAGGAGTTTCTTTTGTTATGTTAAGGACCCCTGGTTATGCAGTGGTTAAACGTAGGCCTGTGATCCATAAAGTCAGAGGAAGCTACCAGGGAGAAAGATTGAGTGTCCTATTCTCCTAAACAATTACAGTCCTGGAAGGATCACTCTGAGTCAGCCTTGACTCAAAGGCAGTGGGTTTGGTTTCTTTTGGTTTAGTAATGTTCAAGAAATCACACTGGTGTAGGATGGGTTTTGAGTTGCAAAAAGACCAGATTATACACAAACACACAGGGAAGAAGACAAGAAAACCTGAAGAGCACTGAGAACAAAAACAAGGAGAGAGGCTTACAGAAACAACTGACACAGTTTAGACCCTGGTTTGAACTTTCAGCCTCCCAGACCCATGAGCAAATAACTTTATATTGTCTAGAGCCATCCATTCTCAGTATTTCTATTATGGTAGCACTAGGTAACTAAACACAAGTTTACTTCTCCTGAGAAGTAAAACCAATGAGATTTATATATGTGCATATAATGGAAATGGCTTATACACTTGAATAGACTAGCAAATTCCAAGTCCATGAGTCAGATTTCAGGCAGGAGGTTCATGACCCCTCCCCCCCCCAATATTGGTAGGTAGGAGGACAGGCTACAAAGTGAATGAATCCAAGGTTAACAAGTTAGAGACAGGGTGTTGATGGCTTCCTGCCTGGCGCTCGAAAACAACTAAAGGTCAAAGGATGAGCCACATGTAGAATCAAGATCCAACAATAAACAAACAATCTTTCCTAGAATATTTACCTATATTGGAAGCATGTCACCCACACTCTCAAGGAGTGATTAACTGCTCATAGCAGAGCCCATCATAAAGATGATTACATTATTTTAGTTCGCATTAGGGTTGAGATCATCCTAGCACCTCAGCTGCCAGACCACTGAAAATCTTGGCCCCAGCAAGTGGACATGAAACTGAGCTCCCTCATAAGCCAGGCTCTTTAGACCTCTGTGACACAATATGCCATCTCCACAAAAACCTTTATTGCTACTCCTTTCTTCATTTTTGTCAAGCAGTGGGTCCTCGGGTGAAATATGAGGTTGGATGCTCCTGTAAAGATTTAGTTTTGGAAACCCCAAGGGGCATTTTTACCCTAACCCATGAATCAGAATTGGCTCAATGGAAATGGGTTTTTTTCTGTATTTTTAACACATCACTCACCCAAGCCAAGCGCTCTTGGTTCCAAGTTCTCTTGCAGTCTGACCCTGTATGCACCCTACAGTGAGTCATCCCTATTTAAGGAGCCTATCACATGATATTGAGATGATCTGTGAGACTTTTTTTCTTTGCTTGTTTCTTGTTCAGAATTTAGTTTGTCTGACTCTCATACTGTAGCCCTTATTAACTACGCCACTTTGAACAAATTATATAACCCCTCCAAACTTTATTTTCAGTGTAAAGGAATTAATAAGACTCACTTTATAAGTTGTTTTAAGGGTTAAATGGGATATGGCACATAACAAATTGCCTGACACATATTAACTACTTAATAAATGGTATTATTTTCACTAGGAGTCCCTGGGTGGTCCATATAGTTAAAGGCTTATCTGCTACCAAAAGTTGGTGGTTCAAGTCTGCTCATAGGCATGTAGGAAAAAGATCCTGGTGATCCACTTCCAAAAGAACATAGTGTGGTAGTTGCTTAATTTCATGTCAACCTGAAGATAATATAAAAGTGTAGAAGGAGCATTCAACCTGTCATTCAGGTCACAGCCTGATGACGCCTTCATGTGAGTGTGCCTTTCTCCTAAAGGCCTTGGGGAGCCTCCTCGTCTCTCTCTGCTTTTCACATGGTTGACTCTGGTATCTGCCAAAGCCCTGATTTTGATACCACTGACCTGCACTATTACTGCATTCTCACTTATAACCTAGTATCACAATTGCAGACTTGAGTTAGACTGGACTGGAATGTTTTCTCAACATATAATTATTTCTTGATAGAAAGTTCTTCCTAGTGTCACTGGTTTTATTTCTCTAGTCAACCCAGCATAAAACACATAGTCACTGAAAAGAGTTTTACTCTGAAGCACATTGAAGAATTTTACTCCAAAGCACATTGGAGAGTAATGAATTGAAAAAGAGACCTGGAAACGTGTCTGGTTTTTTATTGTTATTGATAAAATTTGTTACTGTTGTCCTGTAGTTAAGTCTAAATGCAGATGAAGTCTTCTAGAGATGTTCTGTGACTAGGTGTGATATCAGAAGAAAGGGTTTCTTTGGTGCTTTTGGCTTTAGTAACTGCACAGGATGGGAGGCATAAATCAACTAGCTCCATCAATTGCTGGGGAGTTCCACTCTAGACCCAGTGGTCATCTTTGAATGAAACAAGAATGAACTTTTCCTGGCACTATCCTGGAACTGCTGGGATGGGAGGGAAGTGCCTGGAAAATCAACAGGGAATTATTTCATCACAATAGGAATTTTAAAGCAAGATGGATATCACCTGGGCAGACACAGTCAAAATCTTTTGATGTTATTTTTTGGGGGCGGGGGCATCACTGCCCTGTGGTGGTTGTGGGAGCTTCCTAGTGCTGCTCCTGAGAGCTGCCGCTGTATTTGAACCACCAAGCCCCGGGGGCGCAGTCCCGCACCCAACCACTTACGCCACTGGGGCTCAGCCCCAGATGCCGTTTTGACTTGTCACTATACATCTAACATGAAGAGGACGGTGGTGGTTCAGTAGTTCAATTCTTCACTTTCACACTGGAAACCTGGGTGCCTCGTGTGCAGCAGTTAACACCTGTCTGTCAGTGGAAGATTGTGCGTTACTATGATGCCGAACAGGCTTTACTAACTAATACTTCCTAACCAGAAGAGACTAAGAAGGGAGGTCTGGCAACTTATTTCCAAAAATCAGCCCAAGATAATACATGGGTTACCAAAGTATGATCCTACTGCATATGGGATGGTGGTTTGTCAGGGCTGATCCCAAAGCAGGTGAAAACAAAAATGACTGACCTAAATAGAAGGTTGAGGTATTGTTCCAGATTTAGATTACTTAAAAACCCCTCTGCCATGAGACATGGCATGTACTTTTAGTTTGACATCAAGGTATTCGTGGTCCACTCAACCCAGTCTGGTAAGATTCAGACTGTGAATCCTGAAGGAGTTCCGTAAAAAGTGAGGTCAGCATGTACAGGGACCTGCAGAAAGCAAACTTATTTAAGGCATTCTTCTGGAAAAACTTGTTCCATTGCCTTCTGAACGGAGGGCACCGTGATGCTGGAAAACCATCTGGAGAAGTGTAGTCCAAAGAGGAATTTCACACTGTAATGCATTTGATTAAAAAAGGGAAGAAAGGGGTGGGGGACTTGGTGTATGTTATCCTCATGCGAGGATTTGGGGCCCAGGCAGCCTGTGAGTCTTGGTCCATGGGAGATGTTGCCTGGATTTCTTTAAAAGCACTTTTGCAGGCCAGGCAAATGAAAGTCATGTGTTTCTTCATCAAGGGGACCTTCTCTTGGGGATATTTTTTTTTTGCTTTTCTATAAAGAGGAAAAACTTCCACAATTTTAATCTTCTGTGCAAGAACTTCTAAGCTCTGGAAAAGCAATGACAGGAAGAATGAGTCTGGATGCCTCATAAAGCCCAAATAAAATTTGGCAACTTATTCAGTCACTTTGAACTTTCCAGCTGTATGTGGTTGGGTCTGGGGGCTGTGATAGTGCGTTCCCTTGCATGACAGACATGTCTCATCGAGGACTTTGCCAAGCCCCACAAGAGCAAAGGTAACATCGAGACAGTTGTGTGAGGGGTCAGGTCTCCTCAAACATCTGTGAAAGTTTAAAAGACACTCACATTTCTTATTTCATCTGCTGGGAGATTTCTACCAACTGAACATGCCTTTGAGTTATTTCACAGGTCAGTCTCTAAACTTGTCAGTAAAGTTATAGGAGATCCAAAGAACTATGAGATCAATACAAAAGTCTGGTCATACCATCATAGGACTAGTGCCATGAACCCTCTATTTTACTGTTTAGAAGCTTCCCCATCACTGACTCTAGAAGCCAGCATTACTTTGTGCTTTTGATTTGGGCCCTTGGAAATGGTTCAATCACAGATTGTCAACTTTGTGAGTATCTGAATAGTGAAAATGACAAGCCATGAAGCTTCAGGGTACTTGGTACGTGAAAAAGTCTCTTTCGCTTTCCTTGTCCTACTTGACCTTGTGTGTCAGTGAATTCAAGGAAGAAATAAAGTTTATATATGGCTGGATAATAAACTACACCAGAGTTTATTAGGTAAAAAAAAGACAGCTATTTTATTAGTTTCTGTTGACCAGAATTTCATGAATGGCTTACCTGAGTGCCTGAGTAATTCTAGCTCTGAAGCCTGCATGAAATTGCTGTCAAAATGTCAGTAGTTATTCAGAAACCTATATTTATCTCAATTCTTGACAGGAGCTATGGGATCTGCTTATAAGATGTGTTTCTTACATGAGGTTGTGGGGAGGGGCATTAGTTCCTTGTTACATGGACATCTTCCTAGGATTGTTTGAGTATGCTTATGTGTATAAGAAGGAGGTTTATATAGAAGAAAAATTGAATATTGAGAAAACATCCCAGCCCAGTCCAGTCCAAGACCATAAATCCAAAAATAGCTCATATGTCTGATACCAATCTATAAAGTCTTCTTCAGCCTCACATAGCACATGCAATGACACCAGAACAGCCACAAGCCAGTGGGTACAGAGTCTTGTGCATCCAGTGGCGTTAGAAGCATCTCAGCCCTGGCAGGTGTCTCCCTATGGCTCCTCCAGGAGCTCATTGTCTATCAACATGCTGCCATGTGTCTTGTCAGCTGCAATCTCTCCCTAGAAATCAGCCTTGTGTCTTTGAAGTAGAGCCTCTCCAAGGACTGAACTGAGAGAGAGTGTCTCTGCCTCCGTGAAGAAATTACTGCATTTCCCAGAGTTCTCAGAAAAAGGCCACACCTATACAGAGGACTCCTTGGCTATCTCCAGATTGATAGACTAGAGTCTACCCCTACACTCTGAATCCTCAAATTGACACCAGATTAGGTGAATGTCACAATAGTGGAAGCCCAAAATCCATTTTCAGGGTACCTAAGTGCATTGAGTCTCCAGTGACTAGAAATTTGAATAGCTTTAATATCAAACAAAGAGCATTTTAAAGTAGATTTAACCATTGTACATAGGCTGGAATGTAGCACCTTCTAATTAGATCTTCCTTTTGATCCATTTTAACTCTTTAAAATGGATCAAAATGTTTTCTGCTTTTTTTTCTATTGAAGCTTTCCTCAATTTTATTTAGCCATTGTGGCTTTTTTACCCTTACGTTTTTTCTTTGCTTTGTATGTTTTTCAGTGTAAGGAATGCAGATGAGATATGAAGATAGGAACTTGATTAATAATTATCTGGGGGCATGGAAGGTTGGGGGGGAACTGGGGGTCAATAGCAATGGGCACACAGAAGAATGTGTTCTGAAGTTGATTGTGGTGGACAAAACACAACCTTTATAAAAATATGATTAAACTATTGAATGTTATAAGCTAATGTCAAAGAAATGATGGGTATATTTAAAAACAATAGCACTGTGGTTCTCAGAAATATGTATATATATAATCCTTTTATTGAGGACTCTTATGATTCATAACAATCCATATAGCCATAGTGTCAAGCACACTTGTACATATGTTGCCATGATACTTTCAAAACATTTTTCTACTTGAACCCTTGTTTTTTCATTTTTCCCTCCATCACAATCCCACCCTCATGAATTATAGATTATCATTATTTTAATAAATTATAGATTATAGATTATTATTATTTTCACATCTTGTTTGTTTTCTTGTTGTTTTGGGGGGGGCATCACTGCCCTCTGGTGGTGGGAGTAGGAGGCCCAGCCTTTGCTCCTGTGGAGCTGCTGCTGGATTTGGACCTCCAACCCAGTGAGCCGCTGTCATGTGCACAACCACTACGCCATTGGGGCTCAGCCCTATTTTCATATTTTATACCATCTGCTGCCTCCCTTCACCCTCCCTTCTCCCTTCTCTTGTTTGTCACCCTGGGTGGTGGTTGCACATCTACTCCCATTATTGTTCCTGAGGGGTTAATTGATCCTGGATTCCATGTTTTGAGTGCTCTGGTCTAGCTGGATTAAGGTAAAACTGGGGTCATGATACTGGGGCTGGCGGGAGGAAGCATTGAAGAACTAGAGGAATATTGTATGTTTCGTTGGTGCTATACTGCATCTTGACTGGCTCGTCCCTTTCTTGTGACTCTTCTGTGAGGGGATGCTCAATTGTCTGTGGATGGGTGATGGATCTCCCTCCCCCCCCTCCTCCTTTACTTTGTTGTGATTGTTTTGGGGGGTCCTCTGATGCCTGATACTTGATCCTGTCAATACTTCATGATCACACAGGCTGATGTGCTTCTTCCATGTGGGCTTTATTGTTTCCCAGCTTGACGGCCACTTGTTTATCTTCAAGCCTTTAAGATCCCATATGCTATGTATCTTTCCATACCTTCTTCCCCAATTATATCTTCTAATATGCAGACACTATCTGCTTTCTTCACCACCTTTGCTTATGAACCCATTTTGTAGAAGCACATTTTATGGACATGAATCTCAACTCTACCACTTATGAGTTGTGTGATCATGAGCCAGATGACAAATCTCCAAGCTTTAGTTTACACTTATACCAGGTGATACCCAAAATAGCTGCTTTCCAGAGCTCAGAACTGATGCAGGACCACCCATCAGAACTGACAATTTTTTAGAAATAGACCCCCTTGCCTCCCAAGAAAATTTGGACTGAAGTAAGTTTGAGAAGTTGTTGTCATTACTCCAGCAAAGACCTGTTGGTTGTTGTTGCTGTTTGGTATCCTTGAGTCCATTCCACCTCATAGGAACCCTAGCAACAATAGAATGGAACACTGCTGTACTTCTGCCAAGACAGAGCTCTTTATTCTTCTGTCAGCTCACGACAGTTCAATATTCTTTGCCAATACTTGTACTTCAGAGATATAAATAATTCTTCACTCTTCCTTATCCATGATCTAGTTTTTATAAGCATATCAGATGATTAAAAATACTATTCCTTGGGGCAGCGGCATCTTGTTCTTCAAGTGACATTTTGGATTTTTAACATTTTAAAGAGATCTATTGTGACAGACTTTCCCAGTGCAATAGCCAGTTTGACTTGCTGACTGCTGCTTCTATTAGCATTGGTGTGGATCCAAGTACAATCAATGAAACCCTTGATGAAGTCAAGTTTTTCTCTATTTATTATTAAGTGGATTATTGTTTCTGTTGTAAGGATTTTTGCTTTCTTTATGCTGAGGTGTTCACTTATGTTTTATTGAACATTCAAAGACATTCGACTATGTAGACCACAGTAAACTGCTGATAACCTTGGGAAGAATGGGGATTCCAGAACACTTCATTTGGCTCATTCAGACTTGTACTTGGATCAAGAGGAAGTTATATGAACAGAACAAGGGAATACTGCATGGTTTAAAATCAGGAAAAGTGGGCTGAGCCCCAGTGGTGTAAGTGGTTGAGTGTGGGACTGCGGCCCATGGACTTGGCGGTTCAAATCCAGTGTCGGCTATCAGGACCAGTGCTGGGAAGCTCCCACGACCACCAGAGGGCAGTGATGCCCAAAAAACAAGTAAAATCAGGAAAGGTATACATCAGGGCTGCATCCTTTCACCATACTTGTTCAATCTATGTACTAAGCAAATAATCAGAGAATCTGTATTATTCAGAGAATCTGTATTATAGCATCATGATTAGAGGAAGGATTATTAACATTCTGTAGTATGCAGATGACACAACCTTGCTTGCTAAAAGTGAGGAGGCCTTGAAGTAATTACTGAAGAAGCTCAGGGGTTGTAGCCTTCAGTACGGATTGCAACTCAATGCAATAGTGGCCAAAATTCTCATCATAAATGGAGCAAAGTTTGAAGCTGTTTAGGAGTTTGTCTTGCTTGGGTACATAATCGCTGCTTATGCAAACAGCAGTCAAGAGATCAAAAGACAGATTTCATTAGTCCAATCTGCTGCACAGGATATATTTAAAATATTGAGCAGTAAGGATGTTACTTTAAGGTGTGCCCGACACAATCCGTGGTATTCTCCATCGCAGCATACGTATGTGAAAGTTGGACATTAAATAAGGAAGATTGCAGACCAATTGATGTGTTTGAATTGTTCTAGAGAACAATATTGAAATTACCAAGAAGTGCTAAAAGAACAAGCTGGTATATATTGGAAGAAGTAAGACCACAGTGCTCCTTAGAGGAGAGGATGGAAAGACTTAGTTTTACACACTTTGGACATGTTGTCAGACTAGAACAATCCCTAGATGAGGACGTCATTTTTGGTAACAGGGAAGGGTGGCAGAAAAAAGAAAGGTCTTCAAAGAAATGGACTTGGCAGTGTCTGTCTCAGTGGGCTCAGGCATTGGCATGTTAATGAGGATCGCTAGAGACGGCACAGGTTTTCCTTCAGAGCTGACTCAGTGATACCAACAGCAGCAGCAAGAGCGTGTGGAGGTGTAATCTGTACTGAAGGTCTGTTTCCACCCATCAGTTTCAAGGTTCTTGCGATATACGGTACTATTGGTAAAGCTGCATTAACTTGAGGAGCGAGGAAAAGTAGTGTTGCTGGGATGCAAATATGGGCAGAACAAAGAACAAAGGCCATTATCTTCTTGCCCTGGGAAAACATGAGCTCTGTCCTCCTTATTAATCAAAGGTGGGGTGGGTGGGAAAGGGTTCCAGCTTTTCCTGGTATGAATCCTCCAAACTTTCCCCTCCAGGCATGAAGCACGTTCCTCTCTTAGTCACTCAGCACTTTGTCAAACCAGTCTTAACTTGAAAGACATATGGCATCAACATGAACGATGTCATATAAGTCCCCACCCATCCCTATCCATTCTACGCTTTCTGATTTTTTGTTGTTGTTGAATGATGTTGTGTGTTGGATCTGGGCCCAGCAGAGGGGAAGCTGCTGAGAAGGAGAGTGAGGAGGAAACTGCCAGGGGAACTGAGACTTCATCTGGAGATGGCCCTGGGCGGGTTTTTGTGGAACAGATGGAGGAGGGGAAAAAAATAAGGACAAAACCAGTAATGGGAAAGGTTGGTTTTATGGAGCGTGCAAACCTGAAGTCAAATATTAAAAATGCTTTCATCAGTCTCCTTAATCCAGAGAAATACTTTTTGGCTTAGATGGGAGGGGAAAAAAATCAATCCCTTAAGGGGAAATCAAGAGGAGGAGGTAATAAGGATGTGAGTCAGACACAGGGAATTGCTAGCAAAGACATATGTTTTAGGAGGCGGAGGAGGGCTGCTTTCAGCTGATCTCATGTTGCAGACCACTGATAGCCCTGCATTTGCTGGCCTTCTCCCTTTAGTTATTAAGAAGGTTTGACTCTATGAAATGGGGGGAATGTGAGAGGCAAAGAGAAACAAAAAGAACCATTTCTTTTCCTACCTTTTTTTCCCCCTCTCTCTCTGGAATGAACCTTGCTTGGACACTGAAAGAGTATTTTTCTTTGGGTTTTGCTTTTTAATAGGGGTTGAAGAAAGTGACTATGGACATTTGAGGGGAAATAGAGCCTGTGGTTTATTAACATGGCTGGTTTTAATCAGCGGTGATTTGACTGGGGTAACATTAGAGCTGTAGCAGTGATAACTGATCCTATGATTTCCTATGCTTTTAACCCCAAACTGAAGTCTTGTGGATTCACTAACAGGAATTCTTATGTTTCTCTGGCCACGCTGCAGTGAGTAAGTGTTTTGTGAGGACAGTGGCAGAGGAGGAAGAGCTAGGGCAGCTGCCTATCCTGAGCTGGAATTGTAGCTGCTGAGAAGTGAGGCTCCATCCTGAGGACTTCTTACTTAGGCAAATGGGAGTGAGAGGAAGGCATGGAAGTTAGGTTCTAGCTCACATCGAGACATTCCAGTTCAAAGTCTTGATGTCCAAGGATCTAGTGTCAGATCTTCACAGACCCAAGGCGAAACCTCGGTTATGACATCTGCATTTTACAGATGTTCTAGACAATGCTTATTCCCGGTATTAGGAAAAAACAAAACGTGTAGACCACCTTCCAGGCTGAGGGCTACTAATCTAGTCCTGTCCTTATAAGAATAAAACTTCTTGACTTCTCTCACCCATCCATTATTTAGCATGGTTTTGCTAAAAATTATCCACCTCCCATTTCCCCACTAATTTTCAGCTGATCTGAAAACCAAGAGCAGCTATCATTCGATATATTTGTAGCCAGCAGTAACCATTGGAAATTTTACTTCAAGTGAAGGAGAGTACACATGCACTCTCTCTCACACACAGACATATATAATATATGCACATGTACATATGTGCACACCATGTACATATGTGTTTTTATCCCATATTTATATATATTAGATACTTGACATTGACTTGTTTTCAACTTTTCAAATTTGGGACAAGACTGCTTTGACAAAAAATAAAATCATGTACAAAGCTGGTTGAGTGGCCTGGGGTAGAGATGATGACTAGATGGACTCATCCCAAGTCAATCCACCTGACATTCCTGGAATACTCTGCGGCACTATGATCACAAAGAGACAAGTTGTGCTTTCCAGAGGCAAGAGAGGGTTTGGGGTGCTCATAGTTGTTTTGTTTCTTGTCCTCTCTTGCAGTTTGTGCAGCAAAGGGACATACACAGGGAGATAGTTGTCCGAAGTGATGGAGGAATTAAGCATATGGCTTTTTCCTGAATCTGATTTCTTGACCTGATTCATCCTCTGACTTCAGTTTTTTGACTTGAGCCATAGTCTGCCATATTCCTCCATGATTCTGGGAATCATTAGCCTCTGTAGGCTGTGAGTCTGCCATCTGCTATTGTACTTTGAGATCTTGGATTTATTTGTCCCTGATGCTGGTAGCTTATCATATGACTTGCTAATCTTGGCTTCATCAGTCCTGCAATTAAGTGAGTCAGGAGAAGCCTCCAACCAGACTCATGGACTTATAACTTGCTAGCCTCTACAACCACATAAGGCATGTCTTTGCAATAAACCATATATGTTTGTTTCATTGGTTTTATTTATCTAGAACTTGGCCTCTCCCTCAAGTCCCTCTGTAGGAGGCATCACATGGAAAACTCCTTCTTTGGACCTGCCCCGTCACTTAGAAGGTTATGACAACTCAAGACTAATTTTGGTCATAACTAATTGTAAGAAGTGAGTATTCAAGAATAAGATGCGCTTTTTGTCAGGAACATGTGAATCATAATGGGGAATCACAAAGATTAAGATTTCTCAGTGCTGAGTTCACTTAATCAAAATATTCTTGGGCATCAGTTGCCAAACAATTTTTCCCTAGGCATATGTATTCCCAATATTTATTTATTTAAAGTAAATACAAATGCACACATATATGTATGTTTATATGCATAAAAATATATATTATTATATTGCAAGGGAAATATGTACCTACATAGACTTAGGTTTCAAAAATGAGAACTTTTTAAGAAATGAGAACTAAATATTGCCCCAGGAGCAATGAGCTTACTTAGGACCAAATTTTGGTTTTGACCACATTATAGAAAACAACAACAACAAAAAAAAAGTGGGACTAGAGCATGAACTATTTATGATGAGCCTGGAGCATCTTACAAAATGAAAAAAAAATGATTCCTCAAAATAAACAAACAAACATGAAACCACAATGATGGGGTTGTGTCAAGGTCACCTGGCAGAAAACTCCTCTGAGGAGCAATATGAAGTATATTACATTATAATACAAGGTATAAAATAGCTATCCAAGAGCTCAAGCTGATAAACATTTGAGTGAATACATACAGAAATGAAGGAAAGACAAATTTTCCTTGTAGAAAAGTTCCAAACACTTTAGATAGATACTCTGCATTCAAGGATGGCAAGGATACCTGCTTATTTCTTAAATGTGGACTGTCCACAGTCACTTTCTTTTAAAGATGGTAAGATGGAATGGGTATAAAAGAGTAATATTATAAGAAAGAACCCTGAAAAACACTACATTAGCCAGGTGATCAAGGTCAACATCAATTGTGATCATTAGGATCAGTATGAATAATTAATATTGAAAATGACACTTGGTGGTCCTCAGCAATTCATGTGTAATCTTAAGAAAATTTATAAACAAACCTCTAGAAGCATACTACAAAACATCTGACTAGGGCCTCTCAAGATCATCAAAATCAAAGGAAGGTGAAGGGACTGACCCAATGGGGAGGCAACACACTGACCAAATACAATGTGGTGTCCTTTATAAGATCTGAGAACAGGAAAGGACACTTGGTTGAAACTAATGAAATCTGAATATAAAATTCTATTATATTTATACATCAATATTGTTCACCAATTATAATCAATACAGCATGATAACATAAAATATTAAGCAAATCTGAGTGTTGGGTATATGGGAACTTTCTGTACTATCTTCTCAGGTTTTCTGCAAATTTATCATGATTCTATAATTAAATACAGAGCACAAATGAAACCCAGTGCTGGATTTTGCTGTTTCAGTGTTTTGAGTACATTTTGGGCTGGATGATTTTTTGTAGGTCATATGGCCACAGCCTACTAAATGCCAATAGTACCAGTCTGACAATCAAAAATATTTCTAAATTTTTTCAAATATCATCTTGTGGGAGAGCATGGAGGCTGTTCCATTTGAGATCCACTTGATTTGAAGACACAATGAAGTGGGTAAGAAGGCTGGCATGTGATTAAAAGTTAGAAAACACTTTTTAAAAAGATCATTATAACAATTAAACATTTAAAAGATTTTATAACAATTCATACATCAATTGTATCAAGCATATATGTACATACATTGCCGTGATTATTTTCTGAATATTTACTTTCTAATTGAGCCCTAATATCAGCTCCTCTTTTTCCCCTACCTCTTCCCTAATCCTCGTGATCCCTTGATAAATTCTAAATTATTATTTTCCTATCTTACATCAGCCACTGTCTCCCTTCCTCCTTTCTGTTGTTCCTCTCCCTGGGAAGGGATGTGAGGTTATGTGAGAACCCCCTTGTGAATAAAAGATTCCTTTTCTATCTTTGCCCATCACATGTAGGTATGTATTATGCATTTATTTATTATCATTAGATATGTTACTAGAATCCCAGATTAGTTATTTATGAATATTCTTGTAATAGTGTTATAATAGTATCATATAATATAGTTATTTTAATAAAGGAAGAACATGATAAGACCTCAAAAGTATGAAAAGCAGAGGAAGCAAGGAGCAGTAGGATCATATATCTCTGAGGCTGTGATACCACTAAGTCCAGTGTTCTGGAATTGATTCTAACTCATAGTAGCCCAACTTAGGGTTTCCACGACTGTATATCTTAATGGGAGAAGATGTCTTTCTCTCTCAGAATATCTAGTGGGTGTGAATCACTGACCTTGAGGTTAGAAGTCCAATGTCTGTGCTATAGAGTCACCAGGGATGGTAATAGTTCCAGGTTGATTGGAGAAACGCTTGCCTTCTCTTTTATTAAATTAAACACTATCATTTTCAACCTTCATTCAGCTCTCAGCAATTCCTCTTGGCTACATTGCATTTGATCAAACTCCATTAGGAATTCTATGCCTTCTTTGCCATTGATTTTAGATCTCTTGTTGTTCCCGTCTCCCCGGGTTTGTTGGCTCCCCATTTTCTTTCCTCTACCTCCCCATCTTCTGTGCCCCAGAGGAACTGTCAGACCCCTTGTTTACTCCTTGAGATGGTTTATCCAGCCTATTTTATACAGATAGACATGAAAAAACCAAAAACCAACCAAATTCTTATTGAGTATGTGTTTTGACGATGAATGTGCTACATGCTGGGTATCTATGTATGCCTCCTTCTAGTGTTCTTGGTGTGTTAGTCTAGGTTGACTAGAGAAACAAATTCATAGGTATTTATAAATGTGTAAGAAAGAGCATTACATAAAAGGATAATTGTATATAAAGAAAATATCCAAGGCCAGTCCAGATCAAGTCCATAAGTCCAATATTAGTCCTTATGTCATACTAGTCCATAAATTCCTCTTTAGACTCATGCAGCCATGCAATAATGCCAAATGCAAGATAATCACAGGTGGAAAGTCTTGTGGATTCAGTGGTGGTAGAAGCATCTCAGTGCTGTCAGGGGTCTCTACATGACTCCTCCAACTCAGGGCACCAGTACAGCTCCATGTGTCTTGTCAGGTACAATATTTCTCAGGGAATGAGTCTGTGCACCTTCTCCAGTGAGCTATTTATCTTCTTAGTATCTTCAAATGATGTCATTACGCTGTAACCTGATTGACAGGCTAAACTCCACTCCTTCACTATGAAGTCTCAAATTTACAACAAATTATGTAACTACCACACTTGGCTTCTCCATTCCCAACCCCATTTCTTCTTTTAATGTCCTTGTGTTGCTGCCTAGTGGCTTAGAATAACATTCTTGCTTCCGCACCTGGATCTGACCCCTTAGAGATAAACTACATGCTCAGGTATTTCCCTATCAATAAGGATGTCTAAGCCTTCTTCCTTCTAATCCATTAAAGAAAAAAAATATATGCACAGTCAAGTGCATATACACACAACACATACACACAAAGGAACTTCAAAAGTTCATGGGAAAATGAGATCGAATGGTAATAGGATTATTCCATGAACTTTTTGATACTCCCTCATAATATGTAATTTTATAAGCTACCCATGTTTCCCTTTAAGTGTCACTCCTAAATTCTAAAGATCCCAATCAAATGTCAGTTGTCCTATGAACTATTCCCTGATATCTCCATTGGAAGTGTTTCTTTTTCCTTTTCTTTTCTCTCCTAAAAACTCCGATAGCCTACCAAATGTCCCATAAAGGACCAGATGATTAAAACATATTGATTATTATTATTGCTATCCTTTTTGTATGTGACAGTGCATTGGTAGAATTCTCAACTTCCATGCAGGGCACCTGGATTTTTAGTTAATGGACTTCATGTCGAGTCATCACTCATCTGTGGGTGGAGGTTTGTGTGTTGCTATTATGCTAGACATGTTTCAGAGAAGCTTCCAGATTCAGATGGATTAGGATAAAGGGGTTGGTGATCTATATCTGAACGTAATCCAATGGCAATGCCTCACAATAATTCAATCTACAGTTTACCAGGAAGATAGTGCAGGCAGTGTTTCATTGATTCTCTTAGGCATGGGAGCAATGTGAGTAGAGACAGACTCAAGAGCAGCTAACACTTAACATATCTAAGACAATGGAGTTCTATGAGGTTAGCAAATTATGAGTTCAGCAAAGTATCATTACTTAAATATTGGAACTGGAATTTGAGTCCAGTTCTAGGTTTTTCTGTAATTAAACTCCACATAGCTGCCCTGTTTCCCAGCAGGATGTACACAAAATATCTCCTAGAGAGGCCGTGTTTTCAAAAAGGAATACAAGAAGCCAAGGGCTTGGAGAAAGAATCTGAAAAAGCTAAAAATTGGAGAAAATGTTAGATGTGGCTTAGAATCATAATGTTACTCAATTGTTACCTTTAAAAGAAGGGTTAATGGAGAAAAGTCATTGAAATAAAAGGGTGGCAAGACAGAGCAAGAGGGGAAGGGCTACAAGCTGAAAGTATGTGCTTTGCCTCTGGCTGACCCACAAGCAATTCTCATTAGCCAATGTGCAGTTCCAAAGTACATTCTATGTACCGTCCAGGTTAAACTGGGCTTTTCAGCCACATATTTGATACAGCTAGTCTAGAATCTGGGTGACCCTGGGAGATGCTGTTGGTTAATATTCTGTTTAGTCTGTTTCTGTGTCGGGACAACATTTGTTTCTATAAGTAAGATTTTTATGGAAGTTATTGCTATCCTGTATCATGTGTACATATATATCTAGCAGACAATCTTTTGTGGTATTAATTTTACTGTAACAAAAGCAAAAAAAATGTGGTGATGGTTGTGGAAATGGCTGGAGAGCTACATCTGACATCCGGGAACTGCACGAAGGGAAAGGAGAATCCAGCTCCACATCAGTCCAATGCCAAGTGCCACAAGGCAGAGATCAGACATACCTCCACCTCCATCCTTCTTTACCCACCAACTGTACCTCTCATGGCACCCTGCTTCTCTACTGGGCTTGACATTCTCTACTGGGCTTGATATTCTGCTGCAAAGACCACACAGAATTCACAGACAATGATCATGATTATGTGGGGAGGAAGGGCAGGTTATTAGGGAAGTTGATAGGTTACAAATTAGGATTAAAAAAAAGGATTGAGCACAGAGTTCTTTTGACTCTTCTTAACCTTGCTAGTAAGTACAGCTCTCTCTAGCCCTCCAATTCATAGTTATGAAGCAGTTGGCTTCTTCCCTGTGTGACAAAGCTCCTTTAGGTCTGGTTAAAAAGCTTTAGGGGCATCTCACTCTACAAGCCGGACTTCTGCCTGTAGGCATTCAGATTAACCCATTCTGTGGGCCAATAAGAAACATCTTGATAAATGAGAAACATATTAAGGTTGTCAAGGATTTCATTTAACTTGGATCCACATCTATCAGTGCCCACAGGAGCCATCAGTCAAGAAATCAGAGACTGTATTGCTATGGACAATTCTGCTACATAAGAACTAATTGTTAGGAAGCAAAGATATTACTTTTTAAAGCTTTTTTCTTGTGAATTGAGTGAAGTTTATAGAATAATTTCAAATTTATTTCTGTAGTTCATAAACATTTTGCTTTATGTCCTTGATTGCAATCCCCAAAAAGTGATATCATTTATTCCCCTTCTACACAGTTATGTCCTACACAGTATGCTGTCCTACTATTAACCCTATAAGTATATGCACGCAGATCTATTTTGCCATCTTCATATAGAAATATATTCCCCTCTGTACATCCCTGTATTTAGACCTATATAAATGCCTTTTATCACCCAATTCTTTTCTCTATTTCCTTTTACTTTCTTTTTGTCCTACTATCATGCTCAGCTGCCATTTGGGTTTCAGTATTTTTCTCTCTGTTGCATTACTCCTGATGAATCCCTATCAGACCTCTCACACCCAGCATAGTTTCTCATTTCTAATCCTTCTTCTACACTCTCTGTCTTCTGAATGTCGTCTTTTAACAAATACTGGCTTACTTATCTCAAGTGGTTGATTATTCTAAGGAGGGCACACTTTTGCGAATGTGATTTTTTCACCTCCATGTAACAGAATGAAACACTACCCAACCTTGTGTCATCTACACAATTGTTCATCTTTTTACCCTTTTGACATCTCAATTGTTTTTGCCTAAAAATTGAGGGATGGGTTTAGTAGCAAGGATGTAGGATGATTCCAGTAGGACTCACCAGTATATATCCAACCAGGGGGCACATCTTTTTAAGAGTTTAGTTTCTTTCAACATTTTCCTCCCACTCTGTCTAGGACTTTCTAATGTGACATCTTTTCAATGATTGGTAGTGAAAGTCAGGTGTCATCTAGTTCTTCTGGTCTCAAAGTCATGGAGGCTGAAGTTAGCATGGTCCATTAATGGTTTTTATGTCTTTGATTTACACCACTTTTTTGGTCTGGATAGTGAAAATAGTTACACCTTAGATGACCATTCACAAACTTTTGAGATCCCAGTTACTATTGGTCAACACAGGATATAAAACTATTTTGTGCCTATTGACTTCTGTGTCAGTTGGGACTGTAGTCTGGAGTTTCTAGGCCCTCAAGGTGTATAGTTATGGTTAAGAAGTTCTTATAGCCTTGCCTTCTGAATGCTATACTACATTCATGGATATATTTTAGTGCATACAACATATGCATGTAGAAATTTATTCTGCCAAGTCTGTAAGGTTTTCAAAAGTTCATGGAAAATATCCATTATCTTTTAATTCCATTTGTCTATGAACTCTTTGAAGCTTCATAGTATATTTGTGAATAAAATCCACTATCCTTCCTGAATCTGTCTAGTTTTCCTGTGCATACACACATATTACTATTGTAGTATTTTAAATATAATAGTATTTACTTCTGTTGACTTTAACTCGTATGCTCTTTCCAGTTCTTCCTTTCCTTTAATAATTTTGGGATGGCCTCCTTCTTATTATGCATTCTCACCTAAGCTAAGTTCTAGTTAGTGATTTACCTTCTCTTCCACTGCAATCCCTAGTAAACATCAAATCAGGTTTATTTTTATGTGAAAATCTTTGATATTTTATAGCCATGATTCCTTGCAATGACTGACTTTGTGATTAATTTCACTCAGCAAAGTATCCTCTAGGCTCATCTATGTAGTGTGATGTTTCACTGATTTGTTGTTATTTTATTGTAGAAATACTTTGAACATGTCGGGTGAGACCAGTCATTGGAGAAGGACATCATGCCACGTAGAGGGGTAGTGAAAAGGAGGAAGGCCCTCAACATGATGGACTGACAATAGATTCAAACATAGGAACTCTTGTGAGGATGGCACAGGGCAGCGCAGCTTTTCATTCCAGTACATAGGGTCAAGGTGAATTGGAACGGACTGGTAGGCATCCATCAGCAACATTCCATTGTATGCATGCACCAATAGTTTGTTTAAGCTTTCACCCATTGATGAGCATTTAAGTTGTTTCTATGCTTTGGCTGTTATGACTGCAATGAGAGATGGGAGAAAAATAATGACGTTTCCTGTCCCAGTAAATATTTGCAATCTCAGAAACCTACAAGGGCAAATCTATATTTTTTAGGATTGCAATGCATTGGAATCAGCTTGATGACAGGGGTTTGGTTTCTTTGGCTTGGAATGCTTAGTAATCGTGTTGGTTGACCACTTGAATGTCTTCTTTACTGAAATGTCTGTTCATGTTCTCTGCTATTTTTAATTGGTCTTTTTGGTGTTGACATGGTGAAGTTTTCTGTAAATTTTAGTGATTAATTTTGTTCTTTATATCATTGTCAAACTTCCTCCTTTTGTTGAAGTTTTGATGAATATAAGTATATAATTTTAAGAGGGTCACACCATTCTTGAATTTAGGATGATGAGTATGAAGTCAGTTGACTTGCCCAGTACACATCCTGCTACCCACCTCCATGTCATTCATAACCACAGGGAAGCATTTGTCTAGTGTTTGTCTTTAGGAAGTACACTGCCCTGTTGCCAATAACACCCTTGTGTTTTTCTTTTACTCATTTTAAATCTGATGGCCTCAGTCTTCTGGAAACCAGAACCTGATCATTTCTGACTTAGGATTCTTTTGAGTAGAACTTCCTTTCCAAGGTAATATGAACTAGGTTAAATGTAGAATTCGGTGATGTATCTGATAGTGATATAAGTTATGAATGGCTTGGTAACCAAAAGGTTAGCAATTGGAACCAACCAGTCACTCTGAGGAAGAAACATGAGACTTTCTACTCTCCTGAAGACTTGTAGCCTTGGAAACCCAAAGGGGAAGTTCTACTCTGTCCTATACTGTCACTATGAGTCTGAATGACCCCACTGGCAATGTATTTGGAGTTTTTATCTGGTGTTCCCATAAGGCAGACTAGGCTTGCTATTGTTATTTTCATTAATGTAAATGGGAGTGATGAGTGCTCAGGTGTGTGTGTGAGAGATAAGAACTCTCAAAGACCCCATTTCTATGGCTGTAATTATGAACCCCAAGTGTGTGAATGCAGGTTTATGAGTACACACCGGTATACCAGCATGCACAAGGATGAGTTTATGCTTGTATATGAGTCTCTGAGTACATTGCATGAGTACATAAGTCCAGGAGAGTGTGAGTGTGTACAAGAGTGTCTGTGTGTGGATGCATGTGAGTGGGTGTGTGCATGTGCATAAGTGACTATATTATGAGTGAGCACACACATGTATGAGAGTAAGTTATGCATGTGTGAATATCTCTGTGAGTGTATGTACATGTGAAGTACAGTGAGGTTGGTGAGTTCATGATTATGTGTGTATGTGTGTGTGTGTGTAAGCTCAGAATCTATTTCTTCAGTGCCCTGAAAGTACTTTGCAAGTGGAGGTGTAAAATTTTGATAATAAAACCTTACTGTTTGTATTTCTGATTATGAAGGCAATATTTTTTATTATTGCATGAAGAAAAAAAGAAAAAAGTGAAAATAAACTGTAATTCTAGGCCTTTTAATATTGTGTGGAATATTAAAATCAATTAAATATTAAAATAAGCATGCCATATGTATATTAAGCAAAAAATTAGTCATGTCACTGTCAGATCAATTCCAACTGACGGCATCCCTGTAGGATAGAACAGACCTGCCTGATAGTTCCAAAGCCTTCACAGGAGCAGATGTGACCTTCATACAGGCAGTTGTCAAATTTCTCCTAAAGGAATATTGAGACCTCCCACCTTTCAAACAGCGGTTGAATGCTTAACGACTGAGCCACCAGGGTTCTTACATACACATAGGAGGGAGATGCAATAAAATATAATATTGCATTGTTTTAATGCTACAAAGTAAGAAATATTATGTATGCTATATTGCAGCTTAGACATTTCACTCCCTGTTTGTTATATTATTGTGGCGGTCATGTGCTTAGGTCAATTTCATGATTGAGATGTAGGGGTGGAGTATAGCCTGTTAATCTGGAGATAGCCATTGAGTAGTCAATGAGGACTCTGTGTGGGCATGGCTTTCTCCTGAGACTTCTCAGAAATCTCAGAAGTATTTCCCTCTTGGAAATGAGAGGTCATCTCCCCAGTTGTTGGGAGTCAGTCTCGGAGATGATGAACTACAGACAAGACAAATGGCAGCATCCAAGGAACGGAGGAGAAGCCACACAGCCTTACCTTGATGGAAACAGATATCTGAAGCCAGAAAAGCCACAGAGAGACCCCTGCCAGCACTGAGTTGCTTATACCACCACTGGATGCTATTGATGGACCCAGAGCACTGGAAACGAGGAGCCATGAGGGGACCCCTGCCAGCGCCGGGACTCTGCATCCACTGGCCTGTGACTTCGTGAGTCAGAAGGAAATGTTATGGGCTAATATTGGACTTATTACTTTGAACTGGACTGGGTTGGGATGCTTTCTCTATGTTTCATTCCTCATGTATATAAACCATTCCTGTATATCCATATGCATGTCTATGAATTTGTTTCTCTAGTCTACCTGAACTAACACAATTATCTATATATATTCTTAGAATCTTCGATGTCATGAGTAAAAGTGTCCCATGGTTGAATAAATGGATGAGCTCAAACTTCCTTAAATAGAAAAATGAGCAAGTTTATTTTTCTCATGTCAGGGAAGGAGCACAACTTTCTGAACAGCTTTAAACTATTGGAAATATGAAAGACTCAAAGAAACTGCTTCATAAAAGAATGATATATTCATCCTGATCTAGCCATCAACACCCACCCAACCTATTTTAGTGTTATCCCTAGTTGATCTTGTTTGCATAGGATTTTCATTCATTAGACTCAACTGAAAAAATACAATAAATTGATCTCTCTCCCATACACACCAAAACTCTCTCTCTCTTTCACACACACACACACACACACACACCAACTTTGAATTAATCACTCATGTGGGAAGATCTTATGAAATCTAGAGATTTTAAACTGCTTATGTTGGGTTGAATATTACATATTATTTCCCCTCACCCTTTATTTCTGGCATTTAAAAGTCTTGCTTTTCAGAGATAAATCATAACTTAACAAATAAAGATTCAAATAAAAATCTGCCTAGTTCTTTTGCGGTCAACTACTTCTGACTCAAGCACATGCAAAATTGCTCCAACACTTAACTGTATTCTTCTGTCTTCCAAAGGTTAGAGATGAAAAATAATAAAACAAGCTGAAATTCCAATGGGGTGGGAAGAGATGAAATCTTATTCCCATTTCCTCTAATGTTATTTAGAGCTTAAGAACAGGGTTTGCCTGTCAGACTGCTTAGGCTCAGAACATAAGCTTGCCGCACGGGGTGGTATACCTTAACTTTTTTTTAACCTTAAATTTTTAAAAGTTTCAGTTTTCTCATCAATAAAATGAAGATATTAGTAGGACTACCATTGGTAATAATTATATAAGACAAGGATAAAAGGACTAGTATGACTTCTCAAACAAAACAAGAAACTCATTGCTGATCCATACCGACCCAATAGGACATGTGGTATAACTACATCTGTGTGTTTCTGAGACTAACACTTTCTGGGAGTAAGAAGCCCCATCTTTCTTCTCTTGGAGCAGGCTAGTGCTTCCCCACTGCTGGCCTTGAGCATGGCAGCGCACTAGGGGTTTTCCTCCTCCTTGTTTATTAAGGAGAAAACCTAAACTGAAAAAAAAAAGTTAATTTATGAAGCACAGAAAGAGCGGATAACATAGAGAGAATGTCTTATGTAATAGCTTATTGAGATGGGTGGAGAGCATGTAGGGACAAAGGTGGAGGTTGTGGGGAATTGATGCTCAAATAACAAATAAGAAAGGAGGGAAGTACATTAGAACTGATTGTGGTGATGTATATAGAGCTTTTATTTAGAGCAACTTAACTATGGAAATATGTGATGTGTGAATTTTAAATTATCAAAGCTACTGGGGGGGGTGGTTACTGGTAAGTGAAATATTCAGTCACACAATCCAGTGAGGCAAGGTTGAGATTTGATTCAAGTCAGTATGACACCACATTCCTATTCTTGACCTGTAAATAATGTTGGAAGAAATAGAAATAAGGTATCCTCTCATCCCACCCCATTGGGGCTTTAGCTTGCTTTCATACTTGGAAGGCAGAAGACCACAGCGAAGATGCAGAACAACTCAACTTGTCCTTGAGTCCAATGTAATTGACCTAAAAAGAGGCATCTGACTGTGTGGATCAAAGCAAACTATGTATAGCCTTTGGAAATGATAGGAATTCCAGAACACTACATTGTGCTCATGCAGAACTTGTACATGAATCAAGAGCTAGTTGTTTGAACAGAAAAAGACAATACCAATGGTTTAAAATCAAGGAAAGTGTGCGACATGGTGGTATCCACTCACCATACTTATACAATCTCTGTTTTCAGCAAATAGTTAAAGAAGATGAATTTTATGAAGAAAAATGTGACATCAGAATTTGTTGAAGGCTTACTAACAACCTGAGATCTGCAGATGACATAAAACTTTCCTGGCCAAAAATGAGTACTTAAAGCATTTGCTGATAAAGATCAAGGATTGCACCCTTCAGTACAGCTCAATGTAGAGGAAGTCCAAATCCTCACAACTGGACCAATAGGGAACACCATGATAAGTGGAGAAAAGGCTGAAGTTGTCAAGAATTTTGTGTTGCTTGGATCACAATCAATGCCCATGGAAGCAGTAACTAAGGGATCAAAAGTCACACTATATTGAGTAAATATGCAGAAGACCTCTTTAAAATGTTAAAAAAGAAAGTATGCTTGACCCCAAGCCACACTATGTTCCATTGCCTCCTGTGCATGTGAAAGTTGGACTTTGAACAAGAAAGACCAAAGAAGAATGGATGTATTTGAATTGTGGTGCTAACAAATAATATTGAAAGTACCATGGACTGCCAAAAGAAAAAGTGAACAAATTCATATTGGAAGAAGTATAGCCCAAATGTTCATTAAGAGGCAATGGTAGCAAGACTTACTCTCTGGTGCTTTGGATGTGTTGTCAGTAGAGATCAGTTCCTGGAGAAGGATCACACAGCCTTCTTCTTTCAGTTGCATTTGATAATTAATTGCAATGGCTCACAGGATTCTCAGACAATACTGACTATATATTCAAGACACAGTTCTTCCAGTCAGGTACATACCCTCATCTAACATATCTTTCTGTGGCCCTTGGCCACTCCATTGTAAGCCTCAGCGAGAAGGTGCTTGAATCTAGTTCCTAAGGTCAATGAGATTAGCTTCCTAATTACATGCCTAGAGTCACTACAATACTCCACAGCCAAACTCTTGCTCAAAAATATTCAACTTTTAGTCTGTGTGTGGGGAGGCCTTCACTATCTCCTGTCCTGCCTCTGGCCTGAGATGCTGCAATAACTTTCTGTTTCTAAGGTGTCCCTGGACTATGGAGGTTCAAGCTGCAGAAATCTTGGGTTACAAAGGACACATTCCACTCCTGGTTCTTCTTTCTCATGGCCATATGATACCCCATCTGCTGTTAGAATGGATTATTTTATACCCACTACCCAACTAGTTCCATAAAATTGTTTCTGATTCATAGCGACTTTATAGAGGTTTTGTAAGACTGTAAATCTTTGCAGAAGCAGAAAACCTCATTTCCCAACTAGCAGTTAGTGGTGTTGAATCTCCTGCCTTGAACTTAGTTGTTCAATGCTTAACCATCAGAGTCACAGGAAGGCAAAATTGACCAATCCCAAAGTTGGAGTTTCATATTTTGACAATCACAGTCACATTTGCTCACAACCACTCACAACTGAATCCTATCATCATAACAGTATTTTCCACCACCTTCTCTTACCCAGATGCATCAGGTAAAAATCATTTAGTGAGCGTTAAAGACTGTGACTAGAAGAATCATATTAAGTAATTCACCATATTGCAAGTTCTTAGTACAGGGAATTTTTCATTGCTAAACAAGGGAATCCTTAGTGAGATTTTTGACCAACTAGTCACAATGATGGGCCCACACACACTTGTGATCAAAATGGTACATAAAAGGGCAACCTTTTGTTCTGTTTACATCAGGTCTCTACAAGTCCAACCCAACTTGACAGAAGCAGTAGCAGCAACAACTTATAATTTTAATATTATTATAAGTTATAAAAGAGGTTTCAAATGTTCATGGGAAAATCAATTATCTTTTAATTCCATTTTTCAAAATCATTTTGGGCCTTTGCATATTTTATTGTCAGTATTGTTTGACTAGAAATGAATTTGGAACTGAAGAATTGAAGAGTGTGTCAAATGCTCTATAAATATCCTTTTCAAAACCAAAGTATTTATTTCTCTTGTTTTTAAACAACTATGACAATGAATATTATCTATAGGGTCTGGTGGGTGATGCAGTCAGATAATCTCATGCTTGTAAAAGGATGTGGTATTCTTTATGGTATAAACAAAGGAATACCTGCTTAGAGATTTCTAGGCTTTCAAATCATAGCAGGTATGGTCCATAATGTCATTTTTTTCTTTTACCTTTGTTCAATATCCAGGTTATAAATTAATGGACTCCTCTTCTGATTTAGACTAGAAAGTTTCCCAAAGTATTCGGTATATTTTGAGCATGAGTGTAAAAGAAACCTGATTATGTTTGAGATTTAGTTACAAAGGATTATGTCACAGATGATGAGATATGACGCAGAGGTTGGGATTTAGCACCATGAAACTGATCATCCATGAGTCATATTTTGGCTCCAGCAGGATGATACCCCCTGGGAAGAATAATAGGATTCTCAAGTATTCTGGCAGTCATCTTGGTGTCTTGTGTTCTGCACAGACTGCACAAATCATGAGATGAAGTCAAGTGAGCTTAAGAGGGATAGCATTTTATGGCTCTATTCTTTTTGGTATTTCAGAGTCCGATTGCTAAGAGCTAAAATAGAGCCCATGGTCATGAGTTTTAGAGAGCACTGTATTGATCAGTGTTTGGAGTTAACTAGGTAAAAGTGAAAAGGCAGGACAGTATAGGCATCTCTCCTTTCCCATCCCTGGAAAGGAAGTCCTGAGCAGTATTTGAGTCTTTCTGATGGTGCCTTAGAAGAAAGAACCAGTGATGCTTTATCACCCCAACCCCCAATTAGCAACTGAAAACCCAATGAGCATAATTCTTCTCACATTTGCTATGTGTTAGCGTTAACTCAAGAACAGCTAGTTTGGGTATTGGTTTGATTCCACCATTTATGAGGTAGCACTGTATCTGGGTTGTGAGATAGGAGAAAATACTTCCTGTAGAGCCTAAGAGCAATGGAGTATGAGACAGGTGACAGAACTAAGGAAGCAGGAGGACTGGGTTGGAATAATAAGTGTTTTCATCTTATAGCACATTCTGTGGTTCCTGAAGCAGATCTGTAATATCCCTTTGATATCTCAATCCATCACAGATGACACTATAAGATGGCCACATGCTACAGGAGGTCCCCACAGGCTGAGCTGAAACAGAACCAAATATAACAGTGCATTTTCTTCATGAAATCATAAATGTGGGCCTTGTCTCCCTGACCAGCTTGACCCTGCTCTCTTCTGCATGCCTGGAGTGACCCTCTTCATCACAGAGGCTTTGGGTGATCCTCCCTTATTGGGGTTATTCCCTCAGCAGGTCTATCAGCTTTCCTGGGTCCTGATCCTTTTATCCCATAGTTGTGTCCATCACGAATGAGATGAGCTCAATGCTTGACTTAAGGCCCATTTCTTCATGAGTGTTCAAATATTTATGAATGCTCTTACAACCATGCTTATTGTTAATCAGAAAATATCAAATATCTCAAGTGTAGGAGAAGGATGGCCAATCTGCTGGGTACCCTGAGATTCTGCTATGGAAGTCGTATGGCTCTTCAGTGGGGGTCTTCATCAGTAAGTTACTGACTTCTCTGAATCTCATATTTTGGATCTCATATTCTGAGCATCCAGGGCTTCTAGGGAACAAGACAGGAGAGTAGGAAGGTCTCCAGTATTGCAGGCAGTATAAGACCCATGGTCAAAAGAAGAGTCTAGGCCTCACTATGTCTTATGTTTTCAACTAAGAATTTATAATTCAGGAATGAGATGAATTATACATTGAATACAATGCAAAAAGATACACCGAATCCCTACCTTCTGGATATGTGACTAAACTTGTCTATGGAGATATGCGTATTCTTTGAAGCTATCATCAGTCAAGTCAGACTGATAACATCTAATAGGTTTTCTTATTTTTATGAGTGGTTTCTTATAAAAGGGACACCGAGGAAGTCATAGAAACAGGCTCACACACAAATGCCAGACTCCCTGAGGGAATCCATCTATAAGCCAAGGAGTGCTATGCAATTCCTGGGACTCTCAGAAGCTAAAGGAGATCAAGAAAAATGTTTTCTGAGAGTGACATAGAGAAAGAACATGGCCTTGCTGGCATCTTGCATGCTGACTTCTAACATCCAGAATGATTAGATAAGACATTTCCATCATGTTTTATTTTTGCAATCCTAGGGTGTATGTAAACCTCTTCATATAGAAATAGGACCTCAACTCACCAAATAGGTTTGAATGCCTCCTATGCACCAAGCATTGCGATTGGAGATCTTTAAACTTCATGAGAACCAAAAATACATTGTTTTTTACAAAAAAAAACTATAAGTGTATCCAATCAAAAATATAAAATGTTAGCTAAAAAGGACAATTGAGATAGAACTCAACTCACTCCAGGACTGCAGGGTGAGGCAGCTCACCCCCATCTATTCAATACAGTGAGCAGAGCATCTGCTCCTCCTGCTGGGGCAGCACTGGCAGGGATAATTTCCTGGCAATCTGACTTGCACCTGGAATGAGTTTTCCCGTGGGACAATGTTATGCTTGGTGCTTGATTTCTTGGATCAGTCCACAAAACCCTATTGTATGAGTCAGGGAGAAAACACATGGCACACTCAAACAGGGTAATTTGGAAGAGTTTAATAAAGGGATTATTTCCAAAGATGTGGACAGGGTATAGGGTAATCACAAAGGAGACTGTAACAGTCTGGAGAATGGTTATAGGAGGTTTTAGACCAACTGTAGGACTAAAGAGACAACTGGAGATGTGGAGAGCGAAACTTGGAGAGAACAATTCAGGGAGGTCTACCAGACAGGGATAGAGGCAGGGCCAGATTGAAATAACTGGCCAGGGACTAAAGGGAGCCAACAGCCTCATCTTGAATGAACCCACTCAGAAACCAAAGGACAAGAAGCCAATCCGTGTAAACCCTTTACATCAGACTCCTGGGATGGAACAGAGTAAAATGAGGACACATTGTGGATCTGGACTCATACATGGCTTCCTAAAATGTTTCTGGAACCAACAATCATGGGTAGTATTGTTCGTAAGGAACAATACATTTTGAGTTCCAAAACAATAAATTGCTCAGATTTTAGAACATTGCATGTTTTATTTGAAACAAACTGATACATGTATGAACAGGAATCCTAGTAGCAATACTTTTTGACAGCCAAGTACATCTCCAAGCTTCTTTGCACGTAATCAGAATGTGTAAATGATGGCTGTTTGAGTACTGACAGCTTAAAGTATCATATCCCTCTCAGTTCTTTTTTTTCCCCTCTCAGTTTTTATTGTTCACTCTTTGGCTGATCTGTTATTTTACTGAGAGATGATCTCTGGGAGTGTTTTAGGGTCAAGGTAAAAGGGCATATTTAGACCACAGTTTTCAGAGGTTCTGCTAGTCTCTTTCACTTCAGTAAATCTTTTTGATCAGGTCCTTTTTTTGTCCCTGTTCAGAGCAGTAATGGAAGGTAGTCATTCTTTAATTCTTTTGGGCTCAGACTAGAAGTGATTGATGTGAGTCAGAAGTCCTCTGGACCAGTTCCTTTCTTGAGTGTTTGGTTTCCTTTGCTCTCCTGTATTTCAAATGGTTTCTGGCAAACTTTTAATACTTCACATACTACTCTTCAAACTTGGATACAAAACATTATGAACTAAAATAAGCCAGACTACCGTAATGTGTTATTCTTGGTAAACTAGGGAAGCACATCTACAGAAATTCATATGTATAAGACAGAGTTTTATAGAAAGGGAAATTGTACATTAAGAAAGCATCACAACCCAGTACTGTCCAAGCCCATAGTCCAACATTAGCTTATATCTCTGACGCTGATCTGCAAAGTCCTCCTCAATCTCACAAAACATACACAATGATGTCAACTGCAGAAGGAAAGCTGAATCAGCGAGCATGTAAGCATCCCAGTGCTGGCAGGGTTCTCCACCCAGCTCCACCATGCAGGGCTGCATCAGGGTAGGTACATGTGGCTTCTCAGGGATGTCTTGCAGGAAGTGAGCCTGGCAAGCTGAAGCAGAGAACTGGCTAAGGTAGCTGCACTCTGGTCTGACCATCAGAAAGCAAGAGACCTGAGAACTTGAAACACAAAACTCACTGAGCAATTTATATCTCCACCCTTCAGTTATCCCACATGTGTTTATCAGGCAGATTGGCACAATAAGCCATAATAACTATCTCAATCCACCCCTTTCCAACTTGGCACCTGCACACAATTCTTGAGCTTAACAATTGCAATTAAGTAACACCTACTTTAATCCTATAATTCTATGACTATTGCCCCCCACCGTATGAAGGTTCGTAAGCAGATCACTTCATGCTGTTACACCTCCCCGCTCCCCAATTTGGGGTATCCAATTTCTATACTGACCACTTAGATCAACCCAGTGCTCTGAGTAGACAGTAATATTTGTTGATGTGAAGAATCTCTAGCCCAGTTGGAACCGTGTGCAGTTCGCATCCATAAGCAAAGTCAAATCAGGACAGGCCATCCATAAAGTCTGCAATAATATGCACCATTCCACAGGTTCAAATATCTCTTCTTCTGACCTGGTTCTGGTCAACTCATTGTGGCCACCTCGCTCAACCTCTCTCGGGTGCCCATTGGTCACCTTGCTTCAGACCACGGGCTCTCACGAACACTCGACAAAGGCTTACAAATGCTCAAGCCCTTGTGCTAGATCATGAACTTTAGACCAGCCAACCCACTCTTGCCTTCTCTTTTTCCTGTCAAACAATCCACAGGTGCCGCTGGCCAAACTTAATCCGTCCCTTTATTGTTGCATTTCCCTCACTTCCTTGCAGCAAGTAGATCCAGGTGGCCACCTAGCAATTATGTCGGCCTGTTCACAGGCTCCCTTTAATGGTCAGTCTTGGAGAAGAGTTTTCTTCATGATCCAGATTTTTTCCAGTTTCTGACAAAGGTCACTGGTTCCTGAGTACTCCAAAGCACTGAGTCGGGTTTATCTATTCAGAGCTTTCTTTTTAGGGATGGCCTAAACTCATCTGAAGATCAAATTTTCATGGCTGAAATTAAGTGGGTTACAAGTTTTCTCTTTTCATACTGCTCATATTTTTTCAAGAAAACAACCGAATAAACTGATCTCTGGCTAAACAAAGAACAAAAGCTAGCTACCAAGAGGGAGAGGTCAAACGAACATCTACTCTCCGTCTTATGATTTGTTCCTCCAGTAGCCCGCTCCCAAAGTTGTCCCAGAAGATTATAGATATGAAACTTCCAGTTTAGTACATCCATTTTACATGATGTTTTGGTATGTCTATTCCAAATGAGTATATATGCAGCATCCTCAGGCAGATGTATACATATGTCTAGAAATATATATGTGTCAAATATACTGCAAAGGCCTTTTCATTAATATAGTCTACCTATGTGTGTGAATACACACATGAATTTTGCTTCTTATTCTTTCTGTAAAATTATATAAGCTAAAGTTTTTTTCCATATTGTTATTAGGTGCTGTGAAGTCAGTTCAATAGAATGAAACACTACTCAGTCCCATGTAATCCTTGTTTTTGGTCATGGTTGTCCTTTATTCTTGTGTGTTTTTCAATGTCTTCATTTACTATGGTCAAATGGTAGTGACTTTATCCATATTGTATTATTTTTCTCACTAACAGAATTAACATGTGTCTGCTATCTGATAAACGATCCCCCTTCTTTGACCCTCTCATTCTGAGTAAGTAAAGAGCATTGCTTACTGCACATATACCAATTCTTGGCATTTAATAAGAGTATTATGATGCCATATTTGTCCTCTTGATTTTGACTTATTTCATTCATCATAATGTCCCCTGGATCCATCAAATGTGTATGTAAAAAATCATGGGCCTATCATTATTCTTTATTATTAGCTATAGCTATAGAGTTCATGTGTCTTCCCAACACATATGTTGTAATTCCCAACCTCTATGCCTATAGTTATAATTCAACTTGTCTGATGATTTCCTCAGCATACAGATTTATTAAGTATGGTGACAGGATCCAACCTTGATGCACACCTTTCCTTGTTCTGTTCACACAATAGCCTCTTGATCCATGTACAAGTTTTGCATAAGCACGATGAAGTGTTCTAGAAATCCCATTACTTTCATAGTCATCCACAGTTTTATTATGGTCCATGTGGTCTAATGTCTGCATACTCAAAACACAAATAAAAATCTCTCTGGTATTCTCTGCTTTCAGACAAGATCCATTTGACATCAGCAATGATATCCCTTGTCCTCTTGTGAATCTAACCTGGACCTCAGAATCTCTTTGTCAATGTACCAATGAAACCGTTGGATAATCTTCAGGAAAATTTTACTTGCATATGATAGCAATGATATTGTTCTATATTGTTCAAAGTAAAAATGGATATGTCTTGGAAAAAATATGGCCAGAGTGATTCTTAGAGGCAAGGATAGCAAGGATTCATCTTACACACTTTGGACATGTTGTCTAGAGAGATCGTCCCCTAAGATAGATGTCATATTCAGTAAAGTGGAGGGACAGTGAAAAAGAGGAAGGCATGCCAGGAGATGCCCTGACACAGTGGCTGCTATGATGGGATCAGGCATAGGAACAATTGTGTGGGTGGTGCAGAAGGAACACATAGAGTCACTATGGGTTAGAACTTACTGGACGGCACCTAACAACAATGCCTGTAGTTGTAATTCCATATGTTAATGAGGCAGGGTAGTACAAGATGTGTCTTGAGTCAATCTATTTTGAGATTTATAAGGAATAAAATAAGCAAGAGAGCAAGAGAAGCAGAGATGGTATAAGATATATTTCAAAATACATGGAAATCACCATCGACTCAGGAAGCAGAATTGTGCCTCTGTTCTACAATTTGTTTATTCCTTTGTGTAATGAGGGACACTTATGTTGTGTCTTTTTGTTATTGTGAATAAGGCTGCAATGAGCATGGTTTGTGTTACTATGTCTTTAGGATACCTAGAAGTTTGAGATGCTGGATCATAAAGTATTTCTGTTTCTAGCATTTTGAATCGCTGTCTAACTTATGATCACAAATGCTCTTTCCTTTAGAGAAAAAAGTGTTGTTTGTGGTATATAAATGTATTTTGAAATCTATCTTACACCATCTCTACTTCTCTTGCTCTCTTGCTTGCCGCTAAAAGTGCGGTGCAACGCACTGGTGACACTCAAAGTAATTGGAAGTACAATCCAGATTTGATACAAAGAAAACCTCACATCCCATACTCTGAGATCTTTTTTGTAGAAGTCACTGCTTGGGAACCCCCCACATTTTCAGGTCAATGCCCATCAGAGGAAGTGACCCTATGTCTTACACAGAGGTTAGAATCAAATTAACCTAAGATAATCATGATAATAATGTAATGCATGTCAGAGGTGACTTTATGAGAGAACATGAAACCAATTCTAGCCCACAAGACAAGAGAGGAAGTTCCCTGGAAACGTCAGAGAAATGATTACCTTCTCGGAGCCAGCTTCTTCTTCAAGAGAAGATAATTTTGTTTGACTCAAATTATTTTCTTGAGGTTTAGAAACTGGCACAACACTGTCATGTACTTTTTTAAACATAGAGTGTTATGCTCTTGCTCTCTTTTTCTCAAACTTCATTCTGGTAATTTTTCTTTGCCTTTCCTCCTCATCCCAAGTCTCTTATGGTCATACAACAAACACAGTTATGCCTTAACCATTCTAAAAACAAAAACATCACTGTCTCCACCTCTTCTCAGTCTCTTCCCAATCCTCCCAACACTGCCCATTTCCTTGTGGGAACTGGCAGAATTTGGCATTTTTCCTATTTGCTTCACTGTGCTTTGTAGCACTGTGATGTCTACATGGATGTCCCACTGAAAACTCCCCTAAAAAATTGATGAGGCACTACCTAATCAACAAAGATAGTCACCTTTATTCAAGTCTTCCATTAGTATCCTCCAAGCCACTGCACGAGCTCTTGTGGTTTTCCTCCACCTTGCCCACATCACTGTCAATGACCTCCTTGTTAAGCTTTCCTAAATTACCCAATTTCAATGTGCCATATGTTTCATCCTTGGCTCATGCAATAGGCTTTTGTGAACTAGCCAAGAAACAAAGTCCCATGTGTAACAATGTCTAACAGAAAAATGTACTCTTCTTATACCTCTCTTCTGAAGCTCTTTCTTCTCTTCTGCCCCATCACTCCATCAGCATCAAGTTTTTCATTTTGGATTCTTTTGTCTTATCAGTCACTGATTCTGTTGCATTCACATGCCCTATGACACTGATATTTCCAGGTTCCAACCCTCAGTCAACCACTCTATAACTTTTTCTTGGAATTTTCATCTATAACCATGATTTCAACAATATAGTCCATGGCCATGTCTGGAAGTGTCCCCTCTTTTCACTTCTGCCAGTGAACAGGCTCCTTATCTATGTCTTTGATAGTCTCTATCCCAAGCATTGATCTTCTCATCTACCCATTAAACTAGAATAGAAAAATCAAGGACATCCCAGACTGTCCTTCCACAATAGCTGCAGAATCCTTCATCGGCTTTATCCTTTCTATTCTTGCATTTTTTTCTGGTCATATTTAATATATTTGTCAGTACTGTTTTCACTCCTTCATATTTCAAATAAGTTACTTTTATAGAGTCCCAAATGGTTGAACTTGTGCATTCTTCAAATAGCTACCACTATTTCATTGGAAGCATAAATTAAATTGTGCCTCCAACTTTGAAATTTGATATTGCTGGCACAAAAGTCTAAAATCCTTAGCATGACACACAAGGTTCACCACAGTCTGACTTGGCTTGCTTTTCTAGTCTTTTCTCCATCATTTTCCTTTTTCAATCAAAATTTTTAGCAATAAAGGAAATCTAGCTCTTTTGTGAACATACACTACCCACTTTTTCACAAGTTTACTTTTGAGCATGCCATTATTCTTTCTTTGGGGATGATCATGCACAGCCATTTCTGCTTACTTAAATTTAAGGCCAAATTTAAATTGTTCTACACTCCATAAGTCATGGGATAAAATATAGAGGCTAGAACAAGAAGATTATTAATTTAAATTCTGCTGATATACAGAACCTCCATTCTCCAGATCAATTTTGTCCGTTTTCTCCCCGGCCCAGATCCTTTTTAGCTGACATAGTGCTGACCCAGTCTAAGTACACAGTAGTTCTTTGTTTACCAAATGACAGCACTGCCTTTATCTCTCTAGCTGCCTCTTCTCCAGCACTCCTAGGCCATTGCTCTTATTTGTGATGTTTCCCCCACTAAACTGTGAGATCCTCCAGAACAAAAGCTAAAATTATTCATTCCACAAATCGATTGGCCTTGCTCTATGTTAGCCACTGTTTAGACAAGGAGGCATCAAAATGCTCATGGGGGAAAAATCCATTATTTTTGCATTTCACTTTTTCATGAACTTTTTGAAGCATCCTCCTATATAGGGATTGAGATAATTAAGATTTATTGTGCCAACCTGCTTGATAAACACATGTGGGATTAATTGAAAGACAGAGAGCTAAAGGGCTCAGTGAGCCTTGCCTTTCTAGTTCTCAGGTCTCTTCCTATTTGATGGTCAGACCAGGGTGCAGCTGCCTTAGCCAGTTCTCTGCTTCAGCTGACAAGGCTCACGTACTGCAAGATGTCCCCGAGGAGAAGCCACATGGTCATACCCTGAGTGCAGTCCTGGGTGCTGGAGCAACTGTGTGGAGACCCCTGCAAGTGCTGGGATGCTTATATGCTCACTTATTCAGCTTTCCTGCAGTCTGTGTCATTGCATATGTTTTGTGAGAATGAAGAGGATTTTTATAGATTGGTGTTGGATATGTGGGCTAATGTTGAACATGTGGACTTGGACAGCACTGGCTTGGAATGCTTTCTTGTTGTGCATTTACCCTTTATCTAAAAATCTCTCTTATACATACAAGTTTTCTGGATTTGTTTCTCTAGTCTACCCAGACTAGACAGGGATCAACTAAGTTTCTATTGGGAAGCTTATATTTTAATATGGAGAGACAGAAGTAAATAATAAGCATAGTGTGTGAGTTTACTTATTTATTTTTAAATCATTTTTTTGGAGACTCACGCAACTCTTAGCACAATCCATCCATACATCCATGGTATAGAAAGCACACTTGTACCTTTATTGCCATCATCATTCTCAAAACTTCTACCTTCCACTTAAGCCGCTGGGATTAACTCCTCCTTTTTCCACCTCCTCCCTCATGAACCCTTGATAACTTATAAACCATTATAATTTTGTCTTGTCGAACACTGTCTGATGTGTCCTAAGCCCACTTCCCTGTAGGGAGGAGGTTGTACATAGATCCTTATACTCGGTTCCCCATTTCTGCCTCACCCTCCCTCCATCCTCCCAATGTTGCCACTCTCCCACAGATAACCAAAGGGATCATCTGTACTAGATTCCCCATGTTTCCGGTTCCTGTCTATACCAGTGTACATCCTCTGGTCCAATCAGATTTGTAAGGTAGAATTCAGGTCAGGATAGTTGGCGGGAAGGAGCATTTAAGAACTAGAGGAAAGTTTCATTTTTCATCATTGTTACACTGTACCCTGACTGGCTTGTCTCCTCTCCTTGACCCTTTTGTAAGGGAATGTCGCTTCACCTGCAGATGAACTTTGGGCCCCCAATCTGTTCTCCCCCTCATTTATAATGGTATAATTTTTAGTTCTTTGATGCCTGGTTCCTGATCCCTTTGATGCCTCGTGGTCCCACAGGTTGGTGCGCTTCTTGTATGTGGTCTTTGTTGCTTCTGAGCTAGATGGCCGCTTGTTTGCCTTCAAGTCTTTAAGACCCCAAATGCTACATCTTTTGATTGCTGGCACCATCAGCTTAGTTTACCACTTTTGCTTATGCACACATTTGTCCTCAGCAATTATATCAGGAAAGTGGGCATTCAATGGTATGATTTTGTTCTTGATGACATATAGGCTGGTGTGCTTTTTCCACATGGACTTTGTTGCTTCTGAGATAGATAACTGCTTTTTTATTTTTCATGCCTTTAAGACCCCAAATGCTTTATCTTTGATAGCCAGGCACCATCAACTTGCTTTACCAATTTTGCTTGTGCACAGGTTTTTCTTCATTGACTGTATTGGAAAGGTGAACATCAAGGAATGTCAATTTAATAGAACAAAGTGTTCTTGCATTTGGGGAAGTACTTATGTAGAGGTCTAATATCCATCTGCTGCCTTAATACTAACCCTTTAAGTATATGCACCTAGATCTATTTCCCCATCATCATATCTAAATATATTTACTTATGCTCATGCCTGTATTTAGACCTCTGTAACTGCTCTTTGACTCCCAGTTCTTTCCTCTATTTCCTTTTACTTTCCTCTTATTCCACCAACATTCTCATCCTTCATTTGGGTTTCATTAGTTTTTCTCTGTCACATTACTCTTGTCCAATTCCCATCAGGCCTTGTATACCCACCTTGCCGCTGATTTGGGGTCACTTGTTGTTCCTTTATCACTGGACTAGTCAATACCACCTCCTTTCCCCCACCTCGCCATCTTCCATGTCCCCCCAAGAGCCATCAGTCCCATTGTTTCCCCCACCCCCCAGACTGTTCATCCAGCCTATCTTACCTAGAAAGACTTGCAGAGATAATGGTATGAACAACAACAACAAAAAAAGCAGGATGTTGTAACATGAAGCAACAGGAGAAACCAAAAGGATCATAACAACGAAAAAAGCCAATGTCTGGAAAAATATATAAATAAGTAAAAAAATAATAATAACAAAAGAAAAACCTGTAAAAGTACAAAGTCTGGTGTTTGACCTCCAGGAGTGTTCCCCGGTTGAGACAAATGGGGTGCCACATCCTGGTCCCAAAGTATATCCTTGGCACTCCCTCGAGAACTCCATGCTCTACTCCTCCTACTGATCTGCTTCATGCCCTTGCCTTAGTGTGATGGGGTCATACTGGGTGCACTTCCAATCCTGCTTCTCCAGTGTTGTCCCTGTAGGGCCTTGGGGCAGCAAGGCACACCATATTTCATAGTGGGGCTGACCAAATGGTCCACTCTTTGGAATGGCTGTTCTTAGTGGGGAGAGAACAAATGAAGGGGGAGGAACAGAGAGTGGAGGGCATCCTGGCCCATCAAGCCTTGAGAAAGAATATGTGAGTTTACTATAGAATAATCAGAATATATATAATAAGATCTTGTATTTGATTGCTAACCGAAAGCTGGGTGGTTCAAATCTACCAGTAACCCTCAGAGGATGAAAGGCACAGCAATCTGCTTCTGTAAGACTTACAGCTTTCAAAATCCTATGGGACAGTTCTATCCTGCTCTGTTTGAGTCAGTCCCCAAGGTTGATTATAAGACACTTAAAATGCATAATAGATACAACAGTGGACTTAAGCATGCCAACAATTGTGAAGATGACACAAGACCAAGCATTGTTCATTCAAAGCAACCCTGGAGGACAGACTCACAGAGTACAGTCTTGTGAGTTTGCAAGACTGTAACTGTTTGCAGGAGGTGGAATCCTCATCTTTCTCCCAAGGAGCAAGTGGCAATTTTGTACTGCTGACTTTACAGTTAGTAGCCTGATAATTACATAATTTCATGTCAACTTGAAAAATATAGTGAAGAGCTGGAATTTAGCCTGTCAATAAGGTCATGGCCTGATAATGCCTCCTGATAGATGTGATCTTCTCATGAGGATTCTGGAAACTTCCTCTCTTTCTCTCTGAAGTAGAGCCACATTCTCTCTCTGCTTCACCTTCCTGTTGAGGTGCCACATGGAAAGCCTTGTCAGCGCTGAGATGTTTACACTGCCAATGGGTCTACAAGGCTTTTTACCCACTGGTCTGAGATTTTTTTTTTTTGTATTCAGCATCATTGTGTATGCTGTGTCAATCTGAAGAAGAAATTATAGACTAGTATCAGCTATATGGGCTAATATCAGACTTACAGGCTTGATCTGTATGAGGCTGGGATATTTTTTCAATATCCAATTGCTCTATGATATAAAGCTTTCTCTCACTCACATATGAGCATCATTGGGCTTGTTTCTCTAGTCCAGTGGTTCTCAACCTTCCTAATGCTGCGATGCTTTGGTATAGTTCCTCATGTTGTGATGACCCCTCAAGCATAAAATTATTTTTGTTACTACTTTATAACTGTAATTTTGCTACTGCTATGAATCAGGCAACCCCTATGAAAGGATCTTTGAACACCCAAAGCCTCGGGGTCACAGCCAACAGGTCAAGAACTGCTCAACCCTGCCTAACATACAGCCCAATGCATCCTCACCAAGTTGACTCCAACTCTTGATGACCTCTTATGCAGCAGAGTAGAACTGTGATCCACAGAGTTTTCAATGGCTGATTTTTAAAAATAGAAGTTGACGGTTGTGCCTGTCTTTCAAGGTACCACCATGTGAACTTCAATCTCTAACCTTCCGGTTAGCAGCCAAGTATGCTAACTGCACTATCCAGGGACTAAATGGTTAAGGAATGTTTTGAAAATACCATCATTTTGAAGATAGCAAGGATTGATATATGTACTGAGCAAGAAGAAAAAAGAAAGCTTGAGATGTGTATCAAATAAAGACATGGTCATCTTGTCTGTTACCCTCCTCCTTTTGCTACTCCTGTGTGTCTGTTTCATCACAGAAGCTCAGGATATCTCAATTGATTCAAGATGAGACTAACGGGAAAAAAAGGGACAAGATGTCAGGTGCCTTACAGGTCATGAAAGGGAGCTCTCTATCTCTGGAGGCTCACATGTCAAACTGTTCTGGCTCCTGTTGGACTTAGCGCCTTTCACACCCCAGGATCTGGTTAGTTCTTCCAGGTCTCTATTTGCCTGTGTTCCAACTAGCATTTCTGCTCTGGAGACTCTTACACTGGAGAAGTCTAGTTTCAAGAGCTGGCCTGTGTTTTCATAGAGCATATAAGCACCTTTGAGAGTGACATCATGGCAAGAATGAGGGTATTAGCTCTAGTGTTGGTGCCATGAATTGGCAAGGACTCAGACTCCCAGACAGCAGCTCAAGAAAAGGGCACTAGGATAGGCCTCTCCCCTTAGCAATTTTTTCCACACACCATTTAATTAAATCACGGCTGTGTCAATAGTCAGTATGTCACCAGCCTTTTCCTATGGAGGGAAATTCTCTAGGCTGCAAATATGGATTTCAAGGGTAACTGGTGCTCAAGGGAGAGTGAGTATACAATTTCTCCATGAGAAGGACCAGTGGGTAGAGGGTTTGTGGTTGCTTCATGACTTCTGATGTATCTGACTCTGTACACAGACATTCTTCAAGCCAAAATATAATGAGAGGGCCTCCTTTAGAGGGATGGAGGGAGGGAGGGAGAATAGGAGAGAGAGAGAGAGAGAGAGAGAGAGAGAGAGAGAGAGAGAGAGAGAGAGAGAGAGCTTTGTGAATGTAAATAATCAACATGTCTCTAAGTCCTGAGGTTCTGACCCTAGCTTCTTAGTTTGTGGTAATACTTAGAAGAATTCTTCCAAATCTGAAAATACAAACCTGAATTAGTTACAGTAAATTTTCAAGTTACTCTCTTTTTTTGGGGGCGCGGGGCGGTGTTCTATGATACATTCAGGTGCAGAGGGTCCTCCAGATATTTAGAACTTTTCCATGTGGTTTTCTGATTATTCTTTTAGATCAAAGACCAAGAAATGGAATGTTGCATAACATGAAAATTTATCTTTTGATGTATAAAGTCATATTTTTCTCTATAAAAATTATACAAAGTGATTTCCCAGAAATAATTCTGGAAATGCCAATCTTCCATATCTTCCCCAACACATGTACTTATATGGTGGATTATCCCAAAGTATTGGTGCTATTTTTCTACTTATAGGTCTATCGTTCTTTGAAATTGGAGCCTTGAGGGAGAGTTCTTTTCTAAACCTGAGGGATAGCTGAGGGCCATAGACTTGGGGTCCTACCAGTTCTGCATTGGGGTCCTGACAAGTATACTTTGTCACTTTTATGATTTTGAGTTCTGGTTTCTAGTCTTCTCCCACTCTGTCCAATAACTTATAGTGTCACCTCTTTCCAAGAAGTTGATTGTGGTAGCTCAGCATTGTCATGTTCTTCTGGTTTCAAAATTGCCAAACGAGTTTACTCCTGGACCATTAGTCCCAGGACTAACTGTTCCCATGCATCTTTAGTTTTCTTCACTCTTCTTTCCTCTAGACAGGTAGAGAACATTAGTTTTTGTCATTATCCAAATAACAACATCTTCATTTTACTCATAGTCAGATACCCAAATGCAATGAGGCTGATATACTTTTCACTAGTTGATTTTTCCCCTTTCTTTGATTTACCCACTCACATCCTTATGTGTTCCTTTTGCTACCAGTTCAAGTTCTGTACTGCAAATAAGAAAAAGCAACTTAGATAGAAGGAGGGATGATTATTAAGGTATCAGATACCCAAGATGTAACAAAGCTGAAAAATGAGACTCAGGGCAAGAACAACGAGCACAGGGCACAGAAGCCACAGTCAAGGTTATACCTGCACAGGGTTATTGGTGTTATCAGTCTCACAATAGCAATGGACACATTTTCCCTTGCTCTTCACTGTTCTCAAAGTCACTGGGTTCTAATAGCTTCTCAGTCAAAAAAAAAGTAAATGTTCTCCACAGGGGTCCTGTTTTCCTCCTTATTGTTTTGTATTAACTCTTTAAACATTGGTCATTTGTAGGCTTTGTGTGCTACAACAGTTCTTCAGTTTGCAGCTTGCCTTTGAACTTTGTTCAGAGTGTTTCAGCCACATAGAATGTAATTTTTTTTAGACATTTCTAAAATGCTTTCAGGTGTTCCCTGTTCCTATGAAAAGCCCCCAGATTGTTCTTCATTCACTCCAGACTCCCATAGCCTTTAGCAGTTTTTACTTATGAGAGCTAAGTTCAGTTATGGCAGCCGGTTTATTCAAGTCAAGCTGTATCCATGCCTTTGTCTTATTCCTTCCCAGATTAAGCTAGAGCTGGGCATGTGATTTGCTTTGACCAATGGGACAAGTACATTTGAAATGTTATTTAAACAAATGTCTGATAAACTCTTGCACATTTAGAGCACAGTGTGCATTTATAGGTCCTCCTGGAACCTACAAACCCTGCAATATGAAAAAAACCAGGCCAACCTGCTGGATCATGGGAGGCTTTCTCAGTCAAGAGCAGAAATCATCTACACTAACACTACTCAGTCAACTCATGAATATTTGTTTGTGAGATATCACAAACATTTAATGTTTTGAAACATTGAGGTATTTTTGAATTTTTTTCATGCTCCTGACTGCCATGCTCACAATTTAACACCTCTCACCCCATTCCTGCTGTCTTTTCCATTTCCTCCTTCTTTCCTAACTCTTCCTGCTCTCTAAGCTTTGTCTTTGGGTAAATGCTGGTTTTTGAAGCTCAAATAGTTGATTTTTCTAAAGAACGCATTCCTCCTTAGAGTTACTGCTCACTTCAGAGACCAGTCTCTTGGTGGCTGAGTGAATTCACTTCCAGGGGGCAGTGATGACTATGCGGACTCTACCCGTTCCTGTCCAACAGTCAAACTGATCTTTTTTATCATTTTGCGTTTTGTTCCATGTTTTCTTCCACTTGACCCAGTACCTTCTATCGGGAGCTCTTTCCGAGGGGGTGGTAGTGATAAACCCCAGGGTTTTCATGTGACTTGTGCGTACAAATTTGTATACAATTTAAAATTCTATCAGGGATAGTACCACCTCCCACCCTCACCCCCAAATTAGTGGCCATCAAAGTGTATTCCTGTCCAATGGCATCACAAGTGTCATCTACTGATTTCGTTTAGTTGGGTAGCTCATGATGTCATGCCTTACTCTGTATCAGTCCATAAGGAATCCTTAGTGATGTTTATTATCAGTTTTCTTCATAGATACTCTAACACTGCTCAGGTGACCTGCACATATTTATTATGAGACATGGAAAATATTTGTTGAGTATAGAAATACCAGAAATGGGCTGAGCCTCGGTGGCATAGTGGTTGAGAGCAGGACTGCGGCCCACAGGGTTGGCGGTTCAAATCCAGCAACAGCTCTCCAGGAACAAAGCTGGGCCTCCTACTCCCACCAGGGGGCAGTGATGCCCACCCAAAAAAATACCAGGAGCAACAACAACATCAGTGTGAGCTAGAAACCATGTGATTTGATGCATCATTACAATGGGGTAGTAATGAAAGCCCCGACCAGAATACATTAGAAGGCTTCAAAAATAAATTAGCATTGAGTTTAATCTTGTAAGCATGTAGATGCACAGTCACCAGAACAGACTTGAGTATAGCCGCCAGTGTGAAGTTGTTGCAGGCCTAGGATATGTTTCCCTGTTATACATGGATTCACTATGAGTCAGAGCTGATTTGAATTAAACTAATAACAGCAACAGGAGTAACAAAGAAGGAATACTTTTGGTTTGTGTATTAGGCATGGATCTCCAGAGAAACAAAACCAGGACACTTATGAACATACACACACACAGAGAAGTACAGAGGGCTCAGTTCAACTCACTTTTGTGGAACAGTTAATGTACTGAAAGTCTTTCAACCCATGTGGGCTGCCAGACCCAAGGTCAAGGAAGCAGACAGCAGAGTTTTCCCTCTGGCAAGACAGAGTCTGCCCACAGGCAGCAGACTGCAGGTCAGTAGCATGGAGCTAGGAAAGCAGGCCCGATGGGATTTTGAACTTAAGTGATGCAAGGCACAGAATTCACCAGCCTCAAGCTCAAGCGATGTATGCACCAGCAACATGGTGAAGCAGGTCTCGAAGGGGCCTCCAGCTCTAACAACAGAGTTCATCACCTGGCTTGGCCCCCAGGTAGGGTAGCAGCAGAGAACTAGCTGAAGTAGCAGCACAATGATCTGATCGCCAGAGCACAAGAGAGCTATGGATGCCAGCCATCTTCACTTACCTTGCTCACCCTCCAATCAAGCTGCAACCTGATCAAGTTCTACCCACATGCTCCTAAGGACATGGTTGGCACAATAAACCTAACCGTTAGAGTTAGTGATTTGTAGGGCCCCACCTGATGCATACGTGTGGCAACAGGTAAAAAAATGAGACAACCTTTCCTTACTGCTTTGTGCATTCAATGTTTAGGATAATCCCAATTCAAACTGACCCCTTAGAATCATGTATCCAGCCTGCTAACGAACCTTGAGATTCTCTTAAAAAATTATTTTATTATTATTATTTCTTAATTGGGAGCTCTTAGAGATAGCATCACATTCTGCAGTTCAATCGCATCAAGCAATATTGTACAATTGCTACCACAATCAGTTTGAAAACATTTTCTTTCTTTTTGGACTCTTTGATATCAGGTCCCCTTCATTCCTGAACCTTGAGATCTTTAATCAGTGGCTTCAGCCCTTTAGCGTCATAGATGCAATTGCTGCCAATTCCTTGGAATAGATTAATACTGTGTGAGAGAGAAGGGTTAGAACATTCCACTAGAAAGGATCCATTTGCTGGTTGCTAACAGCATGGCTTGTCCACCACCCAAAGAATGTCACAGAGGAGACTGGCCCTGTTGTGCATGTGTCATTTCTTAGATACATTATGATCTCACTTTCTTTCTTCTTCTTTTTTTTTCTCACTTTTTTTATATGCTTCAGATTAGTCCTTCTAAGGATGAGGTGAACAACAGAGCGCTAAAGCCTTGGGCTGTTAAAATGTATATCAAGGTTAAACAATAATAACAACATCAGCAAAAACAAGCCCCAGATCCAGAAAGGGCTTAAAGCAGGCATTTCCACTGCTCTCCAGTCTATTCTGACTCACGGTCACTTTGTAGACCAGAACAGAAGGGTCCCTTTTGGTTTCTGAGATTGCAAATCTTTGCAGGAACAGAAAACGTCATCTTTCTCCTGTGGAGAGACTGGGGACTTTGTGGTTCGCTCCCCCAGTATAACCCACCGCACCAGCAGGGTTCCCAGGGCTGTTGAGGGCATCAGTGCTACCTCTGCATTCCTTGGATGGTTTTCTGGGAGCGTGTCTCTTCATAAAGCTGGAGAGAAGAAAAGGACAAGAAAGCAGGGTCTGAAAAGAAGACAACCAGGGACATCTAGCAATAGACCTGTGAAGAGATGATTCAACCTGCCCCAAATCCACCATCTAGAACTTGGTATGTTTTTTTTGTTTCCTTTTGCCACTTTTTCTGTCCCTGGGTTTGCTCTTGGCAACTAGCTGAACCCACTGAGAAGTACCACAGCAGAAAGGCTCGGGCTCTGTGGGCCTAAGGCGTGCAAGCAGCCAGCTGGCATCCCAGTCAACTTTGTAACCCCCACAGGGTCGTGCGGAGGCAGGATCACCTCAGTAGCAGGGTAGCAGGTTTGGCCTGGAGTTTGGGCTTAGGCATGAACCCACTGGGAGAAGCGAGCCCAAGAGACAGGCACCAGCGGGTCTTACTAAATACAAGAGTTCTTCAGAAAGTTCATGGGAAAAATGGAAGTAAATGATAAAGGTATTTTTCCACGGACGTTTGGAAGTCCCCTCATACTTTAAATCAGCATGTCTTAAAATGTTGCAACCCTCTTTGGCAGTCTAAATAAGCGAGTCTCAGTGAAAGAAATCATCTCTCTCTGGCCCTATCTGTGCCTGGAACAAGAAAGGAATCCTTTCCTTCATAGTATCATAAACAAGGCCCTTTGGACAGCAAAGTCTGCACCACTGAGCTTCACTGGGACCTTGCTGGGGTTGCACAGGTTCACCACAGAGGTCACACGCTTGCAGCTCACGCTGTTGGGCTTTCAAGCATGCGAGGCAGCCCTTCTGAGGAAATTTCCTCACCCTTCCCAGGGCTAGGGCCTTTCTCAGCCTCTGTCATGCTTGCTTTAACTGGTCCTGAGAGCCTTTGAAGGACCACCCACCTCACCCACTTCCCAGCATCCCACGGGGCAGCAGCTTGGGTACCCATAGTGCTTTGCCCTTGGTTTGGACTGGTGGCCCAGAGGAGAGCCTATGGACCAGTGTGGAGAGTATTTGGAGCTGGTGAGCAGTGAGGTACCTTGAAGTGGTCTCTCTCAGTCAACTAGCCTGGATAAATAGCATCCCAGTGTGCCTTTCTTTCATTTAAAGAAATAATGTCAGAATACAGGATCATTCAGAAATGTTGATACCATGTCAATGATTCGTTAATGCAACATTGCCAAACCCCAGCTGTTTCTCCAGTGACATCAATGTGATTGGGAGATATTTGTTCAGGTGATTGACGGGGTTTAAGTGGCCTCAGGCCAGATAACCCTATCCCGCCCGAATCCCTGGAGCCCACCCTTGCAGCCCTGCCAGGGAACAGACTTTCTACATTGACTTACTCTTCTGTTTTGTCAACTTCAAAAATTAGACCTGCTTCTCTGAATTGCACTCGGGTTTGGGCAGGTAGAGTTACCTCCCTTTGGGGTACTTGAGGCCACGTACCAAACTCAAGGCAGGCTTAGACTATGTTTGAAAGGCCCCCTCACACCTTGCCCTCTCTTGCCTTGCCTTTGTCTGTTGTGGTTGGTCCCCGGTGGGTGGAGTGTGCTCACCCTTAGGTAGCGGCTCCGGTGTTAGAACAGCTGGTCTCAGAGGGCTGAGTCCACATGTAAGGGCAGCTGCTTTTCTTGACAAACCCAGGAGGCTATTCATTGAAAAGGTTCCGGATTCAGAGAACGATAAGACTTCTTTGATTTTTGGAGGTTTCCGATATTTTGAAAAGTGGATAAAACCTACACACAAGGAAGGCACAGGCATTTATAAAAATGTACACTATATTTAAAATATCTAGTCAGCTAGGCCTGTTTCTGAAAATGTATGATGCATTGGTGGTTCAGTGGTAAATTTTCACCTTTTTTTTTTATTCTCGCAAGTTTATTTATTGAATTCTTTAATTCTGTTGGCTACTTTGATTTATGTGTCTAAGTTGAATCTTTTTTTAAAAAAAAATCATTGTGTTGAGGCGCATCCACCTCTTATCACGATCAGTACCTACATCAATTGCGTACAGACCACATTTGTTGCCATCGTCACTTTTGAAAGATCTTCCTTCCACTTAGGCCCCTGGTATCAACTCCCCATATTTCCCTACCCTTCCCCCCATTTCCTCCCCCGTGAACCCTTAATAATTTACAAATTATCACTATTTTGTCATATTGTACACTGTTCATTGTGTCCTTTCATCCACTTCCCTGAGGTCCATACCTCAGGGAGGAGCTTATATGTAGATCCCTGCAACTGGTACTCCCTTTCTACTCCACCTTCCCTCCACCTCCTGACATCACCACTCTAACCCACTGGTCCTGAAGGAATCATCTGTCCTGAATTCCCTATGTTTCCAGCTCCAGTGTACTTCCTTTGGTCTAGTTGGATTTGCAAGGTAGAATTGGGATCATCATAGTAGGGGGAGGGAAGCATTTAAGAAAGAGAAGAAAGTTACATATCTCATTGTTGCTACAACGTACCTTGACGGGCTCATCTTCTCCTTGTGACCCTCTGAACGGGGATGTTGCTTCACCTATTGATGGACTTTGGGTCCCCAATCTATACTCCTCCTCATTTATAATGATATAATTTTTAGTTCTTTGATGTCTGATACTTGATACCTTCAACACCCTGGTGTGTTTCTTCCATGTGGACTTTGTTCCTTCTGAGCTGGATGGCTGCTTGTTTACTTTCAAGCCTTTAAGACCCCTGATGCTATATATTTTGATAACTGGGCACCATCAGCTTTCTTCACCGCATTTGCTTATGCACACATTTGTCACCAATGATCATATCAGGAAGGTTGACACGCAATGTTATGATTTTTAGTCCTTTGAAGACTGATAACTGATCCCCTTGACACCTCGTGGTCACACAAGCTGGTGTGCTTCCTCTATGTGGGCTTTGTTGTTTCTGAGCTAAATGACCACCTGTTTACTTTCAAGCCTTTAAGACCCCAGATGCTACATCTTCTGATAGCCGGGGCAACATCAGCTTTCTGCACCACTCTTGCTTATGTACACATTTGTCTTCAGTGATAATGTCAGGAAGGTGAGTATCATGGAATGCCAACTTAATAGAACAAAGTGTTCTTGCTTTGAGGAAGTTCTTGAATAAAGGTTCAATGCCCATCTGCTATCTTAATACTAATCCTATAAGTATATGCACATAGAACTATTTCACCATCATCATATATAAATATATTCACCTCTATACATGCCTTTATTTAGATCTCTCTAATTTCAGTTCTTTCCTCTATTTCTTTTTACTTTCCTTTTGTCCCACTATTATGCTCAGCCTCCATTTGGGTTTCAGTATTTTCTCCCTGTTACATTGTTCTTTCTTTATTTTTTTGTTACATTATTTTTGATCAATCCCTATCTGGCCTCTTACACCCAGCTTGTCACTGATTTTGAATCACTTGTTCCAATATCCCTGGGTTGGTCAACACCACCTCCTTTCCCCCTCATACCCATCTCCCATGCACCCCCACCCCCATCCCCATAACTATCAGTCCCATTGTTTTCTCCTCCAGACTGTCCATCTAGCCTCTTATCTAGATAGACCTGCAGAAATAGCAATATGTAAAAAAAAAAAAAAATCAAGGCATCCTAAGCAACCAAAAAAAAAAAAAAAAGGAGGATAACAGCAACAAAAAGTCCCAATGTCCATAAGATATATGCTAAAAATAAAACATTAACAAAATAAGAACCTGTAAATAGTTTAAGGTCTGTTCATTGACCTCTATCCTGGTTGAGTCCGATGGAGTGCCACACCCTGGCCCCAAAGTGTATCCTTGGCACTCCCTTGGGAGCTCCATTCTCTGTTGTATACCCTTAGTGTTTTGCCATGGTGTGGTTGGGTCAGACAGGGTACAATCCCAACCCTGCTTCTCCATTGTTGTCCCCGTAGGGCCTTGGATCAGCAAGGGACATGGTGTTTCATAGTGGGGTCGGCCACATGGTCCTCTCTGTACATTGGTTGTTCTGAGTGGGAATATTGTCCTGAAGGCTTGGTGGGCCACGATGCACTCCATACTCTCTTCCTCCCCCTTCATTTGTTCTCATGTGCTCTGGTCAGGCATATCTCATTCCCCAAGCTGCAGCTTCAGTGCTGTCCTCCAAGGAAAACTCCCCTGGGGGGAGGAGCAGCTATCTATTTAGTTGGGATTGAGGCCTGAACTCCCCTCAGACCCCTCCATTGGCTCCCTGCTCCATGCCTTCATGCTACATTCACATCCTGGAACACCAGGTGTGGTGGTCATGTGCTTATGTTAATTTCATGATTGAGATATAGGGATGGAGTCGAGCCTGTTAATCTGGAGATAGTCATTGAGTAGCCAATGAGGCCTCTGTGTGGGCATGGCTTTCTCCTGAGACTTCTGGGAAATCTCGCAATATATCCCTCATGGAGATGAGAAGCTACCTCCTCCAGTTGTTGAGAGTTAGTTTCAGAGACGATGAATCACAGACAAGACAAGATGGCAGTGTCTGAGGAGCTGAAGGAGCCGGAGAAGAAGCCACATGGCCTTGCCCTGATGGAACCAGACCTCTGAAGCTGGAGAAGTCACATGGAGACCCCTGCCAGCACTGAGTTGCTTCTACCACCACTGGATGCTATTGATGGACCCTGAGCTATGGAAATGAGGAGTCATGAATCCTGCACCAGGATTCTAAACCCACTGGCCGGTGGCTTCGTGAGTTGGGAGGAGACATTATAGACTGGTATCGGGCATATGGGCTAATATTGGACTAGTGATTGAGCTGGACTGGGCTGGGATGCTTTCTCAGTGTTCCATTCCTTTTGTATATAGACCATTCCCTTATATGCATATGTGAGTCTATGTATTTGTTTCTCCAGTTTACCTGAACTAACACACCGGGTTTAAGTTTAGTCCCTCTTAAGTTTAGATATGAGCATCTGTTTACAAATTTGTTTATAAATTTTCACCTTCAGTGAAAGAAAACTGGAGCGAATTCTTGGCCAGTGCTCAGCACCTACCTGTGTGGGAAGACTTTAGCATTGCTATGATGCTTCCAGATGATGATGGTGTAGGAAGAAAGGCCTAGAAATCAGCTTCCAAGGCTTTGTGAATGACAACCGACCCTGAGTACAGCACAGGAGCAGGCACCATTTTACCCTGCTGTGCTTGGAGTTCATGAGGCAGGGGCCAACTTCATGGTATCTGATAGCAGCAGTTGAAATTGCTACTTCCTGTTTTGTTGGGCGGGGGTGGGTGTCTAACTCTAATGATCTCTCTAGTGAATGGAACCTCAACAGGCAAGGATCTCAGGAAGCTCTGGAGAGTGGAAGAAGCCCCAGAACAGAGATCAGGAGATTTAGGACCACAGGATATGTAGAATCATTCTTTGTGTCAAGGATTAATCCATCATCCCTCAAGGCCTGGCAGCCTGTCCCCCTGGCAATTGTTATCTGTGTTGCAATTGAGTTGCTTTCTGCCTCACATTGACCACACATTTGCTCCCAGATATTTACTTGAGTGCCTAGGCTGGGCTCCCAGGCTAGGTACTGGGAATACAAAGCAGCAAACCAGTCCTCTGAACGAGTTCACAACAGCAATGGGCACATTTTCCCTTGCTCTTTGCTGTTCTCAAGATCATTGGATTCTCTTCGATCAGTGCTTAACTGGAAGGGTGGAAGACTGGGTCCTCCCAGGGATGCCTCAGGAGAAAAGCCTGGCAACAGATTTCTGTTCAATTGGTCATGGACCCCGGTATGGAGCCAAGTTCTACGTGGATATAGGTGGCATTGTCATGATTGGGAATTGAACCCAACAGCTGCTGAAGAGATGCTGTATATTGGGGCAAGACCTTCTCACACACCTGCCCCCTCGCCATCACTGGCAGCTTCATTGACAAGCCAAAGCAAGACTTTCCTCAGTGTCAGCATCACAAGCACCAACTAGTTCTTGGCAGTGGAATGGGGCTCCTTTTGGCCCTGACAGGGTATTAGCATCACAGCACAGTGAGGGCAACAGAGCCCTGCCAGTAGGCAGGGCCCCTCCAGGTGCCAGGGAGCACCCCAACCTCTGAAACACATCTGCCCTGATCCCCAGTGGCTGTGCAATGAAAGGTGAAGCAGACTTCTTTATATTTGAGTCTAACTTGCTTCCATTGTTAGCTAAATGAACTGAACGGGTGGCCAGCAACCCACATTTCTCAGCAAGCTGTCCCCAGGAGATGGCGAAAAGAACACCATAGCTGGGCACAAGCGGACTGTGCCAAGCCTCGCCACGTAATCCTTTAGAAACTTGATGGTAATCAATGCCACCCAAGGGCACCAGATGTGCCAAGGAAAACCTTTTGCACCTTTGGCTGAATGTGGCCTGGGTTTAATTAGCATTTGCTGAGAATATCTGTTGTCTTCAAGCACCCAGGCCGGCGAACACAAAAGTGACTCTTTTGATAGTAATCAATAATGTGACACACAATTCCTGCCATAGAAACGAGACAGATTCTTAATGATGAAGGCGTTTTCTCAGAAGCACATTAGAATATCCCGCTAAATTGAGTTGCTATCTTCACCTTTGCCAAGGTTTTTGTCAAACAACGCCCTTTGGAATCTTTGTTTTGTTTCTGAGCCATCCGTTCAATTTGCATGAAGGTTTCTAGCATTTAAAACGAAAAAGAATCCAGGAAAAAACAACGACATAAAATGAGACTTCAAATATTTAGAGGTTTTTTTCTCTCATCCCCACCCCCTCCCCCCACCCCCATCTCTTCTGGTGAAGCGGCCACAAAATTGCAAATCCAAGCAACCTCACAATGAATCCCTGTGCTCCGTAGCCAATGAGAACAAATGGCTCCTATCTGGTTTAATTAGAAATGAGTACATGTCTGTAAGCTTATTTGTGTAAAATACGTTTTCATTAAACAAGGTTTGGATCAGGTTCAGGTTGTTAGATATGCCAAGGAAAAGAGCTCTTTCCCTCACAGTCTCTGTTCCCTTGCGCCCCTTCCTTGCTCAGAATGAACTTGGTAGGTGTGAGAATACAGAATGTCTCTACTGAAGACCAGGGAACATGAAGGTTCTTGTTAACAGCCATCTCGTCGGCTCCCGACTATAGGGCCCCCACACATTGGAACCAAACTATGGAATCACTCCCAAGTATATAGCAACAGGTTTGAAATCTCCGTCCTTCCTCCTACAACTTGAGGACTACTGTCACGGCTAATTGGGGTATATACATGGAGGGAACCCAGACCAGCAGGTAAATGCACTGAACATACTTTTCCATCCCCTGATACACAGTTCACCCTATTGCTAATGTCCCTACATTCCTGTGGTACTTTGCTGCAATTAACGAGTAGCTGCATGATATCACTAACCAAAATTTATCATTTACTTTAGGGTTCATGCTTTGTATTGCACTATCCTATACGTTTTGACAAATGCATAATGTCACATGTCAGATGCATGTCACATGTCCACTCTCCTAGAACTATACCCAATAAGATACCTGTAGCACTGCCATAAAAATACCTCATGCGTCAAGGGTACTGGTTGGGTACTGGTTAATGCCTTGGTGTGCTAGAGTTCTCAAAGAATAAAGTGCTGACCTTATTTACTGGCTGTGCATCTCGTGGCACAGTCAGTCACCAGGTTAGCGACATGTGAAAAAAAAAGAAAGAAAATACCTCTTGCTACACCGATTCATGCCTTCCTCTTCCTTGAACCCCATGGACATGGTGATGTCACGGGGTCAGCAATCTCACTAAGCACAAAATTCAAACCTATTGGAAGGATTCAAGACCCTAGAAATCCATTGCCCCCTGGTCACGGCCAGTTGAAATTGGCTAAATGGCAGTGAATTTGTTTTTTTGGTGCATGAACCCCTGGCAACCACTTATTTTTTCACTGTCTCTACAGTTTTACCTTTCCTAAAATGACATAATTGAAATCAGACACGATGTCATTTTCCAGTAGGTTTCTTTCAATGTGCTTTGAAGATTGCTCTGTCTTTTCTTGGCTTAATCATGCCTTTCCCTTTATTGCTCTGTAATACTTCATTGTAGGGGTGCTTTACAGTTTTCCCTCATAATCTATCCATTTTTGAAAGAACATCTTTGTCGCATCTAACATTCTCTCAATTAAAAATAGATCTGCTATAAGCATGCCCATGCAGGTAATTTCATGCACATATATTCTTTACCTCATTTGGTCAAATTTTATCACTTCAAATGACTGCATAATTTTATATTGCTATATTACTGTTTATGTAATTGACTTGTATTATTGCATATTTATGTTGTTTTATCCCTATTTATTTATACCTATCATCTACCTATTGCTTTTTAGAATACTGTGAAACTATATTTTTATAGTCAAAATTTATTGCACATTCTTATTTACTTGCTCAGTAAGTAATACATTTAAATACACCTAAATATATAACCGCTTGGTTAAAGATGTGATAGATAGATTTTTTTTTTAACCAACCTGAGGTCTAGTAATCTCCCATGATGTGACCTAATATAATAGACTCAACTCCATGAGGGGATTTGTTTTGAGCAGCCAAGCAGTTGTAACTAGGTTAGGGTGGAGTGCAATCTCCAACTCAAGTCACATCCCTGGTAAAATTGAGGGCGTGTGTCCTATTTCCCTTTCTTTACCATTGGTTGGATCTGAATCCTACATCTGATCCCTCCTCCTCCTGTTCATTGGATTTATGCTCATGGCCTGGCAATATTGCTTGCCAGCTATAGGAGCAATCAGTATCCTGCTATCTGACCTACCAACCTTGGATTCAGCTGCCTATCCAGGCACAAGCCAACATGCTGACTTTGAATTCATCCATCTCTGCAGCCTGATCTCAGCCAATAGTGCTCCTGTAGCGTTTGACTTCATCAGTACCAAGGGTACATGATTCAGAAGAAGCCTCCAACTTAACATCTGACCCGCAGAACTCAGATTGGATATGCCAGATTCTGCAACTCTGTGAGACAGTTTCTTGATATGAATCTACTTCTGTAAAATAGCTATATAAGCATCACTGGTTTTGCTTTCTTCAGAACTCAGCCTAACAAAAAAGGGGAACACATATTTTAGGATTCTAAATTATAATGCTAATTTGTCATCCAGAACACTTGTGAAAAATACTTCATTCACTCCAGTCTATGGTTTAGTGCATAAATAGTCTCTGTGTTTGGGGACCAAGAATAGGAGCGAACTTTTATCAGTTTCACTGAGAATCCCCTTAGGCTATTTTTCCAGTGAGAGAAAAGATAAAATCTGAGCCTTCCGAGTTTTAGAATATAGATGATGGCATCTCATAATCTTGGTTCTATTCCCAGTTTTCAGAACATCTTGGGTGAGTAAAAAATAAAAAGAAGAAGAGCAGGAAGCCTGGGTCTGTGAAGGGGAATCTGCAGGTCTTCAACTGTCTATGATGTGTGAGGGGGAGCTGGGAACCCTGTGGATTAGGATGAATGACTATAGGCTCCAAAGGACCTAAGAGTCCACAGTAGTAAATGGCAGAGTGAGAGGAGCTGTGTTTGTGATTGTTGTTGCTGACATCAGCTGGGAGATGGGTATGTGCTGCTGCACAGTATCTCAGTGATATGGAGGCAGAAACAAATGCTTCCTGTAGGAAGAAGTGTGGTCAATGGAAGGAAAACTATCAAGCTGGACTATCAACTTCTATGGCTTCTGAGAACCGAAGAGAAAGAGAAAAAAAAGGAGAAGAAGGAAGAAAGAAAAGATAAGGCAGGTTGGAAGGGAAGGGAGAAGAAAAGATGAAGAACAGAAACCCAGAAAGATCTGCATTCATAGTCAAAAGAAGAAAACAAAATTGCAACACAAATTGTATAAGTGTTGCAAATTGAAAAACTTCATAAAGGAATTGATAAGAAGAAAGATTACTACTAATGACTAAATTAAATATCTCAAGGGTCAACATTCAAAAGAAAGAAAAATGTAAGACTTGGGGAATCAAAAACACATTATATCCAATATTGAGCAATTTCCATCATGCAAAAGGAAAGATCAATGGACTAATTTAGCAACTAATAAAAGAAAAAATCAGTAACGGAAAACTCCATTTTTTCAATATCTCAATTGAAATTTTATACAATTTAGGATTAATGATAGTAATGGCAGTGGTCATAAAAAGATTAACAACATGTAAATCAGAACTGATATTTCGCGTTTTCTGCAATCAGGGACATATTCTCCATCCACAATAGTGCCACAGAGTGCTTGAAATATGGCTAGTGTGACTGAAGAAAAGGAGTTTTAAATGTCAAGTAATTTTAATGAACATTTACATTTAGATAGTTGCATGCTGCTGTCATATTAAACAGTTCAGAACTAGGGACAACCTACTGGAATGTATGAATGATATGTGTCAATATAAAAGCTGCTAAACTTCAAAACAAATACAAAGATTTATTTCCTTTGAAATGTAAAGAATTAAATTACTATTGGGCTTCTCATGTGCAACAGGGAAGTTAAAAGAAAATAGAAGTACATGTTATTAAATTATATATCCTTCAAAAATCCTGTATTCTTCCCAAACATTATTCTTTTACCAGGATTCCTGCACACCAAAAGAGTCAATCAAGAATTACAAGTTAGCTAGAAAAGTTAAAATGAGTGCATAGACATTATAGCCAAAGCTATGCTAAGAGGAAAATTCATGACATACAGTCTTCATTATTTTTATTTATTTATTTAATTTTAGGCATCACTGCCCTGGTGGTGGGAGTAGGAGGCCCAGCCTTTGCTCCTGTGAGCAGGAATTGAACCTTCATCCCAGTGGGCCGCAGTCCCGCGCAGAACCACTACGCCACTGGGGCTCAGCCCGGGCTTCATTATTTTTAAATGCACTATAAGAAAGCAAAATATTTCAGGAGAAGGCAATTAATTAAGATAAGACTTGAAATTAATTATATAATATAATTTTAATGGTTAGATACATAAAAGCATAGAATGGAATACAGAAAACAACAGTATACATTATGAAAGCTAAAATATCCCTAGAATATTTTTAAAAGATACTTGAAAATTTAAAGTAATGAGTTTGAAAATCTGCTGGAAGTGGATGGTTTTATAATAAGACATAAAGAAAAAATGTGTATTTTAGTGGTAAGAAAAATGAACAGCAAAAATCTATATAACTCAGTTGATTTTCCATTATAAGTACTTTAATTATATTTAAAAGATGCTTCCTATGTCATTAAAATTATTTTAAGACACAAATCATGTAATCTCTTAGTTGTCTTTAAGATTAACATCAAAACTTGAGAAGGTTAACTCTAAAACTAAGATTATGGAAAAATAAAAGCAAGGATAAATTGACAAATTTTAAAGAGGAAATTAGTAAATATGCTGAAAAAAATCACAATCCAACCCAGAGCAGTTTATAATTTGAAATATAGGACACACTTAGGAAATCTAGAAACAATTACCTGGAACTAAAGGAGAAAAACCAAACAATTATATCAATGGTTTCTAAAGAACCTGATTGAAATTTGGAGCTATCATTCATAAAAAAATCTCTAACTATGCTTTTAAAAATCTTCTATATATATGTATAATAAGTATATAAAATGGTAGAGTACTGAAATTATTGTCATTAAATCGAAGATGCAAGAGGATGCCTGCTATCACTGACTTTATTCCACGTTGAAGGGTCTAGAATATTACATAAACAGATGAGAGGAGGGTGCATCTTCAAATATTTCCACAAAATCACATAAGCCATTACTAAATAAGATATAAGAATGTGTATGGACTGTTTCTGGTCATCTCCATTCATATACATCTAAAAGTGATGATCCCATCTCGCTGATCTTTGCATGAAGAATTCTGCCAGCTTTAATTTACATTATTTCAAAATAGTAGTTTTGGCATTTTTGAGGCAATTAAATTAAGTATTTTTTTTAATTTTATTTGAGTTTGTTGAATAAAAGGAAGACTGCAGAATAAAAGATCAGGCTGCAGAATGGATAGTGTAAGATTTTTCCAATAAAACATAATTCATATGATTTTGCTTTGCTTTGTATAATTTTTCTGTATGTGAAATCCAGAAGAGGCAGCTCTATCAAGAGAAGAGTTGGAGTATGGTCTGGGAGGACAGGGGGACATTGGGGTATTAACAAGTATGAGAAGAAAATATTCTGAAATCGAGGGTGGTAAGGATGACATAAATTTTAACATGATTGAATGATTAAATTGTATGATGTGTGAAATATTTGTCAATAAAACTATGTGAAAAAACAGTAAAGCAAACAACAAGCAAAAGAGTGGCTCCCTAAAATAAAGAATAAATGTATTGGTCTAGTTAAAATTCTTGCTACCCTTGAAGATTAAGTAAATACATTTTCTTAATGGAAAAAAAATCTGAGCTACAACTTCCCTGGCCTTTTTCTCATTAATGGAGCTTTAAATTTCTTAAAAATTCCTCATCCTAAGCTTCTGTGATCACTCTATGTCCTTAGAGAAAATCAATAGAAAATTATACTTTGGAATCCCAAACTACAAGTCCCACGCCCTCCTGATCTGATGTCTCCCTTGAATTTAACTGGCTCAGCAGATTCCCATGAAACCACAATTTTGATATTAGCCCTGACTCTAAAATTGTTTTTGTTTCCCATGCCATAGAAAGTTTTTTGCTTTTTATTTTTTGCAAGCACCCTAACAAGACACAAGTTTGATTGAGAGAGCTATGGGTTGTAGCCATGCACTCATGGCAGATGCCTGTCTTCAACACATGTCCATTTGGAATAATCCAATGCTTGTATGCACTGGAGTCCTGTAGCAACAATTTTTTGATTTAACCAAGACTATTAGAATTTAAAATACTCAAGATAAACTCTATTAAAGTTATTGTATTGATCATATTTTCACACGAATAGCACACACCTTCTATATTTGCTTGTCTATTGCACCCCCTCTATGTGAAATAACTTTGTAAGCATGTCAGATCACAAAGCTCAGAACAGCAGCAACAAGAATTTTTTGTATTATTTGAGTAGATATATGGTACTAGAGATTTTGAAAGATGATTTAAAAGAACTTTTGAATTTCTAAGACAATTGTGTTAAGTAAATATAGCTATACACATATCCACCATTCTATATCAGCAATATCTAGTGAGAACAGGCAATGAAGTAAATTCCACTTACAAAAAGAACAAGAAGTATAAGATATCCAAACATAAACTTGATAGATTATAATGAATCTAGAATAAGTGAGATTGGTGTGGGGTTTTATAAGAGACTGGAGAGAAAATACAGGGAAGAAGGCCAGGCCATGTGATCAGGGAGAGAGTGATTAAAATGAATGGAGCCACAAGCCATGGGAAGCTGGCAATCCTGGAAATTACTAGAAGGAGAAAGCGGGAAGGAAGGCTTCTCCTTTAAAGTCCCCATGGGGACTGATACCTTTGTGATTCCTTACTTTCAGATCCTGACCTTTAAGATAATAACTTCTCTTTTTAAAACATCATGAAAAATATCTTAGTACTTAACAATATCTTAGTATTGTTTTCATGCATAATTGATGATATGTAACATTGACTACAGTTTTCAAGCTGTAAAATGTTTATTGTTTTAACACTAGTCTTTAACCTACCAGTTTGTGGTATATAGAAAAGTCACAGGAAACTACAACAGAGACACAAACATATCATCATTCATTTGTTAGGTTGCTTGGGGTCAATTTTATGTCAAGTATGACTGTTGGACTCCCTGTTTAAACCAAGATGTTTTTATGTGGAAGAGAAAGGGAAGGCTGCTCTAGGTAGAAAAAAGAGTCCAAGCAAAGGCACAGCAACCTGCAGATGCAGGGTTGGATGAAGAATGTAAGGAGGGCTTGATGGTGGCATTGGGGTGAGGAAGAGATGGGAGCTGACATATCACGTTTCCCACTCATTTTATAGTTAGAGATATGTATTCACAAACCATCTAAGGATACTTTTAAGAGGAATAAGCCAATTTCTGAAAGTTGATTTTACCAAATTTCTGTCTGACACAAATTTGGTCAAATAAACCTTCAGTTCCAAAGAAGAGAATTCACAGTCCTGTAAAGTCCACAGGAGTAGAGAACACAAGGAGTTGCTCCTTGAATTAAAATTCAGCAGCTTGTTGAGTCTTGAGGTCTTCGTTCTTAGCCAGTCTGCTCACATTCCTAGGCAGACAGCTTGCTTTGGTATCCATGTAATCCCTGCCAGGATGAGAAGCCCCCGAGCTAGGGAGAAAGCAAAATATTTTCACCATATGACATGATAAAGCGTGCGGCTCTTGAGTAAGAAAAGCTGGCACGGTCACGGACATGTTCTGTCTCATCCTATTTGCTCCATCCACATGGGAAGCAAATCTTCACTAACCACACATCTGCTGAGGGGTCAGAGGTGACATTTTCTTAGGAACCACAGATGGACACCAGTTCTTATCAACATCATCCTGATACCACACAGCAGAAGGTTAGATGCAGATGAGTGTGTCTTCCTCTTGATACCCTACGAATGCCTATGTGAGGACTTCTGGTGCTGTGTATTTAGACCCTAAGTGTACCTGTATATTGAGACCCTAAGACACATTTGCAGATGTAGGGTTGAAAACGTTCATTTCCCAGAACTGAGACTATAAATAAGAGGGATGGGTCAGGAAAAAGGAAACCATTTGCACAAGTGGCCTTCTCTTCATGGAAGTGAAGGCCAGAAACACAAAACATCACAGCTGGCACTGGATCTATCAGAGTCACCGAGCCATCATTAAAAATGACTCTCAGCTCCTCTGATGCCAAGTATCTTTCCCTCATTGTCCAAGCCCATCCACTGTTGTTTCAGAAGCTTCCATGAGAGACTGGGCACTCTCACTCATTTGTAGTGTATCATGTGCTGCAATTCTGTCTTCCTTGTGAAAGGCACAGGGTGTGTGTTCAAGTGTGGATGTGGATGTGGTATCATTTGTAACCACATGTAAATGTCAGGAAAGGTGTGCGTTCATGTGAGAGTGTGTATGTCTGTTGAATGTGTGTGCAACCCATCTCAACCAGAGTGTGTTCTGATCTCACAGTGGGTATAAGTGTGGGACTGTGCTCTGTCTGAAGGGCTTGTCTTGTAAGCAGAGGAGGGAAGATGCCTGCCTGCCCTTGAGAAAACTTGAAAACCTGGTGAGGGTAGAGGGTAGGACATGAAGGAAATTGGTAATTCCTCTGATGAATGACAAGGAACTAATTGATGTGAATGGTGTGTGGTGAACAGCTGAAGTTTCTGAGGAAGAATTAAGAAGAAAGGGAGGAAGGAAGAAAAGGAAGGAAGGAATGTTTCATTAGACATCTCTGCTTGTAAGTCAATACAGGCCATAGATGCCAACAAGGGTGTAGGGAAAGAAAGGTAAGAAGCTAAAATCATTCTAGTTCGTCTCAGCAGTTCATACACAGGCAGGAGGAAAGAAAACAAATAGGAAAATAGAATTTCTTTGAGAACGACCTCTAACTTAACAGAGGACTTTGAAAAGCGTCTGTCTACAAGTTGGTTATATGGGAACTTTCACATGGGTGAGAAAGAAGCACAGGCCTCTTTTGCTATGCTCTCTAGGTGTTTTGGGGGTCAACTACCAACCCAAATTCATGGCCAGCAAGCAGATTCTGAGTCACAGCAACCCTCTAGGACAGGGTATAGGTGCCAGGTGGGCTTTTTAGAGTGTACTTTCTATAGGAGCAGAAAGTCTCATAGGCCCCCCATGGAGCAAATAGTGATTTCAAAATACTGATCTTGTGGTTAGTAGCCCATTATATAACCCAGTTCTCAACCAGAGCTCCCTTTCTTTGCCAGAGCTGTTCAGAAATAAATACAGGTCATGATCTTACCCCTTACTCATCTTAGGTCCATTTTTCAAAAGGAAAAGTTGAGGATCCAGATTACAGAACAAGAACATAAAGCATATGGTTTTGGTGGCACACTACAATAATTACCAATGACCCTTGTTCATCTTTCCTTGGGCAGTCATGGAAAGATTCAAAGATTCTTTATGACAAAAGGCTGTTTCCCTCCCTTTATGGTGCATATCAAGCCTGTTGCTGTTGAGCTAAGGTCCAATTCCTTGGGGTCCAGGTATGGTGGAGAAGAACCGGGAGCGGGGGGGTTGGCTTTAACTGTTCAGTGGGATTTGCCTAAGAGATTAGAGAGTATATTGGTTTTCCGCTCCACAAGTCCTACACGTTTTGTTTTATGACATTGAGTGCGAAGAGTTAAGATGTTCATCTACTAAGTGGAAAGGTGAAGGTTCATGCTTTCTCCGAAGAACCTCACTGGGCTTGTGGGGAAACTATCAATCTACCCCCACAAAAAAATTGTCATTGAAAACCATATGGGTAAAGACTGGTGAGCAGGCATTCAAGGTCCACTCAATGTAGCGTGTAAAAAATCAAAGGCAAGAGATAACAATCCAAAGAGCCAAGAACCATTCAAACTGCAGCCTCAAGTTGATACTAGAAAAACTAGATGGTTTCTGGCCACCACTACCAACCACTCTCTTAATTTCACAATAGAAGGTTGTGAATAGTCCTCCAAATGTAACAGTATTCTTCCCACATTTGCTTTCTTCTTCTCCTCCACACTTCTTTCTAATCTTGGAGCTTTATATCTGGGCAAATGCTGCCCGTTGGTCTTGTATGGTTGATTGTTCTAAGATTTGTGCAACTTCCCCATGTTACAATTCACTGTAGAGGATTGTGTATCATTTGTCTAAAACCTGAGTCATAGGGGTGAGGCAGTTCTAGGCTTGAAGGGTGTCTAAGGGCCAGCATCACAGGTTTCCATCATTCCATATCTTGCTGGTGAGCACAGTCTTTTTATGTTTGAGTGTTGTTCCATACTTTCCTCCCACTCTATTCACAACCTTCTATTGTGAAATTAAGAGAGTGGTTGGTAGTGGTGGCCAGAAACCATCTAGTTTTTCTAGTATCAACTTGAGGCTGCAGTTTGAATGGTTCTTGGCCCTTTGGATTGTTATCTCTTGCCTTTGATTTTCTACACGCTACATTGAGTGGATCTTGAATGCCTGCTCACCAGTCTTTACCCATATGGTTTTCAATGACAATTTTTTTTGGGGGGGTAGATTGATAGTTTCCCCACAAGCCCAGTGAGGTGCTTCGGAGAAAGCATGAACCTTCACCTTTCCACTTAGTAGATGAACATCTTAACTCTTCTCACTCTTTGTCTAGAAACTGTGATGAACCAAAGCACAAAACCCTTTTCTTAAATCAATTCTGACTCAGTGATCCAAATAGGACAGACAGGAATATTTAGGAGAGCAAGCTGCCACATCTTCTCCCCACACCGCCCCCCGTCGCCCAAGAAAGACTGGTGAGTTTGAATCCAGGACATTCCCCTTAGCAGCCTAGAATCTGACCACTGTGTAGCACCAGAGGAGAGGAGAGCCAGCTCACATGCTCCTCTCCACCACCCTGCAAGGGAGCTACCATGGCGTGACTGTCTGCAAGAAGTTAAGAGGAATTTTTCAAGGGCATATAGCAAGTTAATCCCAAAGTCAGGATGCAAATAGAAATCTATCTGAGCGCAAAGCCCATGCTGGCTCCACTCCACTGCACAGCTTCTCTAATGGAAAGAAGGGTGCATTCCTCTGACTCCTGCCCTTCTGTGGCCTTTGCAGCTGGCTCCACCCATGAGAGGCGGAGCGTTGTCCCAATGCAACAATGTTCATTACTCATCACTCAAGCAAAGGCCTCCCAGGGCTTCCAGTGTTTAAACCCTTAGAACTTCCCCTGGGCCCGGGGTGACATCATTGCATAATTAAGGTGCCTGGGATGCCCACTGCATGTACCTAACAAAGGTCCCTTGTTTTAACCTCCCATCCAAGCTCTGGAGCAAGACTGAGCCCTGTAGTAATTAAGGAGGACGGTGGAACCTGGCTCCATGAGAGCAGAGCCTTGGGCAAACTGGCAAGGAAGGGGACACCCTATCCCAGCTCTTAATTTGATAGGAAAATGAGGTTACCAGTCAAAGAGACTAAGGCCTGGGTTTACCTTGGAGTGAGGGGAACCCGACACTCATCTGATGCCGTCCTTGAATGTGGTTTTCTTGCAGAGCTGCTAAACGAATCATTTTGTCCCCTTTGATTTCTTCGTTCGCCCTTTCATGGAGCCTCTGCTAAGTAGCAGGCCCTGAGGTTGATCACTTTGTACCCGGGGGGGGACATCTAGTACTGTGCTGATGCACACATATTCAGCAGCACAAATCATGGAGTGTCAGCCTTGCACATTGCCCCACTGTGTGCACCAGGAGGCTAATGGGACTCTCAATACCTTGGTCAGTGCACCCTGAAACTACAACAATGATACCAGTAGCTCTTACCTGGTGTTGGGATGGTGTCAAGTGTTGATGACAGAGCTGGGTGTTAGAAGTGCCCCATGACTCATGTCACAGAGACAATTCTGGTTCACGTAGAGGGTTTCTGAGACTGTCAATCTTTACAGGAGCAGACAGCATCATTTTCCTCTTGCAGAGACCAGGGTGAACTGCCAACTTTGTGGTTAGCAGAAATTGGACAGCTTGCCCCATGGTACCACATAAATGTCATACGAGGGCTTGTTAGTACTGTGAAAACCACAAGCACCAGAACTCAGGGGGACTTGGTTTTCCAGGTTCTTACAAAGTTTCCACCTTTAAGGGGAGGTGGTTACTACTTCTTTATCACCCCCTCTTGCTGGGAGATATTTGGATTTTCCTTCTCTGACAGGTTTCTGCCCCACACAGACTCAACTTTCACAGGTTCTCGTGTACACTCCGGAGAACTTGCTCAGCAACCTTTGTGCAGCTTTGTGGTGTCTTGACAACCACCCAAGAAGCACAGATGGTATAAGGTTAAGAAATGGGTTGAAGTTTAACAAAACACTTTATTTAACGCTTAAAATGCTTCTGAAGAAAAGAGTTCTCATTTAGGGTTTGCACGCAGGTTTGGAAGTTGTGTTTAGGAAGAAAGGCCTGGTGATCTACTTTCAAAAATTAGCTAATGAAACTCTATGGAACACAACAGAATATGGTTCCTGAGGAGAAGACTCAGTGTGAAGGGGCTCAGAATACAGAGTGGTTCCAATGATGCTCCAAAATATACCCGTCATCATGACAAAGTCATAGGACAGGCAGTGTTTCATCCCACTGCCCATGGGGTCCCCAGGAGTCTAACTTGGGCAGCTAACAACAATATGGAGTCTTGAATGAAGTAAGTGTTAAATTGTTCCTCACCATTACATTTTCTCCTCCCCTCTCTTTACGCTCCTGTGTCCACAAATGGATTCCCTCTCTACCTTAAAACAAAAGCAAAACTGAAATATGGAGAGAACTCTACAAATCTGGTGAGTCAGAAAGAAGATGGCAGTGGCTCCGATGTTTTAGTGCTAATTTCTTCCAAGGGGTGCATAACCTTGGCATTTAATTTGACCTTTTCTCTACTACATTTTTTAGATCTTTGATATGTCATCTGCTTGTCTGTGAATTTTTAAGTATGTAAAGAGTTTTTCTGAATTCCTTTAAAAGTTATTTTCTTACACATACACACACACACATGCACATGCACACGCACGTGCCTAGAGACAGTGAGTGGGAATGTGTGGGACTACAGACTACAGAGTCAATCATTCAAATCCATCAGCGATTAGAGAGAAAGACAAAATTTAAACCCTCAGAGTCCTAAGTGGGGAATTCTACATGAGTTAGACTCAACTTGATAACAGTGGGGTTATTCATCAAAATTTTGGTATTTTTAGAAAATTTCCCCTTAACCATTCCAATTAGGTTCATTTGTTAAAAGTTTCATAATTTCAAGACATTCACATTGCTTTCCAAAATTTTTGAAAAGTGACATTGCTTGATTTTTGAAAATCTTTATAGTAGTAATATAAGGAATATTTTTCTCATCTTGAGAAGCATATTTTAAAATTTGCTGGGAGCATATATTTCATCTATTACAAGTTGCTAAGGAAGGATCTGAAATTGCAAAAAAAAAAAAAAAAGGAAACACCCCCAAAACAAAAAACTCAATCCCATGGAGTCAGTTCTGACTCACAGGAACTGTGTAGGACCGGGTGGAGCTGCAATGATCGCTTGCCAAGGCTGTATCTCTTTATGGGAATAGAGAGCCTTTTCTTTCTGCTGGAGAGCAATTAGATATTTTGAACTTTCAACCTTGTCTTTCACAGTCCAACATGTAACCACTACATGACTCAAAGAAGTGTCATAGTCACTATTTTTTTAATTGAAAGATCATTTTATCAGGGACTCTTCCAGCTGTTATAACAATCAACACATCAATTATATCAAGCATATCTGTACATAATTATTTCTAAACATTTACTTTCTATTTGAACCCTTGGTATCAGCTCCTCCTTTTCCCCTCCTTTCCAGCCATCTCCACCCTCCTGACCCCTTGACAAATTATTAATTATTTTCATATTGTACACAAAGCCAAAATTGTGCTGAGCAGAGTACAGCTTTTGTAGTACACATTTTTTCTATGCAATGAGGATCGAGTAACTCACTCTGAGTTTGTGCACCCAGTGGTGTTGCCTGGGAAGGTTCCCTCTGATCACAGTGAATTTTTCATAAAATCTGTTTCACTCAAATCTCACTTTTTGGCGATGGCTGATTTAAGAGAACAATATGTGACTTTGAAATTTTGTTTCCTGCTCAGAAAAATGCTGCAGAAATGGTTGTGATTTTGAACACAGCTTACAAGGGCAGTGCTATGGGAAAAATTCAAGTGTGGGGTGGTTTTCTTCTTTCAAAAAAGGTGAAATGACTATGGATGACAAACCTCATTCTGGACCTCTGTCAGATTCCTGAATGGATGAAAATGTTGACTGGTAGTGTGTTTGGAGTTTGTTCCATCAGGTCAGACTCTAAATCAAGCTTTCTGTCTAGAGGTCCTGAAAAGGTATCATTGTGTGATTAAAAAAAAAAAACACCCACTTTGTGGCAGATGGAGAATGGTTTGGGCACCATGACAACGCACCTGCTGCATCATCTCAGTGACTCAGTTCTTGGCAAAAAGCAGCATGCTTCTCTGGTCCAGGTACCTTACTCACCTGACCCAGCTATACGCAACTCTTTTTGTTCCCATGAGTGAAGAGGGACATAAAAGTACAGTAATTTGATGACAGAAGAGGCAATGAAAGAAAAAAAAAAGAGGGAAATGCTGTCATCCATCCAAACAAATGAATTTGAAAAATGTTTCCAAGAATGGAATTGTAGATTTGATAACTGTATTAGCACATATACTCATGTATAAGCTGTTTGTCGGCACATTTTTGGTGTCAGTTTTGTGGTAAAATTAGATGCCTTGGCTACTATTCGAGTGGGCTTACACTTGAGTATATATGGTAACTGTAAGGGAGAGTACTTTGAAGGTGATAATCTTGCTTTGTAAAATAAAATTAAATACATAGCTTTGAAAAAGATCGAGTTTTTCTGGGGTGCCTTTGTGTAGGCATTTTAATGACTTGATTATTTTCACTCTCTGTTTCTTTGGCTCCTGCAAGTCCTCTCTTATTAGTAGCCTCCTACTCTTTCTGTCTCATATCTTCTCATTGTCTTTGATCTGTGAGACTTACTTGGCCTTTTTTCCCTCTTGAGCACATTTATGTTCAAGAATCCCTTTCCAGGGGAGACTCAAGAGTCCAGAAAACCTGCATTCTTTGCTCAGTCAAGTTCTCATGACAACAGGATGGCAGATCTTGGCCTCAAGCAGTGTCTTTTCCTGGTCAGCTTTCCTCAGAAGGGGTGATGTGAACCCAAATGAATCTATGGAAATACTCACAGCCTGTGGCGGTCATGTGCTTATGTTAATTTCATGATTGAAATGTAGGGGTGGAGTCTAGCCTGTTAATCTGGAGATAGTCATTGAGTAGCCAACGAAGCTTCTGTGTGGGCATGAGACTTTTGGGAAGTCTTGTGATATTTCCCTCATGGAATGAGAAGCTATCTCTCCCGTCGTTGGGAGTTAGTCTCAGAGAGGATGAATCACGGACAAGACAAGATGGCAGCGTCGGAGGAGCTGAAGGAGCCAGAGGAGAAGCCACATGGCCTTACACTGATGGAACCAGACCTCTGAAACTGGAGAAACTACGTGAAGATCCCTGCCAGCGCTGAGTTGCTTCTACCACTGGGTGCTGTTGATAGACTCTGAGCCCTGGAAGCGAGGAACCATGGGAGGACTAGATCCCTGCCAGCACTGGGACTCTGCACCCACTGGGCTGGGACCTTGTGAGTTGGAAGGAGACGTTATAGACTGGTATCAGGCATATGGGCTAATATCGGACTTATGACTTTGAACTGGACTGGGTTGGGATCTTTTCTTAATGTCCTATTCCTCTAGTATATAAACCGTACCCTTATATCAATATGCTTGTCTATGATTTGTTTCTTTAGTTTACCCAGACTAACAAACAGCCCTTCTGACTGATCTCTGAATCTGTCTCTATGTATGTAGACACTTTCCCTTTTGATCACTTTGCCCTGAATTTCTGCAATGTTTTTTCTCCTGTTTTCTTTTATGGAAGATATTCAAGAGTCCTGGGGACAGGTGGAGTCTGAATCTTACTGCTCTGTTAGGAACCTCTTCTTCTCTGTGGTCATAATGTATAACACAGCATGCTGCGCCCACATGCTCAAAAACCAAAAGGAAATTAATTACTATTGAGTCAATTCTAAATAATGGTGACTGTGTGTGAGAGCAGAACTGTGATCCCAGGGTTCCCTGGCTTATTTTTGAAAGGAAGACTGCCAGCCCTTTCTTTTTAGGTGCCCTGGAGTGGACTTGAACCTTTAGTCCTTCTGTTAGCAATCCAATGTATCCAGCATTTGTACCACCCAGGACCCTTAGTCATTATTGGAGGGAAAAAGCACAACCAAGATTTTTTTATTTAGGGGCAGTGGGCTATACTTCTTGTTGAACAAGAAGGGTCGCCAGGTTCAATTCACAGCCAATGTCCTTTTGAGCAGTTACAATTCATCTGTCAGTGAAGGCTTGCATGTTGTGATTGTAAACAGGTTTTAGCAGAATTTCCACACTAAGAAATACTAGAAAGAAAGACCTGGAAGTCTAATTCCAGAAAGTTAGCCAATGTTAGATTAATGACATCTTTAGAATTAACAAATGTCTTATGGAGGCTATCAATATTATTTCCAAAGAAGCTGAAATATTGCCTTTGAATTGAACGATGGATAGATTAGCTGTAAATATATGAATGGATTTTGAACTTGCTTTTAATCATAATCTCCAACATGAAAACAATTTGCAGTTATCATGTGGTCCTGTTCTATCCTTACCCTCATCGCGTCATTGCCTAAGTGCTATTGCACATGGTTATGAAGAAATCAGGTAGTACTGGCTATCAGAAAGAACAGAGTAAGCCTAGTAAGAGGCTGCCATATAGCATTATCCTACTGTCATTCCAAATCAACAAACATTTCTAGCAGTGCTCAATGAACCTTAATGGAATTTCAAGTCTAAAGGTGGGAGGGGATATGTCCATCTCAGAGAAGGTGATTTCACTTCTGTTGATGATAAATTAAGAGGGGTAACCTTTTGCCCCTTTCCCTATTGGAAAAAATGTTTAACATTAGTCATATGCAAACGAATTGCTGTCAAGTTGATTCTGACTACATAGGACAGGGTAGAACTTCTGCTGAGCATCTGAGACTATGAAGTTTTACAGGAGTAGAAAGTGTTATTTTGCTCCCTCAGAGTGGCTTGTGGTTTTGAACTGCTGACCTTGTGGTTAGCAGCCCAATGCATAGTAATTGAGGGTTAACTTGACACTTGATGGTAATTCATCACCACCACCACAGTGCTTTAGTAGTATCCCCACCAAGACTGAACTTACTGCCATCAAAATAACATTGACGTAGAGTAGCACTGTAAGGTAGAATAGAACTGCCCCTGTTTGTTTTGGAGACTGAAATATTTATGGGAGTAGAAAGTCTCATCTTTTTCCCGTGGCTGAAATACAAAATATTTGGGATACATAACTTACCAGCTAATACAAAAATAGCCACAGATCCTCCAATGTAGGTAACTGCAACTATCTGTGCAGCTGCAGCGTAAAAGGAGGACAAGCCGTGGGTTCCTTTACCTGGCTTTGTCTTGATTTTTCCCCCATGGTGATTCAGTCAGCTTTGAGGGGCAATTGTGTTTGTGTGCTTTCTTCACTTTCCCACCCTGTGCCTGGCTCCCACAGCTGGGGACAGCTGTGCTGCATCACAGAATAAGCTATCCGGAAAGCTGTGACAGGGCTAAAGCCCCTCTTGGGTGGGGCACCTCCCAGCTGTTGCAGCCCCAGGTCCCCTCCCTGATGAGCCCTCCCTTGCTTTAAGCAGCAGTCTTATTCCATGGGCACCACTTTTATCTTGCTTTCCTTCACACCAAGAGAGGTCATTTTTCCACTTTGGGGGTCATGTCGATAACCCTTTCCTTTCTTGGAAAAACAGCTGTGTTTCCAACATCCAGGTGAACTCAGAGTCTCTGGTACTGCTCTGAGATTTCCACCCATAAAAATAGATATTTCCGGTAACCCAAAATCTTGGGAGTTAGAGAAAAGCACAAACATGAACAATTTAATCAAGGCCAACAGTGGTCAGGTGCTCACTATCCAGACCTTTCTTGGAAACCACGCACTGCCTGGGCTGGTGCCATCACCAGGACGAGTTGTGCCCACAGTATCCCCGGGGTTCTAACTGGCTGGTTTTGGGGGTAGATGGTTATGCCTTTCTTGCTGCCCCATTTTCATCTGGACGTTCTGCTGACACCTGATTGTCACCATTGCAACATGCAAATCTTCTCTGGCAGATTGGAGGTGGCTTTACATGATGTGTGTAGGCCAGAATGGAACTTGAGTCTCCCCCATGGAAGGTGAGGATTCTACAACGGAACCAGACAAATGGTAATTTACATACTCTGGGCTCCAAGTCTCATTTGCGAAATTTACTTTTGGAGAATTTAAGAGAGCTTCAAAAATTTCATGGAAACAAATTCATTATTATTTAATTCTATTTTCCCACTAAGTCTCTGAAGCCCCTCAGAGAACAGGGTGGGGTGGGGATGGGTGGAAACTGTGACTCTCCAGAATTAGACTTGAACACAGATGTCATCACTTATTCCAAGTGCACAGGCAGTTCCATGTGTCAGGCATTCCCAACGTGGCCAATTTACATTTTATATTCTTGGATGTGCCTTTGGAATAATCTGTCAATTAACATATACCAGATTCCCTTTCTTTTTTCCTTGCAAAGCCTTTCAAAAATGTTTCCCGAACCCATCAGTTCCCCCGAGTTTTCTAGTAATCACAAGCAGGCCTCCTTGTGTATTGCCTGAGTAGGTTGTTGGGTAATGTTCCATGGGCACTTTAGGTATGAGGACTCCCCAGAGACAGAGCTTGCCCTCATTCTTTGGCCAGCAACATAGGTGGAAAAGACCAGGTACAATTGTTGAGAGGAACAAAAAACTTTTAACTACACAAGTTGATTCTCAGTTATGTTTCAAATGCAATGTTGTGGTGAAAATAAAAAAAAGAAGCAAACAGACACATGTAGTGTAGATTGGAAACAGGGATGATGGCAAGAATATTGCCCTCAGAAATTCAGGTCCCCATCCAAAATGCTAAAAAATAGCACTGTGACCTTGAGCCAGCCCCTCACCAGCTTTGGTTTCCGTTTCCTTCTCTTCAATAAAGCTGGGTCACTGGACTGCAATTGGTGCTAAACTTCTTAAGGACATGCACATTTTCAAAACACACACATATCAATATCCTCGTACACTTTGGGGAAGCAATGATTAAGTGATTGGCAGTTAGTTATCCAAAAGGTTGATGATTTTAACCCACCAGCTGCCCCACCAAGAAAAAGGACCTGGGAGACAGTTCTGGGACAGTTCTCTCTGACACAGTTGTATAGTGTCTTTTGAATCAGAATCAACTTGCTGGCACACAGCAGCAATATGCATTTTAGAAAGAGAAAAGAGAAGAAATAGATATTGCGTTGTTCACTGAATATAGACACTTGGTTGTTGACGGAAAACCAAGTATCACATATGAGCCCACCACACAGGGAAGAGATAGTACTGCTTGAAGGTAAAACCAAATTCTTGGATATAGTTGGTGTTTTAAAAATTACTTTATTGGGGGCTCATACAACTCTTTTCACGATCTATCCATCCATCCATCCATCCATTGTATGTCAAGCATTATTTGTACATTTGATACCCTCATCATTCTCAAAATATTTGCTTTCTATTTGAGCTCTTAGTATCAGCTCATTTCCCCCCACCCTCCCAGCTCCCCTCTCCCTCATGTATCCTTGATAATTTATAAATTATTACTATTTGGTCATATATTACACTGTCTGATGTCTTTCTTCACCCTTTTTTCTGTTATCTACGCCCCCCCCAGGGAGGAAACTATGTATAGATCCTTATGATCAGTCCCCAATTTTTTTGGGTGGATCCTTCATAACATCAGAATTGGACAAAGGCTTATTTACAACCTCCAATATGCAGATAACACCACCTTTCTTGTTCAAAGGAAAGATACCTTAAAGCACTTGCTGATGAAGATCAAGGATTATAGCCGGCAACATGGATTAAAACTCAATATAAAACTCGCCCCTGTACCAATAAGTAACATCATAATACACAGAGAAAAGTTTGAAGTTGTCAAAGATGTTACCTTGCATGAGTCAATAATCAATCTCATGAAAGCAACAGTCAAGAGATGCAAAGACATTTTCCATTAGGTGAATCTGCTGCACAGGACCTCTTTGTTGTTGCTGGGTGCCACTGAGTTGGCTGGGACTGACCTGGAAAATACCATGCCATATCATATCATACCATAGATTGAAAAGCAGGAATGTTACTTTGAGGTCTGAGGTGTGCCTGACCCCAGCTAGGGCCCCATTCCATTGCCTTATATTCATATGAAATTTGAATGTTAAATAAGGAAGACTGAAGAAGAATTGATGCATTCTAATTGAGGTGTTGAAGAAGAATATTGAAAGTACAATGGACTGCTAAAAGGATAAATGGAACTGTTTTGGAAGAACTACAGCTAGAGTGCTCCTTAGAGGCAAGACTGGTGAGACTTCATCATACATCCTTTGGACATGGTGTTAGGTGAGACTAGTCCCTGGAGAAATGCCCCATGTTTGTAAAGCAGAGAAGCAGAGAGTGAGTTGAAAACCCTTAAGGAGATGGATTGACACAACACTGAAACAGTGAGCGCAGGCAGAAGAACCATTGTGGACAGAGTTTTGTTCTATTGTGCATAAGCTGCTATGAATCAGAGCCAATTTGAAAGCACAAAGCAACAACAACCACAAGGTACAATTGGGGTTTTACCTTTTCTTCAGGGGAGTTCTGTGGGGAATAAGCTGTATAATTGTGGGTATGTTTTGTAAAAATTACCTTATTGTAGTTACATAAGGGGAGACTTCAAAATAGTTGTGGAAAAATTCCATTGCCTTTTAATCTCATTTTTCCCCACCAACTATTTGAAGCCCCCTCATATGTGTGTGTGGGTGTGGGGGGTGGGTAGGGGATGGCACTGGTGGCTAAACATTGGACTACGGGCAGCCAAAGCTCAGCAGTTCAAAATCATCACCTACTCTGCGGGCTAAAGGTGAGGCCTAGTAAACCAGTAAAAAGCGACAGCCTAATAAACCCTACATAGGGTTGTTATGACAAGGAACTAACTCACTGGCAGTGTGTGTGTGTCTGGGTGTATCTGTGTGTTTGGCATGAGGTAAATCAAGGAATCCAGAATTCTTTCAGGAAGGGTTAGAGAGGGGGTAATACCACTTTCAAAATATATAGTAGCAGATACAGAATGTTTGAGAATAATAGATACAGATTTTGATATATGCTTCTATGAGGATAAATTCAAAAGTATTGCTACAAGTTCTTAGAAACCTTTACCAAGCAAAAATATCAAAATGTGAACCTATTGTTTCTCCACATATCCTTCACACATCTCCACACATTTCTTAGTACACCTTTCCTGAAAAATTTTGTACCATTTGATTTATACCAGGTCAAAATGGCAGATTTGGGATCCTCAACGGACTAAAATAATCTTCATTTTTAATGAGCTTGGAGCGCAAAAAGAAGCCTGAATGGGGGGCTGAGCCCTGGTGGCATAGGTGGCATAAGTGGTTGAGTGCAGGTCTGTGGCCTGCGGGCTTGGCGGTTCAAATCCAGCGGTGGCTCTCAGGAGCAGGGCTGGGTAGCTCCCATGACTACCAGAGGACAGTAATACCCCCCTCCCCAAAAAAAGAAGCCAGAATGGGGAGAAATCAGGGATGTAAGGTAAGTGGGGTAAGGCTTCCCAATGAAATTCTCATAGGTCAGCTCTCCCTATTCTCCGAGAATGAGCATTGTCATGGTTACCCCTCCCCCCAAAAAAAGCCATTTGGTGCAACTTTCCTGGCTTTTTTTTCACAAGTGTATTTTTATTTTCAGAAGATTCTTTTCTAATAAGCTCTTTTGATTATCTCTGGGAAAATCGACCAAGATTACCCCTTTGATTGGAATTTATATAATCCAATATTGAGGAAAGATTAGTATCAGAGCCTAAATGATAGGAATCTGGTGTGCAGAAGGCGATGGATGGCAGTGAGAGCAAAGACACATTTGTGGAATGACCTAGAAAATAGCCCTCTGGAAAATATTCCCTAGCTAACGTTGAGGGATGGGAGGAAAGTGATCACTAAATAGAGTGCTTGGAAGAGAGGAGTATAGAAGATCAAAGGCATAAATCTGTCTTGAAAGGTTAAAGCTGCGTGAGTAGATGCCCCTCCTATGATGCATGGGCTGGACCAGATCTATGTTTTTGGCTTGTATTGTTTTCTTCAGTTTTTGTTTATTTAGAGTTTTTCTCACAGGTGTTATGTAAATGGAGGTCACTCTCTTAAAGCTGTGTTATAAGCTTTTCCATTGTTTGTTACAAAATTCAGGATTGATGAAAATATAAAAATATCCAGCAAAATAAGGGGTTTAGGGGGTAGGGAGTACACTGGTGGTGAGGGGTGAAAGGGAGATGATGTCAAGGAGTCCATGTAGAAAAAGAACGTTTGGTACCTGATTTGGTAGCAATGTATATTCTACTTTATGTGATTGAAATCTGGAATGATATGATTTATGTATTAAATCCCAACTAATAATAATAATAATAAAAAGATTACTCCTTTGGTATTCCAAAAAGAAATAGTTTCCATACCTTCTGCGCTGACCTCACTACCTTGAATTGAACTGTCCCAACAGAGCCCCTTGAAAGCCACTGTTTTGTTTGGACAATTTTTTTAAAGGCAGCCAAAGGAAACAAACACAGCTCTTCTACTTAGAGAATTTGTCTGCAGTCATCCACTTATTCATCTGCTCTTGAGGGAATAAACCTGGGTATGAGTGAATGGGGAGTGTAGTGGAAATAATGTGTGTGCTTATAAAGTAAAGATACATGCAGAAGATAGATAGTCGTTGCGGAGTCGATCCCAACTTGTGATAACCAAATGTTTGGCAGCAGGAAATACGGCCAGGTCCTGCACCACTGGGTATTTTAATCCATCATGGCAGCTTTGGTGCCAATAGCTCTCTGGAGGGCTCCCTTGCCCTCCTTCACCAGACAGGATATCTTCCCCCAGTATTGAGTTTTGTTGGCTAATTTTTCGCCATTAGACTTTCACACTTTGCTTTCTAGTCTATTTTTAGTCTGGAAACTCTCAAAGACATGTCCACCGTAGGGAACCTTACTATTGTTTAAAACCCTGGTGATGTGCCTTCCAGCAGCACAACAATATGACAGGCACCAGAGCAAACAAACTGACAGAGGTGGTGGAAAATGCAAACGCATACACATATACACAGAAGCAAATATATCAGACATAAAACATGCCGTTTGACCTCTTTTGTGTATGATTCAAAGCTTTACTTATCTTCACTATGTTGTAGAACCATGTTGGGAAACTATATTTCCCAAGCTTTTTCATTGTCTCAAGCATAAACGCTGTACCCTGTAACTTCCTCTCCCCAATCTATTACTTGTGAAGTTGCCTACTCTTGATATTGAGTGGAGTTTCTTGAGAAGATGTCTTTGTCTTCAGCAAAATTCAGTACGAGTAATTTGCCTGACTTGTGAGTTTAGCATAGTGCACCCAGCACGCAGGTAGACTCTGAGTGTCTTAAAGCGCTGGCCCCCCTGAGAGAGAAAGCATAGGGCCCTCTGACTGCACAAGAGCGATAGAATCTTCTCCCAGCAGATCCTCCTCCTGAGAGCCTTTCGCTGTAATACTGTAAGCTTCATCCGACCTCACAAACTGACCAATTGATTTTCACAATAGTTTCGTAGGAACAGTTATTTTGATTGTTTGTTTGTTTTTGTTTTTTTTTAGTATCGCTTAGTTTGGCACAATATTTCTCAGAAAATTTAACATTTTCAGGCCTTTTCTGAAACTGTAAACAGAAATAGGCAATTGTGAAATGACCATCAGACACCAAATTCTATTCTCAGCCCCTCTGGGGCAAATGAAGAATGACATAATTTGCCAAGTTTCAAATCCATCCCACACAGCCAGTCTGAGATTGGATCCCAATTCAGTCTTTTTCTTGTTTTAATTTTTTTGTGATGTGTGTTTGCTGCTTCGAGGAGGGATCCATTAAAAAAAATCTCAGAAAACATCAAAAAGTTCTGACAAAACAACAGCTTGATGATTTAAGGGTAAATATGTCAGACACATGTGGTTTCAGTTTTTCCTAAAATAACACATGAGTTTAAAAATCAAGGGGAAAAGTGTTTGGTACAACACACTGAGGCCTTGGCCAAATGTCTTTTAGAGACCATTTTGGAGCCTGAAGGGGACGACCCACCAAATGAACACATGCAGGCATTTCAGGCCCTCCCTTATCTGCTCCTTCTCTTGGTCAAGGACGAGACATGCATCCCACGTAGTCCTGACGTATCAGCCATTTGATAATTTTGTCTGGCAGGTTGTGTCTTAGTGGGCAAGTCTAGATTCCAATTCTATCCCTGCTGCTTATTAAGGTGATGATAGTTTCAGGCAAGTCAACACATCTCAAAAGTGGGTAACTGAATCCATCTCATAGGATTCCTGTGAGCATCTGTGCTAATATATGTAAACTCTCTGACATAAAATAGATACTGAATATGAGGCAGCTTTTAAGAAGTTTTGTTGTTGACTTAAAATGTCATGACGAGGAAGACAGGCAAGAAAAGTCAGGCCTAAGAGTGTTTCTAGAGCACAAAGAAGCCAGGGATATACACGGGACCATCTGTGTTCCTTAAGGATTTCTTTTTTTAAATGGAAAACTTTCATATAAAATATTTTCGTTGAGTTCATTTTCTGTTCTATAATGCAAAACACTGAAGGAATCTAACATCTTCATTTTTTTTTAAATCTTATTTTGTGGCTGTTGAGACTACACCCAGCAAAGCACACCCTAATTCAACTGTTCCCACATGTGCAACTCAGGAACATTGATTAAATTCTTCAAGTTGTGCAACTGTTTTCACCCTTCTTTTTAGAGCTATTCCTCTTTTGCTAACATAAACTGATGGCCCTCAAGAATTTCTCTCTAATCTTTCAAATATCTGTTGTCACTTTGATCCCATATACCAAACAACAACAACCAAACCCCTTGCCATCAAGTCGCTTCTGACTCATAGAAACCCTGTAGGATAGGGTGGAGCTGCCTCTGTGAGATGCCAAAATTTTAATTCTTCATGGGAGGAGAAAGCCCCCTCTTTCTCCTGTACAGTGGTTAATGATTTTGAACCAATGCACTTGCATATTGCAGCCCAATACATACCCACAACCCATCATGGCTCCTTAGTGCCTCCTAATTCATTGCAAAGTGCCTGGCATCTTAAAAGTTTGCAAGCAGTCCTTCAGGATATGACTATTGATCTCTATCATCTGGAGCAACAGTGGAAGAGGGAGAGACAGGTTTCTTTTGTCAAGAAACCAGAACTGGACAGTGCCTGGCTACCATTACTGAACATTTTGATAGAAGATTGCAAAGAAGAATTCTGATCAAAGTGGGGAAAAGTCAGAACAAACTTTCAAATGCTCATAGACTCCATGACTTTTTGGAGTCACAGGAGTGGGGTAGGATCCCTGAAATTGTGGCTATAGCATGATCTCTATAACCCAAAAATATCCCCTACAAATATTCAAACATTAGTTTGGCTTAAATACAAAACCAAATTCACTGCCATTCTGATTCATAGCTACCATATAGAGTATGGTAGCACTGCCTCTGTAAGTTTCTAAGACTGTATGAGGAAAACTTCATCTTTCTCTCATGAAGCAACTGGTTTTGAACTGCAAACTTTGCGGATAGCAGCCCAACATGTAACCACTATGCCACCAGGGCTGCCTTGAACATTATGTTCTTTAAAGAAATGTCTATATGGGAGCCCTGATGGCACAGTGATTTCAAAACTTCCAAACTCAGGCACCAAATCAAAAGTGTGCATGAGCATCTCAGACTGCTGAATTATTAGAACAAGTTGTTCTTGTATTGGGGGAGTACTTGAGTATGGGTCCACTGTCCATGTATTTTGCATCAATAAATGTGGTTAAGAAAACTGATGATGCCTGGCTATCAAAAGATATAGTATCTGGTGTCGTAAAGGCTTGGAGATAAACAAACAGCTACCCAGCTGAGAAACAACAAGTCCCACTTGGAAGAAGTACACCAGTCTGTCCCATCACGATTGCTGTGGACAAAGCAGGGAAAATGAGCAAAAGTGGTGAAGAAAGCTGATGGTACCTGGCTATCAGTGGATGTAGAGTCTGGGGCCTTATAGGCTTGAAGATAAATAAGGAGCCATCTAGCTGAGAAGCAACAAAGCCCACATGGAAGGAAGAAAGCTGATGGTACCTGGCTATCAGTGGATGTAGAGTCTGGGGCCTTATAGGCTTGAAGATAAATAAGAAGCCATCTAGCTGAGAAGCAACAAAGCTCACATGAAAGGAACACAGCAGCCTGGGTTATCATGAGGTATTGAGGGGATTAGCTATTAAGCATCAAAGAACAAAAAAAATCATATCATTTCATGAGGGGGAGTGTAGAGTGGGGACCCAATTCCCATCTGTGGGCACTGTATCAAGGCTTCATTTTGGCTCCTAGCTGACTAGTGTTCCCTTGGATAGGTATTGCCACATTCTGCTTATCTATCCTTCTGTTGATGGGCATTTAGGTTGTTTCTCTCTTTTGAATACTATGAACAGGGTTGCAATGAACATGGTTGTACAAGTCTTTATTTGCGTTTTTGCTTTCAAGTCTTTGGGGTAAATCATGAGGAGTAGAATTTCTATATTGTAGTTTTATTTTTAGGTTTTTGAGGAGCTTTCACAGCTTTTCACAATTGAGGTACCATTTTGCATTCCCACCAGGAATGAATAAGGTGTTTAATCTCCCCACATCCTTACTTATATTTCTTTTCCATTTGATTACCTTAGCCATCCTAGTGGGAGTTGAAAGGGTATCTCGTTTTGACTTTAACTTGGTTCTCTGTGATGATTAATGAGGGAGAGTATCTTTCCAGGTGTTTGACGGCCATTTGAATACTTCTTTGGTGAAATCTCTACTCATATCCTTTGCCCATTTTATAATTGAGTTGTCCTTTTGTTGTTAAAACTTTATAGATATTTCTCATTAGTTTCACGATATCAAAAGTTTAGGTAACATATTACCAGATTTGGGGTTAGAATTATGTCTTTCATTCTCTTTCATACTCAGCCTTTCCTATTTGGACTATGAGGTACTGTGTTATTCTGGGTTGACAAGAGAAACAATTCCAGAGACACTCATATATGTATAAGAACGAACTTATATCAAAAAGTAATTGTATGTTAAGAAAATATTCCAGTCCAGATAGAGTCCATAGTCCAATATTTGCCCCAAAGTCCAATACTTGTCTATAAATCTCTTTTCAAATTCACACAACACATGCAATGATGCTGAATGTAGGAAGATCACAGGCCAGTGGGTGAAAATTCTTGTGGTGGAAGCATCTCAGCACTGGTTTGCCATGTGGCTCTTCCAGCTGTGTGTCACTCTTCAACGGGAAGGGAAGCAGAGAGAGAGAGACACCACTCACAGGTCTCAGCAAGTCTCTGCATGGCTTACCAACAGGAAGACAAAGGCAGAGAAAGTGTGAATGGCTCTCTTTCTCCAAGGACAAAGAGAGGAACTCCCCAGAATCTTCATGAGAAGGCCATCACCACAAGGAAGCCTCATCAGACTGTGTCCTGATTGACAGGCTAGGTTCTAACCCAACATTTATTTATCACGTTCACATGAAATTATGTAACTTCCACAGGTACCAAATGGGAAGATTGAGAGAGCCAGGCAAATCAAACATCCTTACCTCTTTTGTTTTTGTAGACAGGCCAAATAATGTATGCTGATGCCTAGACTGCCTTTCACTAGATTCACAAAGCTCAAAGTCAAAGCAGATAGAAATCAAAATTCCTTAGAGATTTTTTGAATCACTGTGATTGGATAAAGCCTTGAAAGCATAACCCAATCCCCATCCATTGAGTAGTAGAGAACCCAAATCATGATGTTACATCTTGTGTGATTGTGGTGGTAGCAGGGCTAAGGGACCAAGGGTAGAAAGCATGAATGTCTTTGGAATGAGCTTCTGGCTACATAAACAGCTTCTGATTTTTCTATTGTCTTTTTATTTAGAAGTTCACCAAGCCCTCCCTGTCCTTCTCTGTTTTTGCAAGACTGAAATAGATATTCCTGAGCAAATATAAATGTTATTACAGTGTGGGCGTTATTACAGGATGGATAAAAATATTATACTGACTTAGATGGGACAAAATAATGGCATGGGGAGTTTATCAGGGGAAAATGATAAATTTGGGGATAGGGCATTTGTAATAAAGAAAGAAAGGAGCACCGTCAAGGAAAAGAACATGGGAAAAGAGAGTGTTGTTGAACAAAACAAACCAGAAGGACTGGAAAAGAACATCCCCTGTGTGTTTCCTCTGCCTTACTTGGAGAATTTCTGAGTTTACCATGTGTGAGAGCTCCTCATATCAGTATTCTCTGACCTGCTTTGTGTTTGATTTACTCATTGAGATTTGCCCTTGTATATGCAGTTCCATTTAAGGGGCTCAGGGTGGGAGAAGGCTACACGCTGCCAGCTTATCCCTATAAATATTTGTTCGGTGTTTATGACAAATGTTTTCCTGCTGTGAAGGAATCTGGCCTTCATTAAAAATCTGGAACTTTTTAATGTGATGCCAAAGCATCAGAAACAACAGGAGAGTTTTCTCATGTTTTTCTTATACTTGAAGCTGCAAATTTTTAGTGGAACAGACCAGTAACTAGCACAACTAATATTATTTGTTGGGAAAATAGAGAGTAGAATATAATCAGAGCTCGCCCCCTCTCTCTCTAATTACTGTCCGTGCTAGAATCCTGCATGATAGACTCAAGTCTGCCAGTTCATAAACCAGCGAAGTGCCATTTCCTTGTATTCAGTGAAACATTTTTTTTCTTGATGTTGGAACACTAATTAAACAATATGCAATAACTCTAAATAGTAAACATATACTATCTCTTGTAGTTTTTTTTTAAAAAATCATTAAGATACATAAACATGTGACACGTGAAAAACTATATAAAGGTATGAAAAATGCAATATATATCTTAGAATTTTCCAACCCACAATACTTTCTCTTCAATGACAGGGCTAAGCCACTCAATTTTCCTTGGGTGCATTAACTTATCTTAGGTGGATTTATGAGCCAAGGGTGGTTCAGAGATGAATTTCTTGCCTTCCATGAGAGACATTGAGGTTCATTTCCCGTCAATTCACTTCATTGGCAGCCACCACCCATCAGTCAGGGGAAGCATCCATATTGCCGTGCTGTCAGACACGTTTCAGCAGAGCAGCCAGACTAATATGGACTTGGAGGAAAGATCTGACTGATGATCTGTTTAGAAAAACCAGTCAACGGAAACCCTTTAGATCACAATAGCCTGACTTTCTACCTATCGTGGGATTAGCACACTGCTTACTGCATTTACTCTATTGTCATGTGTGGGGGCCAGTTTGAAGGTAGCCAACAATAGAAGGCTTTTTTATCTCTTCAGTTTCTCCCTCTACTGCTACCAACATCTAAGTATACTGAAATTTCTCATCTTTGAAAAAGAAATCCTCCATTAACCTCATTTGTCTCCATTGGGAATCAGCCTCCTCCTTCATATCCAGTCGTTTTGTATCACACCAGATTCTCTGTCCTGTTTTTGAACTCAGTGCCTTGATCCTCTGTCAATTGGCTTGCACTGACCAAAGACCACGGACTCTCAATTCAGTGCCTCTTTCATTGCCAGTTCTCATCTCCCAGTCCCACTTCAGTTTTCCTAGCCTGCACTCTTGATCAGGTTTTATAGTTTGTTCAGGCGCAGGTGGGCCCCATTTCATTAATAGATTTGATGTTGGTTCCGCAACTTCCATCTAATCGCCAGCACTGGGACTTGCAGGTGCTTCTCTCATTTACCACTTCCAAAGCAAATGCATCTGTGGGGCAGTAGGGGTGGTGGTGGTTTTTTTTTTTTTTTATGATTAACTTTAAATCAGAAAAGGAATTCAATCCGGTTTTTGAACATGACTTTGACCATCTTCTTTATGAAACAACAAACCTGCTTTCATTGTTCTAAGGAATGTTCTCTTTTGAGGCGGGCATCACTGCTCTCCGGTGGTGGGAGCAGGAGGCCCAGGCCCACTGCTGGAATTGAACCTCCATTCCAGTGGGCTGCAGTCCCGCGCACCACCACTACGCCACCGGGGCTCAGCCCGAATGTTCTCTCTTTTTTTTTTTTAAGAAATCACAATCCTATTATGGTTGTTCTCCAGAGTCCACACTAATCCTCAGCTATCAATCTTGATAGAAGGATTTTCTTGCTTACAGCACCTTTACAGTCCCTCCTATAATCTACCTGTGTAGTGTAATTAATTATTTATAAGTCTAGCATAAATGTCATTGTGGCTGTGGTTCCAGATCTTGGACAGGTTTAGGGATTTTTTTTTTATTGAGTGTTGTATGCACCATATTGTCAGACAATTCTGGATTCACATTCATGCTCCATTATTTGCTTGTTATATAATCTGGGCAACTGAGCAATTTTCCTGAGTCTCAGTTTATTAAATGTGAATCGAAGAGAAATGATTACCACATCAGTTGTTATAAGGTATTTATTTTCAGAGTAAATGCCTAAAAATAGCTGTTATTAATTATTATGTCTATTACACTTCACAGTTATACTATTGTGCTGGGGTAAATATACAATACGGTGTTTTCCTTTTGGTTCCTTTTAGGGAGAAATGGCTGGGTTTTTTGTTTCCCCCTGAGATTTCAGTTGAGGTTCCTTATAATTTTCTCATAAACTGAGACCCTGTCATCTAGGAGCTTAATCTCTGTAATGTGATTTACTGAAACTTTAGTATAATCAATCCTTATACCTTTCTATTGCAAAACGCTCTTTGGAAAACAAAGATTGCCCAGCCCAATGGCTCCTTGGCCATGTAAGAGAGGCTTCTAGCTAGGTGCAGTGGGAGGGTTGGTGGTGAGATTGCATGTTTAAAGGATCGTAGAATGGACAGAAATATCATCTGGAGAACAAATTATCTCTCCTCCCACTGCTTTTTTCTCTTTTCTTTTTTTCCCTATCTGTGTGAAAGAGTTCTTAGAATAAAAGAAAAAGACAGACAAAGAAGTTTAGGGTTCCTTTGAAGGTCCTCAGAAGTAAACCCCCTAATTTCTAGGTTGAAATGGGATCACATTTCATTCCTCGGTGACAGCTGGTGCTCTTGAGATCACAGCCCGCTCACAAAGGCAGATGAGCCCCAGGAATAGGCTCAGTGTCTGCGAATGAAGAAAACTGTTCTGCAGTGTTAGCCCATCTTGTGATTCTGGAGTCTGGAGAAACTGTGGCACAGTGACTCCCACTCCCCAGTGTTTGAGTTTTAAGGGGAAAATGAATAAAGACTACAGAGTTCCAGAAAGTGTTAAAGGTTTTATAAGACATTTTAGGGTAATATAAAAACTGCTCCCATTTGTTCTCATCACCATATTACACAATAAAGAACATGTTACACAAAAATGAAAGCTGGTTTATTCTTGAAATAAAAGTCAGTGCATGTCCAGAAAAAGAAAATTGCTATTTTAAACTTATGGGTTTATCCATTCTCCCTCTATCTAGCCATGTCCTTACTGTATGTCTACCTGAATACTTATTTCTATCACACTATACTATTTTGTTTCATTTTTCCCCCTGAGTATCTTTGGAATGTTTTGATATGAACTAGTACCAATTCTCAGAAGAGGATTTTAGAATTATTTCTTGAGGTTAGCAGTTCTAAGATAAATATCTTGAAATATAGGAGTTATATGATGATTACATAGGTAATGCTAGGTCAGACCTAGGGCCAGCCAGCAAATTCATAGCCTTAAAACCAGTGTTACAGCCTGTGTCCTCACTACTCATCATAAAAAGGCACAGCCTACATTCAAAGATCTATTGCACTAGGACACTAGTCTATGGGTCACCCATTAAAGTCAGGTTGCCTATTTCAGGTACTGTCTTTGGCTGTTTACCCACATATGTTGTCACAAATCTTATTCCTCTTTCTACATCAAGCCCCTTCACAATTTCTCTTATATTAATCTCCTACAACTGTCAGCAATACATGTCATTCCTGTTTTGAAGAGCTATACCCCAATCACTGCTCCACCATCATGTGACATTCCCCGTGGGTCTCTGGGCCAACTCTTCAAAATCCTTCTCCAATCTTATAGTATTAGCACTCATCATATCTTAATTACATATGCAAATATATCATTTTCAAAAAACACCTCAGGCACAGGCATGAGCATTTTAGCATATCTTTGGAGATGATCCACTTTAGCATGTAACCCCTCTGATGGTTATTGGTTATATGTTTCTAATGGCCAGTTGTGGCAGTCATGTGCTTATGTTAATTTTATAATTGAAATATAGGGGTGGAGTCTAGCCTGTTAATCTGGAGATAGCCATTGAGTAGTCAATGAGGCCTCTATGTGGGCATGGCTTTCACCTGAGACTCCTGGGAAATCTCACGATATTTCCCTCGTGAAGATGAGAAGCTATCTTCCCCAGTTGTTGGGAGTTAGTTAGAGAGATGATCAACCACAGGCAACACAGAATGGTGGTGGCTGGGAGGCTAGAGTAGCCAGGGGAGAGACCGCACGGCTTTGCCCTGATAAAGACAGACCTCTGAAGCTGGAGTAGCATGCTGTTGATGGACCTGAGCCCTGGAAGCGAGGAGCCATGGGGAGACCCCTGCCAGCGCCAGAATTCTGCACCCGCTGACCTGTGACTTCCTGAGTCAGAAGCAGACTTTATAGACTGATTTCGGGCATATGGGTTATTATTGGACTTATAACTTTGCACTGGACTGGATTGGGATGCCTTCTTAGGGTCACATTTCTTTTGTATACAAACCCTTTCCTTATACCTATATGAGTATCTCTGAAATTTGTTCCTCTAGTGTATCTGGACTGACACACCAGTCATGGAACTTGAGAATTATTTCGGGCTTCTCATCCTTCAAAAATACCGTCTTTTCAATTGAATCTTTGAAATATCCCCAATATCTTATTTTTCCACCCTGAGCTCACACAGCTGGTTCAGTTCTTTCCATTTCCTTTGAATGACTGTTTTAGTGGCTTGCTCCTGGGTCTTTCTAGCTCCACATGCTTCCTTTTGAATCCTTAACAACAAGTATCAAAGTCAAGAGCAATGGGAAATAATAGCAGCAGCAGCAGCGCAACAAGCTTTACTGACTTCTCCTTGCTTCCACTCTAACATCCAATGCCAACCTTAGCACAATCGCTTACCTGCTCTCCTCCGTGAGAGACATGCTTGAGCCTCACTGGGCCACTTACCTATATGGCATTCTCTTTGCTTGGAATACTCTTCCTCTCTTTCTGAGATTTAAAACTTCCTCAAATTGCCTCTGAATTTCACTTCACTTCCTTTTCTCTTCAGGGGAATGAGCTTCTCTTTCTTATACCCCCAGAATTTTTAGCATGTCTCATACTTGAGTGAATACCCTAGAAAGCTACAGTATATTGTGTGCTTATTTTTCCTCCTGTGAGAAATTAGAAGTCCATTGAAGGCAATTTTTTACTCCTTCTTGATCAGTGTATCCTGCCCAGCACCTAGCCCTGGACCTGGGTCCAAGTGGACACTTGGCTAAAATCTGTTGAAATAGTGAATGAATGGTCTAAGGAAAATGCCTGGCACTTGTGTCTTCTCTATGCCCCTTTAGTCATTTTAAAAGGAAGTGCAAAAGCAGAAGCAGACATGAGATGATCTATAAACTGGATTCAATAATGGATATTTCAGAGTTGTATAAGAAGACACTTAATGATAAATTTAAATGGGACTATGGGGGAAAGTGTTCCCAGATGAGTATTCTGCTTTTTGAAGATGAAATGCAGAAACGTCCATTCTGAGACTCCAAACATTTCTACTTCTGTGAAATCAAAATCGTCACACAGAAGATTTTGTTAGAAGATGGATGACTGGGGTCACTTCTTATTCCTATAGCAATTTGTATTTGATAAAGTGAAAATTAACAATAAGCAATCAACAAAATTGATTTTGACATTGAAAAAATTAAAAAAACTTTTCTAAAATTTCATTTCATTGGGAGGGTCATACAACTCTTATCACAATCCACACATACATACATCATATGCAAAGCACATTTGTACACGTGTTGCCATCGTCATTCTCAAAACATTTGCTTTCTACTCAAGCCCTTGATATTAGCTCCTCATTTTCCTCTCTCTTCCCGCTATCCCTGCTTCATGAACACTTGATAATTTATAAATTATTATTATTTGATCATATCTTACACTGTCTGATGTCACCCACTTCCCTGTTGTCCGTTTCGCAGGGAGGAGGTTGAGTTAGTCCGGGTAGACAAGAGGAACAAATTTCAGAGACACGCATATAGGCAGAAGGAAAGGGTTTAATATACAAAAGAAATGTGACCCTAAGAAGGCATCCCAGTCCAGTCCAGTGCAAACCCATAAGTCCAATATTAACCCATATGCCTGAAGTCAGTCTATAAAGTCTGCTTCTGACTCAGGAAGTCACAGGTCAGTGGGTGCAGAATTCTGGCGCTGGCAGGGGTCTCCCCATGGCTCCTCGCTTCCAGGGCTGAGGTCCATCAACAGCATGCCGCTCCAGCTTCAGAGGTCTGTGTTTATCAGGGCAAAGCTGAGTGGACTCTCCGCTGGCTCCTCCAGCTTCTCGGAGGCTGCATCTTGTGTTGCCTGTGGTTAATCATCTCTGAAACTAACTCCCAACAACTGGGGAAGATAGCCTCCCATCTTCACGGGGAAATACCGCCAAGTTTCCCAGGAGTCTCAGGTGAAAGCCATGCCCACACAGCGGCCTCATCAGCTACTCAATGGCTATCTCCTGATTAACAGGCCAGACTCCACCCCTACATTTCAATTATAAAATTAACATAAGCAGATGACTGCCACAGAGGTTATATGTAGATTCTTATAATTGGTTCCCCTTTCTTACCCTTACCTTTCCTTCACCCTCCTGGTATTGCCACTCTCATCAATGGTCCTGAATGGATCATCTCTCTGGGATTTTCCATTTCCAGTTCCTATTCCCTGGTCTAACAGGATTTATAAGATAGAATTGGGATCATGAGAGTGGGAGGGAGAAAGTCTTTAAGAACTAGAGTAAAGTTGCATATTTCATTGTTGCTACACTTTTGTTTTCCTTTTAAACAAATATTCTAGAATACTAGCAAGATAAGGAATGTTGGAGCCATATAACAGAGGTGCCACATAGACCAGGAGAAAGGGAGATTCACAGCTCCAGCAGGTATGACATTAGAAGGATCCGCTTCTGTGAGTACTCCTGGGAAATCTGCTTAGATCACTTCAGATTACATCCTGGACAGCTTTCCAATACCATGCACTTAAGGATCAAAATCAAACATATTCATGGAAAGTAATAGAATGAGATCTACACTAGCTCCAGTCTAAGCTTTAAGTATCTCATTATTAAAAAGTCACACGGGTGACATTAGGTCACTTAGATTCCGTTCATAACTTCTCTATAAAATGGAAATATCCCAGCACATCCATCACAGAAAACATAGAATGTATTTAGCTTATGCCAGCAACATTGTACCAAAACCCAGTTGTCTAATTCACATATGGAGATTCATGTGTATCAGAGAAGGTATACTGTGTCCCAAAGCTGGCTGTTGGGACTGACTGCTAATGACTGACTTTTCAGAAGTAGATTTCCAGGCTTTTCTTCCAAAGTGCCTTCTGGTTGACTGAATCCTCCAAACTTTCAGTTAGCAGTCAAATGTGTTCACTGCTAACATCACCCAGAGGTTCTTTTGGACACCACCGTCACCACCACAATAGCAAAAGCATTGCTATCCAGTTGATTCTGACCATGCTCAGGGTGACCTGCATGATGTACAACAAAACTGTGTTATCCTCATGATTACCAGTCCATCTTCATGGTTACTGTGCCAATCCATCTCACCATGGGTCTCCATTCCCTTATTCTCCCTGTACTTCCTCAAATGCAGAGTGCTCCATTAGTGACTGATCTCTTATGATGGCATGCCCAAAGGAAGGAAGTCAATGTTCTATTGTGATCCATACAGTTTTTATTGGATAACATTTGGAAGTATGTTGCCAGGCCTTTCTTCCTCAAAAAATGTTGCATTAAGACTGTTTTGCACTGAAGAGCAGCCACTCAGTCACAAGAAAACATATGAAAGTCATAAATAAACTTGAGTTGAATTTGACAGCCATGTGAAGATTTTTTAAACATAAATATAGCTTGATAGAGAAAAGTTTAAAAGCCCCTGTGACTGAGACTGCTACATGGAAAACAAATTCCACTCCATCTCTCCATTGGACACACAACAGGTCTCTATTTCTCAGCCACCCTTACAGTTAGATGGCCTCAAAGTCTGCCCAATTCAATGTGGAGGAAGAAAGTGCACCTCTCCATGCCTGGTCCATACAATACTCCCATACTAGATGCATTTTTCCCTGGACTTCTTTTTCTCATTTGCCAGCCAAATAGAAATAAGCCAGAGAGGTGTCAGATTTTGTAGCAGATGACAGTCTATAAGATGTGACAAGCGCGGATCCTTAAGTCACTTTGTGGAAGCTTGACTCCTGAACTGCTATAAGCCTGAGAAACAAGCTTTTTCTTCATGAAAGCTTTGAGATCTGGGTGAATTGATTACAGCCATTAGTCTACCCTGACTAATTCAGCCTGAAATTATCACTGTGTTGATGCCTCACAGTTATCAGAACCTTAACAGAATACAGTCTTTTAGTTTCGGACTTCATACTTTTAAAAACAAAACCAAGAAGCAACTATGAAGATATGAGTCAAAACTAGTAAAATGTTGGTTAAAAAAATGAAAACTTGTTCTGCTAGAGTTTTAATTTGGAAAAAAAAATTTTGAAGCTCATGTTATTATACTAATCTCATCCAATTTGAGAACTTCTGACATATGCACTTCTTCATCTGGGAATAGTTTCTGAGCCTATGGTAATTTTTCTTAAACCAGGTGTGTTAGTCTGGGTACATGAGAGAAACAAATCCACAGAAACCCATGTGTATAAAAGAGATTTTTATATAAAGGGCAAGTGCACATCAAGCAAACATCCCAACCTAGTTCTGCCCAAACCCACAAATCCAGCATTAGCCCATATGTCCAACCTCAATCCACAAAGTCCTCCTCAATTTCAGAAAACATACACAATGATGCAGACTGCAGGAGGAAAGTCAAATCAGTGAGCGTGTGAGCATCCCTGCGCTGGCAATAGTCTCCACGTGGCTGCTCCAGCTCTCAGGCGCTGTATCAGGGCATGTTCATGTGGCTTCTCCTCAGGGATGTCTTGCAGGAAGTGAGCCTTGCCAGCTGAAGAAAAGAACTGGCTAAGGCAGCTGCACCCAGGTTTAACCATCAGAAAGCAAATGACCAGAGAGCTACAAAGATGAGGAACACGGGGCCATTTATCTCTCGTCCCTTCAATTAATACCACATATGTTTATCAGTCAGATTGGCACAATTAACTTTTACTATCTCACCAGGCTACATAAAAGGCTTACCCAGGAAGCTTTTAAAACAATTTAATGCTCAGAAATCTACCCTCATATCAATCAACTTGTAATCCTTAATGATTCTAGAAGTGTTGCCCTATTTGAGAGTAATTAGTTTATGCAAATACTGTGTACCTTCTATTTACAACTCAAGTGTCCAGAGTCATAGTATGAAATAGGCATTTGCTGGGGGAATCAATCCACTAAATAATGACAGAAATGGAAGGCAGAGGGGCTTGAGGGTGGGGGTCCAGAAAACCTCATCTGAAATATCACTAACTATTTGCTACTGTCTGATCTTGGGGTAGTTACTTTATTGCCTCTGACTTTCTATTTCCACAGGTATCAGATGGAGATTCTTCAAAATAAGATAATATGTGTGCAGCTGGAAGCACACTCAATGAAAGATAACTATTATTATTATAAAAAAAATAAAACAAAACCCGGTATCATTGTCTATGAATACCATATTTACAAGGATCACATCAAAACTGCTGAAGTTTATTATTATTTTCAGATCTACAAAGTACTGCAGCCTTATCTTTATTGAGTATGTTATCTTTATTACTTTTGTTCAATTGATATAAAAAATACTTGCAAGGTTGGATAGTAGTGACATTGATCTGTAAACCTTATTTTCCCTTCAACTCCTGACTTCAGCTCTGAAATCTCTTGACCAAAATTTGCTCTAATTTAGGAGCATTAATATGGCTTTTCTGGCAAATTAATGTTTATGATTAAGGTTATCTGTATGAGTCAACTTTTTTCAAGTAGATCTTTGGAAAATATTTTGATTGATCTAGAACATATAAGAGAGTTTTCTTTCTTTTAGGCATCACTGCCCTCTGGTGGTGGGAGTAGGAGGCCCAGCGTTTGCTTCTGTGGAGCTGGAATTGAACCTCCATCCTAATGGGCCGCAGTCCCGTGCACAGCCACTACGCCAACGGGGCTCGGCCCCTATAAGAGAGTTTTGGCTCAGACTTACAATTAAATGAGAGGCAGGGTGTCAGGGGATGAGTTTGTTGTTGACAGTGCACGGCTTCTTCTTTTGTTTTATGGCTTTACGCAATTGCAGTAAATGATCCAAGACCTATGTGACCATTATCAAAGGAGAGTTACAGAAAATGGTGTGACAAGAAGTGGGAGAAAACAGTATCTTGATGCCTTGTGGTAGTAGGATGCTCATTTTCATGTGTCAATGTCCTTGACCATCATGCCTACCTCGTCAAACACTGCTTGAGATGTTGCCATGAAAATTGACTCAGGGGTTATGAACTGGGCTGCAGTCTGCAAGTTCATTGATTATAAACCACCAGCCATTCTGAGGGAGAAAGCTGGAGTCTCCCACTTCCTAAAGATTCATAGTCATAGGAACTCCTACAGCATCTCTGCCAGCTCACATTGACTTGATGAGAGTGGGTTTAGTTTTTAGTTGTGTGTGCATGTGTTGGTTTACCATCTCTTAGTAAAGTGAGTTCCCTTTATAATGCAGATGAACCTCATTCAATCAGAAGACATAAGAGCAAAACTGAGATAACTTGGATAAAATAAATTTTGTCTTAAGGATATAATAAAAATCCAGCCTTAGTTTTCACTCTTCTAGCCTGCCCTAGAGATTTGGGTGTCACCATTTAACAAAATTATATAGACCAATTCCTAAAAATCAATTGGTCGGTCTCCCTTGATATATACATATGTCTATGACCCCGATGTTGGTGTGGGTTAGGCACTAGCCTAATAACTTCAAGGTTAACCATACCAGCCTCTGAAAAGGAGAAAGATGAGGCCATCTGCTGCCATAAAGATTCACGGTTTCAGAGACACTAGAGAGTTGCTCTGCTTTGGAACTTATTTGATTGCAGTGGGTTTGGGTTGTTGGTGTACACACTCGTATATTTAAGTAGACTTAAAAGTAATTGTGGGGAAACTTTGTTGTCTTTCAATTCCATTTTTCCATTAACTTTTTAATTTCCCTTTACAAATGTAAGCACAGACACAATGGTACATTTAAAAAAGAATTGCTATACCATATCAGAAACATTTATTAAACAAAAATGTCAAAGTGTGAAGCTGCTCTTTCTCTTCACATCCTTCATGTCGGTCTGTGCAGTCTGGAAGAGGAGCCTCCACATCTGATCCTTCCCTGAAGAATCCTCTGCTCTATAAACTGCTCCACATCAAGACCGGCATTTTGGCAACCTCCAGGGATTCCAGTGGTGCTCCTTTGGAAATGCTTTGGGTTTGAAGACTAAAAAGAAATCTGAGGAGGCGAGATCAAGTTAATGTGGTAATGTTTCCCAATGAAATTCTCATAGGTCTGTTCTTGGGACCCTTGGATCCTTCAAGGGTGAGCAAGTACATTGTCATGACAGAAAGGGAAAAAAATCTCTTGACGACTCTTTCCTAGCTTTTTCCTTGCCGATGTAATCTGTGCTTTCCATAAAACATTTTCATACTGTGCTCCCATGATATTCTCACTGACATGAGGTCTAAGTCACCGCGATGAGCTTCTGAGACTGTGTCTGTCCACGGGAGCAGAAAGCCCAGTCTTTCGCCCACAGTCTTCATGTCTGTGCTTTGAAAAGCTCTATCAAGATGACTGCTTTGGAACCCCTTAAAGGGCAGGCAGCATAATCTCTGAAGCTGACCTCTCTCTCTGCATAAAATTTAACTGCCTTAGCAGATCCTTTCAGAAGCTATTGTTTTCATTGGATCTTCTTGGAAGGCACCTTAATGAAGCTTACTACTAAGAAAATGCATTATTGAGAGATTAATTACTGAGATAAGTTGCCTGCAGTAATCCATTGATCACAGAGACAGGTTTAAATGCATTTAGTTTAGAATAAGCCTATGCGTACATAAATGAATGGGAATCATAGTAGCGATACTTTTTGACTGCATATGTATATGTATGCGTACACACACAAAACACATATGTGAAATCTGTATGTGGTGCAAAGGAACCCTCTGCTGCCTACTGACATGATGGAGATTTACGTCCACTCAGAGCACTCAGAAGGCCTAGTAATCTATTTCTGTTCATAAAAAAATATGGAGAACAGTTTTACTAGCATCCCTAGAATTATCATATGTTGAAATCAACATGATATATATATGCACACACACATATATATGCACACACATATATGCACACATATATATGCACACACACATATATATGTGGGGTTAGCCCCCAACCCATTTTTTTTCCAAAATTATGCATTTAATTTTTTTATAAAGCAACCTTATAATTTTCAAAGTAATCTCCATTACACTTAATACTTTTGTCAAAACTAAGATTGCATTCTTGGAAATATTTTTCAAACTCATCTGTTTAGATGACTGACAGTACCTTCCTACAGATGAAAACCTCTCCAAATTTATGACCCCTAACAGGGATGAAGGGAGTCCTGGTGGCCCAGTGAGCAAAGCACTCATCGACTAACAAGATGGTCAGTGGTTCAAATCCACCGCAACTTTGAGGGACAAAGATGTGGCAACCAGCTTTCATAATGGTTACAAACTTGAAAATGCTATGGGGCCATTTTCTGTCCTGTAGGGGCTCTATCAGAGCCTCAGTGGGATAGTGGTTACAAGTTGGGCTGTGAGCAACACAGTCAGCAGCTCCTTGGAAAAAAGATGGGGCTTTCAACTACCATAAACCATTTCAAGTTCTTATCTGTACCAGGATTCATGTTCTGGTCTAGCCAGATTAGTAAGATAGAATTGAGGGTTATGGTAGTGGGGGTGGGGTAGGCAGGAAGCATTAAAGAATTAGAGGAAGGTTATGTGTTTCTTTGGTGCTTTACTGCACCCTAACTGGCTCTTTTCTTCCTTGTGGCCATTGTGACAGAGAGTGTCCCATTGACTACTGTTGGGCTTTCCTTGTTTTGTTTTGGTCCTTTGATGCCTGATACCTGATCCAATCAACACCTCATGATCACACAGACTAATGTGCTTCTTCCATGTGGCCTTTATTGCTTCTCAGCTTGATGGCCACTTAAGACCCAAGACACATATATCTTTTGATAGCCAGGCACCATCAGCTTTCTTCACTACATTTGCTTATGCATCCATTTTGTCTTCAGTGATCATGTCGGGGAAGGTGGACATCACACAGTGCCATGTTAGTAGAACAAATTATTTTTGCATTGAGGGAACACGAGTGTAGGCCTGATATCCATCTGCTACCATAATAATTTATAAGTAAATATATATACATATCTCTATTCATCATTGTATATAAATGTATTTACATATATATGTCTGTATTTAAACCTCTATAACTGTCCTTTCCTCTATTTTTTTTTTTTACTTTCCCCCCCATCCCACTATCATGTACAGCCTTTATTTGGGTTTTGGTAATTCTTCTCGGTTACTTTGCCCTTGATTGAGCCCTCTCCCCAACCATTCTATGCCCTCCTCACCATCAATTTTAGATCCCTTATTCTTCCATTGTCCCTGGGTTTCTTAGCACACACACCCCTTTTCCCCATCTCTCCCTCTTCCATTCTCCCAGAAATGATCGGTGCCATTGTTTTCTTCTCTGGATTGTTTATCCCACCTATTGCATCCAGAGAGACATGCATGGAAAAAGCAGAGCAAAATATAACAAAAAAAAAAGAACACAAAAGATAAATCAACAACATCTAATACAAAACAAAATTTAAAAGTTAATGAGTAAGAGAAAAAGAAAAACATAGCAAACTCTGAAAAGCTCTCAAGAAGTCTGCCTGTTGACCTTTATGAGTGCTTTCCAGTGAATCTACTGAGGTGTTATGCCCTGGCCCCCAAGTGCACCTCTAGCATTCCTTGGAGACTTCATTGCTTTGCTCTCCTTGCTGCTCTGCTGTACACCCTGAGTGTTTGCCCCTGTGTGGTGGGGTCGGACCAGGCACATCTCCCTCACCATGTCCCCAGTGCTGTGCCCCTTAGCACCATGTGTCAGTGAGCAGCATATTATCCTATCTCATGGTGGGGCCTGCCTTGTGATCCTTTCTGTGCCTTGGCTTCTCTGAGACAGAATATTGTCCTCAGGGCCTAGTGGACTGGGTGTGTTTCACTCTCTCCTTCCCTCTTCATTTACTCCCAATTCCTGAGCTGCAGCTTCAATGCTGTCCTCTGAAGTGCAGTCCTCTAGGGAGGGGAGAAGGGGTGCCCTCATAGTTGGAATTGGGGGCCAGTCCCACTGAACTCTGTATTGGTTCCCTGCTTCATGTCTGTATGTTGCATTCACATCTTGGCACTCGGGGTTGAAGTCTAGTCCCTCTCTCCCTCTCCTGTGGAGATATAAGCAATCCCCTCCCCTTGGGTGAGTTAGTGGCCTATTCCCCTGCCACCTCTGTCTCTTTTTCTCCCTCATTATTATTTGGCTAACATATGGGTTTCTGGTTTGGGTTTGGCACATTTTGTAGTGCCTACATCTCGCCCTAGACATGTATTAATTTAGTAGCTTTTCCCATATATCCCTTTTGGCATTTTTTTGTTTACCTCAGTGCTTAGAAAAGTAAGTGAAACACAAAAGGGCACGTACAACATGAGTCCACTTAGGCAAGTGCATGAATTTTGTCAAAATTTTCTTCCATTTGGGAAGTTGACAGATATCTAGAACAAGGTTTGTTATCAATTGACCTTTCATCTTTTTTGAAATAAGAAAATCATTCTTACTCTTGAATGTTTCCCATGGTACTTGTCCCTCAAAGCTGTGCTCAACATCATAACAGCTTCTGCAGAATTTTTCTTGAGCAGGAAACAAGATTTCACAACTGCACACAATTACAAAAAAAATGAGGTTTGAACAAAACTGCCTTTATGAAAAAATTCAAATGACTAGAATGAGCCTACCCAGGAAACACCCCAGGGTGCACTAACTCAGAGCAGGTTGCTCGGTCCTGTCCTCACAGTGGGTCAGAGTTGACCCCTTGAATGAGCATCTTAGAGATCACAGTATGTCTTGGCATCAAACTTATGTATTTGTTAAATACATAGGGCCATAAATTTTATGTACATATAATCAGGCACATGCACGTGTGTGACACCAAGGTACATGGTAATATCCATGGACCACTGGGTCCAAATATATTGAAAGAGGACCTCCCTCCAGAACCAGCAGAGAGAGAAAGCCTTCCCACAGAGTTGGGACTTCCAACCTTCTCAACAGCAGGGGAAGAGATTTCTGTTTCTGCAAGCAATTTACCTGTCGTATTTCTGTTACCCCAGCACTAGATAATGAAGACAGGCAGCTTGTAGAAGGATCTGAATGCCAGGCTAGAGAATGGAGGCCTTTTTCTTTTCTTCTTCTTTACTACATGGCTCCTCATCATGGTCCATGCAAATCCAGCTTACTTTACATCTCACTCAATGTCTTCCTTCCTTAGTGCCACTGTAGCACACATGCCACTAACCAATGGCTTTAGAGAATAAGAGTCCACATCAGCATCACAATCCACAGCAGGGCCTCAGACAGACAGTCCACTTGATCGGTTAGACACGGACAATCCTGGTTTCTTTGGAGTTCTTTACATGGAACCTGTTTTACTCCCTGTGCACTTGCCCATGTTTAATCTGTTCTTTTTATAGCCAGTAATACTAAAGTTTATGATGACACATCCTACAATGATATGGACTCATTAGTGTAAAATGAAGGTACAGGATTACATTGTATTTCTTTATATTCAGGTACAAGAATTAGGATATTCTAGTTTTTGGTTATGCGGCAGGGGGTGGAGGGGTGGAATTTAACCCATAGAGTCTTATAACTCAGTTCCATACTCAGGTTCCACCATACTGCACTCACAATATATAAATGCCCACTGCTTAAAATGCACTTTTTAATTTGTACATCTTTTTCCAGAGTGTGAATTATTCTGTGGCAAATATTTTACTTTATGCACATAATACAGATGTTATTGCATTTATTCTTTGTCACATTCTGATTCCTATTTTTCTCCCCTCAGCACTGTATTTTTGAGTTTTATCTCTATTGTTACATGTACCTTGAAGGTGGTATAGCATCCACTACATATAGGTCTGGAGAGGCACTACTTGTCTGCCACAGTCTTCACACATGACCAAAGTCAGAACTGCTTTCGGGTGTTGTCTTCATACTCCAGTGCTTCTGTAACAAAAGAGTACAAGCATGTGGTCTTTTAGGAACAGAAATTTGTTTTCTCACAGTTCAGGATGCTAAAAATCTGATTCAAGAGATTGACTCCAAAAGAAACCCAAGTATGCTTTTATTATTTCTAGTATTTTTTGTCTTGATTAATGTCTACATAAACACTTCCTCTTGTGTATGTGTCTGTGTCACTGGGTCTAACTCTTTTTATGAAGCATCACTCAGAAGAGATTTAGTTTAGTATCCACCCTACTTTATTATGATTTCATTAACATAAAAAAGACTGTCTACATTTACAAACTGTGGCAGTTATGTGCTTATGTTAATTTTATGACGGAAATGTAGGGGTGGAGTCTAGCCTGCTAATCTGGAGATAGACATTGAGTAGACAATGAGGCCTCTGTGTGGGCAATGGCTTTCTCCTGAGAATTCTGGGAAATCTCACGATATTTCCCTCATGAAGATGAGAAGCTATCTTCCCTAGTTGTTGGGAGTTAGTCCACGATGAATCATGGACAAGACAAGATGGCAGCATCCAAGAAGCTGGAGGAGCCAGTGAAGAGACCTCATGGCTTTGCCCTGATGGAGCCAGACCTCTGATGCTGGAATGGCCACATGGAGACCTCTGCCAGCCTTGAGTTGCTTCTGCTGTTGATGGACCCTGGAAGCAAGGAGCCATGTGAAGACCCCTGCCAGCACCGGGATTCTGCACCCACCTACCTGTGGCTTCGTGAGTCAGAAGGAGACTTTATAGACTGATTTTGGGCATATCAGACTTTGGGTTAATATCAGACTTATGACTTTGAACTGGACTGGACTCAATGTCCTGTTCCTCTTGTATATAAACCTTCTCCTTATATCTATAAGTGAATCTATGAATTTGTTCCTCTAGTCTACCCAGACTGACACACAAACTGAGCCACATTCATGGATATAGTGATAGGGCATATAGCTTAAACGTAATACAACTCAATCCATATAAGATATATACCCAAGAAATTAACAGCTGGATCATATCCAAACCAAATACACTGCCATCAAGTCATTTCTGACTCATGGCAACCTTACAGGACAGTGTAGGACTGCCTTTGTGATTTTCTAAGATAGTAACTGTGTCATCATTGTTGTTGTTTATGGCTACCAATATGTCATTTCTGACCCACAGCGACTTTATGCAAAGCAAAATGAAAGACTGTCTGCTCCTGCATCGTCCTCACAAATTTCCCAATGCTTGAGGCCATTGTTGCAGCCAGAGTGTTACTTCCACTCCTTGAGGGCCTTCCTATCTCACTGCCCCACGACTTAACCCAACACGATGTCCTTTTCCAGGGACTGGGCTATCCTGACCACATGTTCAAAATGTGGACAGCAACGTTTGTTATCCTTGCCACTAAGGAGCACTCTGGCCATACTTCTCCCAAGACAGATCAGTTTGTCATTTTAGCAGTTCATGATATTTTCAATATTCTGCTCTAGCACCACAACTCAAGTGTCTCAATTCTTCTTCAATCTTCCATATTCAATGTCCATTTATCACATAAATATGATGCAATTAAAAATACGGCTTAATGGTCAGATATACATTAGTCCTCAAAGTAATATACTTGCTTCTCAATAGTCTAAAGAGGTCTTGTGCAGAAAGTTCTACCAATGCAATTGTCTTTGGGTCTCCTGACTGTTGCTTCCACTAGCAATAACTGTGGGCCCACCCAAGAAAGACAAAATCCTTGACCAACTTCAACTTTTTCTCCATTTATCATGAGGTTACATATTTGTCTAGGGTCTTCTTTACACTGAGTTGTATCCATACTAAAGGCTATAATTCTTTGTCTTAGTAAGTACCTCAAGTCCTTCTTGATTTCAGCCAGCAAGCTTGTGGTCATCTCTACATTGCAGGTTGGTAGTAAGTCTTCCCCCAATCCTGATGACACATTCTTCTTCATAAGCCAACTTCTCTGATGATAGGCTCAGCATGCACAATGAATAAATATGGTGAGAGGATACAACACTGTTACACAGCTTTCTAGATTTTAAATCATGCAGCATTCACTTTTTACATCAGCACATTTACCTCTTAATCCACATACAAGTTCTGCATAAGCACAATGAAGTGTTCTGAAATTCCCATTCTTCTCAATGTGATCTATAGTTTGTTATGGCTCACACAATTGAATGTCTTTGAATAGTCAATAAAGCACAAGTCAACATCTTTCTTGTATGCTCTGCTTTCAGCCAAGATCCATATGGCATCAGCAATCTTTGTTCTATATCCTCCCTCTGAATCCAGCCTGAACTTCTCGCAGATCCCTGTAAATGTACTGCTGTAACCATTATTGCATGATCCCTGGCAAAATCTTACTGTCACGTGATATCAATGTTATTGTTCTACAGTTTGAGGGTTCTGTTGGGACACCTTTCTTTAGAAGGGGTAGAAATTTAGACCAGTTCTAATCATTTGGAACAGCCATTAAATTATGTAGGTGTATATCCATGTACGTCCATGACTCATGAACAGTCTTCCAAACTTCCTAGCTAGTCAAGTGCCTGTTTCCAGTGCTTTGTTATCTGTGGAAATATTTCAATTGGTATTTATTCAATTCCTGGAGCCTTGTTTCTGATGCAGCTTGAACTTCTTCCTTCATCATCACTTGTTCATGCTCATATGCTACCTCCCCAAATGGTGGAATGTTGGCTACTTCTTTGGGGTAGAGTGACTCTGTGTATTCTTTCCATCGTTTTTTGAATGTTCTGATACCATTCATTAGGGCTTCAGTATTTGACAATGTTTCAAATCTATGCATAATATTTTTAGTACCTCCTTTCTCCAAAGTACGGAAATGAATTCTTCTTCTTCTGTTCTTCATCTGGAAAATCCAGTGGAATCTGTTCATTTTGGGTGATCACATTGGCATTTGAAGTACCAGTAACATAGCTTCCAGCATCACATCAAAGTACAAGCCAACACAAAACGACGAACTTTCAGACAAGTGGTGGATTTTATAACTCTATGAGAGTAAAGAGCCTTATCATTCTCCGATGGAACTGCTGGGAGTTTAGAACAGCCAAGCTTTTGGTTAACAGACCAGCACATTGCCACTACACCACCAAGGCTCCCTGAGTCAAGGCCATACCCAGTTATGCAACGCCTACATAATTTAAGTCAGTTGTACAGATTGATTTCCAAAATGGCCATATCAACCTACATCTGTCAGCAGGACATGGCATCTTTTTGTTCCCACATCTCCTTTAACACTGGGTCATATCCAGCTTTCTAATTGCTGCCAGTTGTATAGCCAGCAAGAGACATATTGTCTTTCTATTTTATTTTACCTTTATCAAATCACAAGTGACTTGGAGCATCTTTATGTGCTTTGTGTCCCTTTGGGTATACTTGTTTGCAAATTGCCTGCTTATATAACTTGTGTGTTGTTGTTTGTTTTTTCCAGGTTGTGGTGCTTTTCCCCTAAAACACTTCTTTGAATTATTTGGGGTAACTCTTTTATACTCAACGTGTGGCTTCTGATTCAGCAGCATCAGTGTCATCAGGGCAAGGGTTGGAAATAGAGGATTTTGAGTTCCATTGCAGACCTACTCAATTTAAATCTGCATTTTGTCAAGATGTGCAGGTGATTCATGTAATTGTTCAAGCTTGGGAAACATTGGTTTTATATCTGTGCTCTGAAATATGGCTACCATATTTCCAGTAGCCACTAGACACTTAGGGTGACTGAAACTTAAAGAAACGAATTAATTTTAAAAACAAAATTTTCAGCCACTCTAGCCACATATGCATACTAGTTACTTTGTTAGGCATGGCAGTATATGACATTTCCATTCTTATAATGTGCTTTTCTAAACAATACTGGTAGTTGTCTCCAACCGTTTCCTTTTCTCACCTGAAATTAATGAAGAAGGGCTAGAGAAGACAGGAGAAGTAATGACACTTAGTTTATTTAGTTTTGTTGTAGTAGGCACATGGGATTGGAAGAAAATAGCACTGGGTGTAAGGGACCCAAGTGGGAGTGTTTGCCAAAGTGTTTGTACAAAATGACAAAGAATTCAATGAAGATAGCAAAGTTTGGGAAATAATAGCACTGACCTGGATTATTCCAAATATTAAAGCACCATCTCATACTTTCTATGCACTTAATCACACCACAAACTCATGAGACAACTGGAAATTATGTTTCCTAATAGTCACCAATCAACCAGAAACACTGAGGTGTTAGACAGTCAGTGCCAGGATAATCTCCTTACCAATGAGAACTTTAAAAAGCAGGAAGTTTAGATTGGACTTTGGTAGTTACACAATTTCATTTCAACTTGATTAAAAAAAAATGAAGGGGTGGAGTCTAGCCTGTCAATCAGGTCATGGACTGATGATCGCTCCTTGTGGGCGTGGCCTTCTCAAGAGGATTCTGATTCCTTTCTCTTGATACTGCCAGCAGAAGGAGCAAGCCACTCTCGCCTTGTTTCTCTCTCTCTCTCTCTCTCTCTCTCTCTCTCTCTCTCTCCCTACCTGGAGATGCATCCACTGCCATTGGATCCACAGGACTTTTTACCTACTAGCCAGTGATCGATCTCCTAGCATTTGGCATCATTGCATGTGTTGCATTAGTTTGAAGAGGAATTCATGGGCTAATCTCAGACTTATGGGCTAACATTGAAACTGTGCACTTGATCTGGACCGGTCTAGGATGTATTATTAATGTACAGTTGCTCTTTGATGTAAAGCTCTCTCTTACAGACCTATGAGTATCTCTGGATTTGGGTCCCCAGTCAAACTGGACTAACACATGGACCAAAAGAAAATCTCATTTGGCAGGTATTCAAATATTTGGCAAATTCAGGTTTGACTATTGATTGGAATTACAGAGTGTCTACTTATAGATATGGCCAAATAGAAGAGGAATAGTTTGGACAAGAAGAAATAATATATTTGGGGGGCGTGCTCTGAACCTTGTCTGGTGTAAGGTATTTTACATGCATCAGTATTCCTATCACAGCTACAGAGTACATATTCTACATCCATAAATAGCTGAGAATATTGAAACTTAGAACTTGAACATTGTGTCTGGAACCAGGAGCTGCAATTTTCTCCCTAAGTAATTAATCTTAAATGTTTGGTAGATCATCTGATGGCATGAACATGGACAACATGATCATTGTCATTCCTTTGCAGATCTATACTTGAATGTGCTGATCTCAGAAAGAAATTCATTTTGTGTATGGTAAAATAGACATGCATGCTCTTGACAAGATCCTCCAACTGTAACTCTTTTTATGTCTCTTCTCTGGAAGCTGGAGAGAATGAAGGTAGACTGTCATCAGGGGTTCTTATTATTGTAGAAGGCCTGGGTGCTTCCACCAGAATGAAAGCTCTATGGAGTAATGGGACTCTCCCTTTCACACAGAACTTAGTGGTTTTGAAAGATATATGTCAATTATACCATTACATAATTAGAACCATAGCAAGAGTATGTTGAATCCTTATTTTTAAAGCTCCTATAGGACACGAAAGAAACACTACTGGTGCAGTGGTGAAATCCTTGGTGATTAACTGAAAATTGTGTGGTTAGATCCCATCAGTCTTGTCTTGGGAGAATATTGTGACAGTCTGCTTCCATAAAAATTTACAACCTTGGAAACCTGGAAGGAAGTTTCACACTATCCTTCAGAGTTGAAGAATCAAATAAACTTGATAGCAAGCATAAACTCTGAGGTACACAAGAAATAAAATAAACATCAAGGAACACAGCCAGAGATTTATAGTTTGCAAAGCATAGGTAAAGTTTGTTTTTTTTTAATTTATGTAAGAGTGCTTACTTCTTGTGAAATCCCATGTCTGACTATGAGAAACAGGAGACAAGTAGGTTACTTCTAACCACAGAGTCCAAACACATATTCCTGCAGGACTAACACATGAAGTTAGTCTTCCTTCCTTCTCCCCCGAGAATGTTTGAAGAAAAAAAGTGAAAGTGACTGGGATGCTATGGGCTGGGGAGAAGTCTAATGGTTCTAGTTGAGATACCTCATGCAATGGTTCATTTTACATGGCAACTTGGCTGGGCCGTGGTGCTTGTTGTTTGGTGCAACATTAGTCTAGGTGCTACGATGTAGGGGTTACATGGTTAAATCTATTTCCTTTAAATAAAGCAGATTATCCTTGATAATGTGGATGGGTTTCTTCCATTCAACTGAAGTCCTGTAGAGAAAAATGGATTTTCTCTGGGGTGTGTTTTGCCTCTAGACAATAAACAGACATTTGACACCTTGGTGAACTATCTCACTCTTAGTTCTTCCATTGCCTGAAACACAAAAAATATAGGTGACTCCGTATATATAGCCTCTCCATCACACGACTTGCAGATTTTGAATTGTCCCTATCATATGAGCCAATTTCATGAAAGAAATAGATTTTTCTAGCTAGTTCCAAGGTGATGTAAGCAGTTGGTAACCAAAGGATTGGCATAGTGAAGCCACCTTGGTGTCAATGAATAAGGGATGAGCAGTCTGTTTCCATAAAGACAACTGCTGAAAACACCCAAATGAAGCTCAGTTCTCTTCAGATATGAGTGCTATGTCACTTGACTGCAGCTCTCAAGCTGTTAATCTAGTTTTCTTATCTATTTCTCTAGATGACTCTAAGATCTGTGGTTATACTCATATATAAAATGATTATATGAGAACTCTAAGAAGCCCTGGAGGACTGTGGGTTAAAAACATTGGACTGTAAACTAAAAGGTCAAAACCATCAGCAGTATTTTGAGAAAAACATGAGGCCTGAAGATTTAGTCTTGAAAACCAGTAGTTTTTCCCAAAGTAGGCCATACTACCCTCCGTGGTGGTTGGGGGGTGCTGGAATTGTCCAGATAAACTACAAAAGCAGAGGTCTACATTTTATACTGGATTATGGGCTAGACAAAGAAAGGTTTTATTTGCAAAGTAGGAGCTGAGTATTTCTTTTTTCCTTAAAAAGCAATAGTAGACCAAATAACTCTAGGAATCTATGTTATATAGGGTCACTTTCAGTTGACATAACCTGATGGCAGCAGACCAAGAGAACAATATTAAATAGCAGAACTAGAAGTCAGTGTTCACCAGAGCCTAGGGAGCTGATAGATGAGTATAGTCTTTTGCATTAAATAATTGTGATGGCATACTCAAATCCTACCCCAGAACAATGAGAACAAAATCATTGGACCCAAAATTGATGTTTTTAAAAATGCTGATGTGTAGACAGTGTAATCTCCCACTAACAACATCAATATCACCTGGAATTTTTTTAGAAGTTCAAATTATCAACCCACCTAGGCCAGCTGTATGAGAAATCTGGGTTTGGGGCCCCAACCTGTGTAACAAGCACAAAAATGGAATATAAGGAACTCTGGTGGTATCATCAGGTAAATGTACCTCTAGCTGCAAGGTCAGTGGTTCTAACCCACTAGAAATTCCGTGGGAGAATGACGAGTGTGTCTGTACCCATGAAGATTTACTACCTCAGCAATCTTCTGAGTCAGAAGTGACTTGATGACCCTGGGTTTGTGTTTGGTTTTTGAACAGATAATGGGAAAGAAGACAGAACAAAAAATGCTACATGGAAATTGTGTTGTTTGCAGAGAATATTGAATATTCCATGGAATATCAAAGAATGAGCAAATTGGTCCTAAAAAATACAACCAGAATGTTCCATGGCAGCTGTCATAACTTCCTTTGAATACATCATAAGGAAAATCTATTGCTTGAAAATTACTTCATGCTCGGTAAAGACAAGGCCAGTGAAAACAAAGGAAACTCTCTATGAGATAGGCTTGCAGAAGAGTTGCAACAATGACCTTAAATAAACCAGTGCTCCTAGGATAGACCTTGGCAAAAATCTGGGCTGTGAACTGGGATAGAGTCAATGACAACAGATAATAACTACAACAAAGTATTTACATAATTAACAGCCCTCTAGAAAATGCTCCGCCTAAAACTATACTTTGATTGTAAAAAGCACTCTTTTGATCCATTAGAAGGGTATCAGGGCACCCTTGTTGCTCAGAATTTTCTTCCTGTGTGTCGTACTAGAAAAGATTAATCCCTAAAACCCTGTACCATCCCTATTAAAGCCCTATTAAATATAGCCCCTGTCTCAACCACTTGTCAATGCAAAAATTCCCAAGAAGGATTACTTTTTGTTAAGTAAGATATATTAAAATAAATACTATACAATAGCCCCTCTAATGCTAAATGATAACAACTATATCTACATATTTTAAATTCACTGCCATTGAGCTACTTCTAACTCATGGCAAACCTGAAGGTCAGGGTAGAGCAGCACGTGATGATTTTGCTCTTCTTTGATCATTGGTAGGGAGCCACAGTGGAGGCAGAAAGTCAGGAAGAGATGAAGGGGCTCCCCAGAACCCGAACAAATACTTGAAAGTTTCATGTTACCGAGCAGATCATTTTGTTCAGAACTTTCTTTGAATTTCTTTGTAAGATTTGAGTTTTAAAATGCTTTAACAATGCATTGAGTTTGAAGTAAAAGAACTTTCCCATGCATATGTAGTGCAAAAAGAAGGAAAGTGGTGGTTATCATCATGCCGTGATTGAGCTTACCTACTTGACATTCTTCCCTCATTTGTAATTGGTGGGAAGGAGGAGGAGGGCATGTGGCGGGGGACGATCCTTTTCTTTCCAGTTCCACAAGACTTTCAAAAGAACGTTTGCTTCACTGTTGAGATTGTAGTTCAAATTTAGAAGCAATTCTAAAGTTTGTGAAGATGGGGTATAGACCTTTGCTGTAAAGTTTGTTCAGGGCTACATGTTTGTAGGTTATTTTAAGTTTCAAGACATACAAGTATTCATATGCAGAAAAATGTTTGCAGAAATAGGAAGATGCTAACTTCTTAGGGATTTTGAAGCTTTTGACTCTAAAGAAATATTCTTTCCTCTCTTCCTTAAGGGAGTTTCTGAAAACAATGTTCACACTGAGTGTTGCCAAATATTTAGGGAGTCCAAAAGACTCATATTTCTAATCAAGGCATACAACTAGAGAGTATCCAGCTCCATTTATAGAATTAAATCCTGAGGGTATTGTGAGTCAAAGTGGAATCCTTGGGTACTATAAAAGATTAATATAGTAGGCTGTTAACTGGAAAGTTGGATGTTTGAGTGTACCCAGAGGCACCCTGGAAGAAAGGTCTGGTGATCTACTGCTGAAAAACTCAGCCATTAAAGCCCCCTGCAGCACAGATTGACCCTGACACACATTGAGATCCTACATGCAAAGCCTGCCTTGATGAGGCCACTCATCTCTACTGAATAAACTTATTTGTTCAAACCTGTCAGTTTTGGAGCCATAGTAAAGATAAAGGAGATATGTTTCAGTCTGAAAAGAAAAATCATGAAACAACATTAGAGAAAAGGGGGGGGGGGCTTTTAAAAATGCAGCATGAAATTAAAGGAGAACCTGACTATGATCCCATTTCTCCATCTGCGCTCACAAGATAAAAACTGTAATAAATTCATTCATCTACACCCACTTTAACTATTGAAGCAGATCAGCAGTTTCACTGATGTACAGCCACACTTTGAAGTCTATCTTAGCTCTCTGGAATCTGACCAGCCACTTTCCAGACCATGTAATGTATTGCAGCTCTCACCACATTATGCATTCCAGATGGCCACAGTCATTCTTTGTGCGTTTTCTCCTTTCTTATTTGAGTTACTGGGGTAATTTGGGAATAAAACAGGCATGCCGCAGAGTGAAAATTGACATACGGCTACTGCCCTGTGCTGCCCAGACAGCAATGAGGAATAATTGAGAAATTGAAAGGGTTAATGTAAATGGAAGGGGGTGGGCGGGGAGAAGGGCTTGAGGGAAGTTTCTGAAGCCATGGCTTATGCTGATCCCTAAGGGAAAGGATCCTGGCTGGGTTGGAAGAAGGAGTTGCTGCTTCATGACTGTTGGGGAGGGTGGATATATATTACTAAGCAATATTGCTCCCTCAATCAACATACAATTGCCTTGGCCTTGAAATTAGGTTGCCATATGATTTATCTAACAACTGGGATAATTTTGAACAGAAAAGAGCTGCTTGTTATAATTACATCTGAGCGATGGACTTTTCCACTACCCATCTGTCAGTTTGTCATACTGAGGGTGGCTTGACTGTTGATGTGATACTGAAAGCTATGCCGTTAGTGTTTCAAGTTCCATCAGGATGACCCATGGTCTGTGGGCTCCAGTAGAGCTCCTAGACAAAGACAAATTGGTGACTGATTCCCCAATTGTGCACAATGAAAATCCTGTGGGTCACCACAGAACATGGTCCAGTGTGGTGCTGGGAAATGACATGCAAAATCCACAGTGACTACAACCATAGACTACAGCATACTGAAGATTGTGAAGGTGACAAAGGGCTGGACACTATTCCATTCTGTTCAGCACGGCGTCCCTAAGAGCGGAACCCAATTCGACAGCAACTCATCACAATGGGATGAAACCAAGAATGCTCCCAAGAACATCCGACATGTGCTTACCCAACCTCCAAGAATTGCTCTCAAGGCAGATCGTGAGCTAATTAGACACAAATTCTATTTATCTCAGCATTCACCCAATGTAAAGAGACTGCCAAGTGACTGCTGACCCTCGTGTCTGTGGTGCCTGGACTCGCCAAGTCCCCACACAAAGTCAACAAGTGCAGTTAATAGGCAAAAGGCATTTGGTCATCAGACGGGTGGCTTTGGGTTGCCTGCAGAGTTCTGGCTGTCCCTCGCCTGGTGCACCAGCGCTGAGCTGATTTACGTGGTATTGTAGAGCTGGGAATGACTGCGACTCTGGATTGCACCATTGTTTCTATTCAGACGAGAGTGAAATCTGTGAATAGTGAAATAATAGCATGCTAACCCTTTCTTGTAAAAGCAAACTTATTTTTTTTAATAAAATTATTTTTTAAGGCTGGCTTTAAATATTTCTACTGGAAATGCCACGTGTTCCATAATTACTATCTGCTTCTCTCTCTCTCTCTCTCTCTCTCTATATATATATATATATATACACACACACACACACACACACACACACACATACATACATGCACACATATATCTTCCCTTCTCAGAAATCCTTAAACATTGGTAGGTAGGGAACTTCATAAAGCTGATTTTAATTACAGATGCGACATCCCTGGAGATTCTGGGCAGAAAGGTCACATGAGTCTAGAGGAGCTAAAACGTCTGTGGAAATCAAGTTTCCTACTCCTGTTCTTCCTGTTTTCTCTTCAGATTCTCCTCCTGTTGATGAAAACCTACTCTGGGAAGCTAGGCCAGCTTTCCTCTTTCAGCAGAAGGAATGACTCCCAATCATCTGAGGCAACGACTCTCATCTGGTGAAGAGAGATGGATTTTATTTTCTGAGACACCAAACAACTAGCGCAAGCCTTTTGCTCTTTTTCCAAGCTGCCCTGGTTGCTGGCCCTTGTGCGAGGCATCTGCGCGCACAGATTACTTTGCAAGGCGGCAGGAAGCTGAGGGGCGTCTTCTCCCAGGAGAGCTCCAGCTTGCGTTTCACAGACGCAAAACTTCCCAGATTTGGAGGCAGCAACTGGAATTCTGGCCATGGAGCCAAACTCTCAAATATTCAAGGGCGGCACAACAGGACAACCATGTGTCTTTGTGTCTATGTTTTCTTGCCTGGTCAAAGACAGGGACAGATAAATCTCACTTTATTTTTTCTGGACCACTCTTAAAACACCAGGCTTTCATTTATTTGCACAAAGGTAGATTGAGCAATTCAGGTACAGACAGTTCAGGGTCCTCTTTGCCATGGAAAACCTAGGCTCCCATGAGTAAGTCATATTTCCTTCTGACTGCAACAATATTATATGCTTATTTTAGACACTTGGTGGGAGGAGAGAAACAGAATAAGGATGGGGACAAAAAGGAAATCACACCAAACCATAACTTTCGGAGACAGCAAGTGTAAATGTTTGAGAGTTTTGCCTTCCAACTTCCCTAGCTTCATAGTAAATAATGTCACAAGATGCAAGTCTTCTTTAATATACTGTGTGACAACCAGGTTTTCACTTAATATATTTTCAGAGTTCTTCCATACTGTTGACATATGATTTGAGCAGATTTTTAGAATTTATTTTCTTCAGAGTCCAACAAAGGTGAATTTAACAAAGCAAAGAGGCAAACAAGCAAACAAACAAAAACATCCCAGCCCTCTGTTGTCTGCTGTATGAGTTGTTGTTCATTTGGAACTAGTTCTATATTGCTTTAATAAATACCTGTACATTGAAATCTCTTTCACATGATAGATTCATGTATCGATGGGGACCCTTGGCATTTTAACCCTCAGTGGTCATGTTGAGAGAGGCCCCAGTAAGGACTTGCATAATGGGAGGAAGCGCTGCAGAGTCCAGTGCCCTCCTCACAGCTGATTGCAGACCAGATTGTTGACCCCCCTCAGGTTTGCACGGGTTGGTTTTCAGAAGTAAATTGTCAAACCTTTCTTCCTAGTTCAATTGAGTATGTAAGCTCTTCTGACAAGTAGATGGTGGTTGCAAATGAAGAGCCTTGACTACGAGTTGAACCCCAGTCTCCAGTATGAAGGTCAATGATTCTAGTACCAAATTAATCACTTTCCTCCTTCAGTAGGTGCTAAAAATTCTAAGATATAAAAAGCAGGACTGGGGATTGATGGGTTATTTTTTTTCTAAGTTTTTTCTGTCCATGTTCCAATTCTATTATGGCCATAACTACTTATGCTCCCTGCTGGGGGAGTAATAGGGAGAGATGGGGCCATAATAGAATTGGAACATGGACAGAAAAAGAACTCTGTCTCCTATAGCTTTCATTAAAACAGACCACAAAATGGGTATCTTATGTATGGAATGTGCTAAGAATTGTATGTATCCCCAATGAAATGATTTTTTTAAAATAAGACAAAGCTTACCTTTTCATGACTTTAGAGCTGAACTATCTGATTGGTGTATCAACTGTCAATTCCTTCTGTGCTATTTCAAAAGAACTGTCCCATGCCTCTCCTAGCTTCTGGTGGTTGCCAGAAATCCTTGGCACTCTTAGCTGTTTACAGATGCATCTGTTTCCATCTTCTCATGGTCTCTGTCTCCGTCCTGTGTGGGACTGTTTCCCTGCCTGCTTTCTTCCATTTATAAGAAGGAGACACATCCATCACTGTCTGCTTAGCTGCAAATTATGAAAGCAAGTCTGATTTTGGAAAATAGACACCTTGGTGTGTTCTCAGAGGTAACAGAAGGCCCTCCTGAGTCTGGACTGACTATGTATCTCTTAGCACATGGCTGGGACTTTTGTTGTTGTTGTTTAATTGTGATAAAGTGTATCTAACATAAAGTATACCATTCTAAGTGTACAGTTCAACGACATTACTTACATTCGCATTATTGTGTGATCACCACTATTTCCATATATCTTTGATCACTCCAAATGGAAACTCTGTATCCATCCATCCATCAATAACACCCCATTTTCTCCTACTGTCAATCCTTACTTATCTCTTCAGCTAATGTCCTCAAGCCTTTCTATCAGAAATCAGCATCCATTCTCTCAACTCCAGTCTTGAAGCAATTGGTAGCATCAATTCTGAGGCATGGGGACTTTATGGGTCTCAGATCAGGACTGCACACCACAGGATTTTTCAATGACTGCTTTTTCAGAAGCAGGTTCTCAGACTTTTCCGACATGCGACACCATTACAGTTAGTGGTTGAATGCACTAACCTTCCCGGGACTCTGTGAGTCAATTTATACAGATGTACTTTTGCATGCTCTTCACCATTTTGCCAACACAGAAGCCATTTTCTCTGGCTGGATCATGATTGTCCCTTGATGCATACCTTCCATCTTCTTCCTCAGCCAATTTCTGCTTCATGCTGTCACTCAAACAAGGTTAAAGCCAGGTTACTGCAGGCTGCTAGAGCCCTGGACCTGAGAAGAAGCCCCTCCAACAATCTCTAGGGCACTTTAAGTTTCTGCAAAGCCAGTGAGCTGAAACTGAAGACAATATTTTTTGTTGTTGTTGATTGTTAGGGGCCATTAATAAGCTCTGATCCACTGTAACAACAGAACAAAACACTGCCTGGTCTGCACTATTGTTCTTATTCAGAGCCCATTGTTGCAGCCACCGTCTCAGTTCACCTCCTTGAGGGTCTTCCTCTTTTTATGATGGCCCTTCATTTTACCAAACATGACGTCCTTCTCCAGGTACTTGTCTCTCTTGACAACACGTCCAAAGTATGTAAGCTGAAGTCTTGCCATCCTTGCCTCTAAGGGGCACTTTGGCTGTACATGACAGATTGGTGTAAGCTTTTAGCAGAACTTCCAACATTCTTCTGTAGTATTACAGTTCAAATACCTCTAGTAGCAATTGCAAGTACTATTATCTAACAGTTATCTAACAGAAGATGAAGACTTGAATAGTCTTGAAGATAAAAAGGACCCTTGGTAACTGTATTGAGCCCCAGAATGTACTAAGGAGTTAGAGTCACTTTGTGAATGTAAATGTGGAATACATTTCAAAGGAGACAGATAAGCACCTCTGTACATGAACTCTGTATTTTTAGGTGAATTTTGGAGAAACTAGCAAGACTGGCCACATGTCTACACTTCATCTCAACCTTGGAGCTGCAGCCTGAGTTTACTCTGATGATTTGCGCTAAATGGAATGAGCCAGGGATGCATTTTCTAGACAGCAGCTGTTCACAGCCAGGCTTGAACACACTTCCAAATGATCATCAGTCATGGTGGAACAGTACTTGGACTTAATGATCTTTATGTGGGAAAAGGCTGGCTCACATAAGTAATGCTGTCAAGGAGATAGCCCATTTTCTCATGTTTGGGTACTTTCTCCCTGGGAGTAAGTTCCAGAACTATTCATGCTCTCTGGCTTCAGCTGAATATCAGCTTGTGGTGTAAAAATCTCCCATTCTATATGAAAGTGATACGCTTTTGTTTTCTTACTTGGTCACATTCCTCCACTCATTTTAATACCCTTTTTAAATTTAAGAGAAAAAAAAGTTGTAAAAATTGGCTATAACTTAGCCTGTCATTTGTTTGTGTGTGAGTTTGACACCTAAGATTGCATCTGATTGGCTGTGCTGTATATCAATTAAGCGATGGGACTGATGAGAGGCTTGGTCTATTTTTTAATACCATGCCATTTATCCACACTACACTTGTGATTGACTACTAAATCACGGTCGACATATTGAGCACCCCTGGTTTGAGAGAACTCACAGAAATCAGAAGGATCAATGTCAGGCATGAAGGGAGGGGATAACATAAGGTTTTCCAGTGAAATTCTTGTAGGACAGCCCTTGTTATCTACGAAGAATAAACACGTGCATTGTCATGATGGGGAAAACAAAACTGAACAAAAATCTTGATGCAACTTTCCTAGTCTTTTTCTTAAAAATGCAGCTTTCAATTTTAAAAATACTTTATTATAAGTCCTCACGGTCATCCTGTGTCCTTCAAGAAAACCTCGCGAGACAATCCCTTGGCAGTCCTAGAAACGGTGGGAGCACCTTTATGAGCAACCTCTCTGCTTCTCATTTGACATGCCCAGCAGATCTCTCAGAAGGTGCTGTGCTGATTAAACATTTTATGAGGCAGCCTAACAACACGAGTAAATGGATGACTGAGGGAATTTGTCTGCAACCATCTGTTGACCACAAAGTTAACCTGTGTGTATATGAATTAGAGTCCTGGTATCATTACTTTTTGACTACCATTGAACAGTGGGCAATACTGTTTTGGAGTCTTGGTAGTGTAGTTAGGCTGTGATCCTCATGATCAACAGTTCAAAACCAGAAGCTCCGTGGGAGAAACACTGGACTTTCTACTCCCCAAACCCACAGGAGGTCACTATGAGTTAGCATGGACTCCATGGCAGTGAGTTTCAGTGCAAATGATACCAAATTAGTTTAAGCAAATGAGCTAGGTAGAGAAGGGAGATTGACTTACTCAAATGCTCAAAGCACAGTAAAGACCGAGGTGGACCTGGCCTTCTCATGTCAGTCTTTTTCACCACCAATGTACTTTCAGAATCTTGTAAGATCCAGATGGTTCAGACAATCAGTTGTTAGATCGTCAGTTCCTTCCTGTGCATCCGTTCCAACACACATGGGCCAGCAAAGGAAAAGACAAGCATTTTGTCCAGGAGTCTCCAAATCTCCCAGGTAATATAAAAAACCTCACATAAATTATTGGCTTAATTAAAAAATATATCCTTTTTGTTTAGTTTCACAGCCTCTCTGAGTGCCTACGTGACAGAGTCTCTGTTGGAAGAATGCTTAAGGATTTTGTTTTTTAATCACCTTGTTTGCAAATTGCAAATTAGGTTGACATGACTTCCCTTGGAACTTTGTTGACATTGCACTTTGCCCATGAGGAATGTTTTGAATCGGAGCAAATTAAGCGCTCTCCAAACATGGTGTTTAAAATAATAAAGACCTCTCTGGTACATTTAGTCAAGACTGGAGGCTTTCCTGGACGGCACCTGTGATTCCTCAGCTGTGGCCACAGAATGTGGCCGCGGAGCATCCGTGTGCTTTTCCTCACAGTTGGGCTGCTGTTGGAGTCTGAAAGGGAAATGGTTTCTCTCCCTTATGGCTTGCTGGAGACAGAATTAACTTATTTTGACATTTAGATGCACGTCACTTCAGCATTAGAAGAAAATGTCATGTGATCCTTTAAGTCTCCACAGAGCTGCTAAAGGCAGCTCCAACTGTGACGGTGTTGCTAGATGCCATCACGTGGTCTCTGACTCAAGGTGACCTCAAGTGCAACAGAATAAAACATTGCCTAGCCTTGTGCCATTTTCTCAAGTGCTGACATGCTCAAGTTCATTATCACCACAAATTCATTGTTGCTGGCATGGGAGATTTTGAATGCCATCTGACTCAGGACGCTCCTCTTCCAGCACTGTATCCTTTCATGCCCTACTGTGACTTGTAGGGCTTCCAGAGGCTATTCTTTAGAAGTTGAACTCTAAGCCTTTCATTGTAGTCTGTCTTACTCTGAAAGTTCTACTGAAACTTCTCAGCCACAGGGAACCGAATGGTGGCACAGTTGCCAGAATCGTAAGAACTTGCAAGTCAGGTGGATAGGGGTCCTACTTTATCAGAACTATCTTGAAATTCTACTGAGGAGATGCTCTTGAGAAGTGGGAGAAGAAGAATTGTCACCTGAAAATTTAGTAGAATGTCTTTGATTTGCTGAAGAGCTGCTTACCATAAAGATGGGTTTGGGGTGGGGTGGGGTGACGGATGTCTTTCTGCTTCTGGGAAGGTTGTATAAAGAAATGTGTCATGGTGAAATGGAAATTATCACCACCCTGGGTGTGCATTTCACAAAGTATATGGACATTTTACACTGTGAAGAATCATTTTAAACACTGGTCAGGGAAGAAAAACTCCATACTTCTTTGCTCCTTTTCTAAACATATTTTTGAAAACCATTACTTCATTTTTAAAATCAAGGATAGTGAATTTTGTAGTGAATTTTGGAATTCCAAATACTAAAAATGCCAAATTCTCCCCCCGATTAATTTACATATTAAATATAATTTTGAGGCAAATTTCAGAGATTCTTTTCTTTTTTACTTGAGATATTGATAGATTATTCTTGAAGAATAAACCTATTAAACTATTTCAGGTAATTTTTGAAGCGAAGAATAATGAGAAAAACCTTTTATGATGAGATAGCAACAATTATGAAGCAATGAGGTTTGCTTTAAAAGCCTGGTGCTGACACAAGACAGATGCTTACCTGGAAAATAAATGGTCAGAAGCCATCTCTGTGGACTAAATATAATCCCTACCCCTGTGGGTTGCTAACATTCATGGTCACATATAATCCTCCCCTCCATAATATTAATGTGGTGGTGTATGCCTTCACATTCGAGCCACCAGTCAAACTAGAATGAACAGTACCAGCAGTTCTCCTTTTGAGAGATGCTTGAGTATTCTTCGTGGTTATGTGTTGAACGACTAACTGGAAATTAGCACTTGGAACCTATCAGTTGCTCTGAAGGATAATGGTGAGATTGTTGGCTCCTATAAAGATTTAAAGTCTCAAACACCAAAAGGGACATTTCTACTACTTTCCTATAGGGTTAGTGTGAGTTAAAATAGACTCTGTGACAGGGAGTTTAGTTTTTATAATTGCTTAAATGTTTGGTAGAAAGAAACTTGAAGATCAGTTTTTGAAGAAGGGTACGGACAACAGGGAATTGGGTGAAAGGACACTCAGACAGTGTATGATACGACAAAATAAAATCAATTTGTAAATTATTAGGGGTTCATGAGGGAGGGGAAAATATGGAAAGCTGATACTGGTAGCCTAAGTAGAAGGAAAATGTTTTGGGAATGATAATGAGACAAATGTGCAAATGTGGTCTACATACAATTGATGCATGTATTGATCGTGATAAGAGTTGTGTAAACCCCCAATAAAATGATTTATTAAAAATTAAAGAAGACTCATAGTCATGGAGTCAATGCCGACTCATCATGGTCCCCTGTGGGTTTCCTAGACTATAATTGTGTATGAAACTAGAAAGTCCAATGGAACTACTAGTGGTTTTGAACTGGCAACTATGCAGATCACAGTCCAATGCATACCTACTAAGCCATCAAGGCTCCTGTTGGGGATCAATTACCTCTACAAGATTTCATGCCCTCATGAAATTTAGTCATAAATTGTGGTTCAATTTTACAGATGAGTACATGAACTCTCATAGAGGTCAAGTAACCTGTGTTTGGTCACAGGATAAATTAGTGGTGTGATAGAAGTGCGAATTCATTCTGGAAGTTTGGGCTCTCCGATACACATCATGATGTCTAGGTTTTTAGTGTATGAAGATGGAAGACTAGACAGAGGATAAGATTCTTGGGTAAATCATTGGACCATATTAGGAGTCTTTGGGTAACTTGGTCTTTTACCACTATGCAGGTATATCAGACCACCATTTTCTGGTAGTTTGTCATACTGTGGTAGCTTCTGAATAGTTGTGATGCTAGGAGTTTTGTTACTGGTAAATCCTAGCAAGGTCATGCCAGATGGACAAGTCTCAAGAGCTTCCGGGTTAACAGCAGACTATAGAGACAGAATGAGCTGTTTATTTTAGAGGAATTAGCCAATGAAAATCTGATGGATATCAATGAAGCCTTGTCAGACATAGAGCCAGAAGATTGGAAGAGGCCTTTGGTTGGAAGATTCAAAATACAAGTAGGGAAGGGTTTTCTCCTTAAAGTAGAGTGGACCATAATAAAGAATAGAGTAGTTTCAGGGACCTAGAATGAGAAGAAACAACTACAAGCATACATTAGTAATCAGCAGTTTTATAGGCACACAATTTATATATCACACAATAGTTTAATTGTTCAATTGTATTAAGGACAATTGTACAATCATATCATCACCATATCAATTTTAGAGGACCCCCTCTTCATGGTTAAATTGCCTTTAAAATGAGCTGCGTAATCACAGTCTGTTCTAGTGCTTCCTCCCCTCTACCACCTTCATTTACTCCTGAAATCCTCCTTCCTTCTCCATCACCCCTGTATTCCCTTGTATCAGATATTATCATCATACATTCACTCTTCCTGTGCTTCACAGCTGGGACACCCAACAGAAACAATAACAAACAAAAACATGCTGAGGTGGTAAGATTACAAACATAAAAATATACAGACAAAAATAAAAATGATGTGTAAGAAGGGAAAGACCCCAACAACTTGTCAAAAGCCAGGGAAGACATTTATATCATGGAACCAGTAATAGATAATTAACAATAATCTGAATGTGAAATGTATAAAGTGTGAATCTAGGGAAACTTGGAGTCATAATAAATGAGATGGAATGCCTAAAGATCAATACCTAGCCATTCGTATGCTGCAATGTAGTGGTAATGACCACTTTGAAGCACTGTCATATGGGTCACTATGTTAGGAATGACACACTCAAGATCTGTCTTAAAGTAAAATTCTATCTGTAATAGGATAAAATGGATACACTTACAATAAAGTCTAGTTAATGAAAATAATATTCAAATTTACAAACCAACAGGATGGTGATGAAGGAATTGAAGAGTTCTACCAAGATCTTTAGTCTGAAATTAATCATACCTGCAATCTAGATGCATTGTTAATTATTGCTGATTAGAATGCAAAGGTTAGAAACAAAGATGAAAAAACCATGGTTGGAAATAAGCTTGTGTTATGTTGGGTTTTATGTGTTATGTTGCTTTTCTAGAGAGAAAAGCAAACCCAGTGGCTCCTATATGTGTATAAATATATAGAGAGATTTCTATCAAAAAATGGCCTACACAGTTGTGAAAGTAACTAAGTATAGTCTGTAAGTCAGATGTAAGCTAAAGGCTTCTCCGACTTGTGTAGATGTGGAAGGTGATGAACAGGAAACAGGAAGAAGCAGAAGAGTCACAGACTGGATGCAGAATAAAAGAAGCAGAGGTTGGCTGAATAAATTGAACATTCATGGTCTACTGACAGCTCCAGGGTTCAGCAATGGATACAACAGGAGATTGACAAACAAGAAGCAGGATCGAATCCAGCAGAAGGTATAGGGGAAAAGAGACTCAGGTCTACTTAGGGTTTCTCTCTTATTCTATAGGTCACACCCCAAAGAATATGTCATCAGCCTGTGTCCTGATGGATAGGCAGGGCTCCATCCCAGCCTTAAACCAAGTATGTCTAATTGACATAAAATCTAACCATCACAATGGCCTTGGTAATAAAAATGAAGCTGGAGATAACATGATAAAATTTTGCAAAACCAATGACTTTTTAAAAAAATTTTATTAGAGGCTCTTACAGCTACTACAACATTCAGTACATCATTTGTACCAAGCACATTTGCATACATGTTTCCACATACATTTCCCAACATTTTCCACTTGAGCCCTTGGTACAAGCTCCTCTTTAAAAATAAAAAACTCCCCTTTCCCCTCCCCGCTTTTTTAAAATGAATCATTTTATTGGGGGGCCCATACAGCTCCCATCACAATCCTTAACAACATCAGTTGTATGCAGGCCACTATTACACAACCATTGCCATCATCACTCTTAAAACATTCTTCCTCCCTCCAGGCCCCCATTATCAGCTCCCTATATTACCCTTCCTCCCGCCCCCTTCCCCTTGAACCCTTAGTAATTTACAAATTATTATTTTATCTTGTACAATGTGTCCCAACACTCACTTCCCTGTTGTCCGTGCCCCAGAGAGGAGGCTACGTGTAGATCCCTGAAGTTGGTTCTCCCTTTCTATTCCTCTATCCCTCCACCCTCCTGGTATTACCACTCCTATTACTAGTCTTGATGGATCATCTATCCTAAGTTTCCCATGTTTCCAACTTCACTGTACATCTCCTGGTTTAGCTGTATTTATGTGGTAGAATTGGGGTCATAATAGTGGGTGGGAGGCAGCATGGGAGCTAGAGGAAGTTTGCATATTTCATAGCTCCTACCCTGTATCTTAACTGACTCATCTCTTCCTTGTAACCCCTCGGCAAAAGGATGTCACCTCACCTATTGATGGGCTTTGGGTTCCCAATCTGTACTCCCCCTCATTAATAATAATATAATTTTAGCTCATTGATGCCTGACACTGGATCCCTTCACCACCTCATGATCACTCAGGCTGGTGTCCTTCTTCCCTGTGGGCTTTATTGCTTCTGAGCTGAATGGCTGCTTGTTTACTCAAGCCTTTAAGTCCTCAGACACTATATCTTTTGGTAGCTGGGCACCATCAGGTTCTTCACCACCTTTGCTTATGCACACATTTGTCTTCAGTGATCATGTCGGAAAAGTGAGCATCTTGGAATGCCAATTTAATAGTATTCTTGAACCAAGGAGATACTTGAGTGGAGGTAAAATGCCCATCTGTTGTCCTACTACTAACTCTATAAGTATACACATTAATCTCTTTCCCCATCCTCACTTATAAATATATGCCCCTATGTACATACCTGTATTTGAACCTCTATAAATGTTCATTATCCCCCAGTTCCTTCCTCTATTTCCATTTGCTTCCCTCTTGTCCCACTATCATGCTCACTCTCTAATTGGGTTTCAGTATTTTTTCTTTGTTATATTAGTCTTAATCAATCCCTATTGGCCTTCTCTCACCCACCTTGTCCCTACATTTATATCAATTGTTATTCCCTTTTTCCTGGGCTGGTCGACATCACCACCTTTCCCCCTCCTCCCCCTCTTCAATGTCCCCTACCCTGGAGCCATCAGACTTGTCATTTTCGCCTCCAACCTCTTTGTCCAGTGTATCTTGTCTAGATAGACCTGTAGAGGTATCAATATGTACAAGAAAGGTCTCCTAAAATGGAGCAACTTAAGCAAATAAAACAATGATAACAACAGCAAGAAACCCCCTCAGTGTACTATACAATATGTAACAGAATAATAAAAATAATAGCAATATAAGAACCTGTATAAAGTTCTAGGTCTGTTGTTGACCTCCTAGAGTGACCCCTGGTTCAGTCAGATGGGATGCCAATACCCTGGCCCCAAAGTACATCCTTGTCACTCCGTCTGTGACTCTACGCTCTGTTGCACACCCTTAGTGCTTTGCATTGGTGTGGTTGTGTCCGACAGGGTATAATCTTGACCCCGCTTCTTCTTCCTGGCCCCAATAGGCCTTGGGTCACCAAGGGTAGCCATATTTCATAAGGGGACTGTAGCCGCGCAGTCCTCTTTGTGCAATAGCTGTTCTGAGTGGGATTATTGTCCTGAAGGCTCGGTGGGCCATCTCTCTTCCTCCCCTTTCATTTGTTTTCATGTGCTCTGGTCAGGCTTATCTCACTCCCCAAGCTTCAGCTTCAGTGCTGGCCTCCAAGGCAACTTCCTCTGTTAAAGAGGTGGCTGCCCCTATAGTTGGGGTTGGGGTTGTGTTCTCAGGTCCCTCCACTGGTTCTCCACTCCATGCCGTTGTGCTGCATTCACATGCTGAGTCTCCGGGTTTAAGTTTGGTCCCTCTTTCCCTGTGGAGATATAAACAATACCCTCCCCTTTGATGGTTTAGTTTCCCCTTCCCTTTCTGCACATCGCCATCTGCCTCCCCTTCCCCCTTCATGGCTACCATATGTAGCCTTAGATTTGATCTGGCTCCTGCCATATTACCTGGGCCTTCTCCCAGGATTTTCTCTGTAGAGTAGTTTTTCCTGATGGCCCTTTCCAATTTTAAAATTATTAATATGCTTACCTCAGCAGATTCATATTGTACATGTCCTTTTGCGCTTGGCTAACTTCACTTAGCATAATTTCCTCCAGTTCTTCCCATGCAGTGACGTGCTTCATGCGTTTATCACTGCTTTTCAGTGATGCATAGTGCTCCATTGTATGTACGTACCACAGCTTTTTAATCCATTCATCAGTTGATGGGAATATGGACTGCTTCCAACTCCTTGCAATTGTGAACTGTGCTGCGATGAACATTGGAGCACACATCTCTGGTCATAGATTGTTGCTTGTCTCTTCTGGGTATATGCCCAGCAAGGGAATTGCTGGGTCGTATGGTAGTTCAATTTCCATCTGTTTTAGGTTATCTTCAAGTTGATCTCCATAGTGGCTGTACATACCTGCAGGTCCATCAGCAGTGGATAAGCGACCCTACCTCCCCACAGCCTCTCCAGCATTTGTTACTTTCTGACTTTTTGAATTGGGCTATCCTTGAGGGTGTTAGGTGGTATCCCATTGTTGTTTTGATTTGCATTTCTCTTATGGCTAATGATCAGGAGCTTTTTCTCATATATATATTGGCCTCTCTGATTTCTGCCTCTGTGAAACTTCTGATTAATTCCTTTGCCCATCTCCTCAGTGGGCAGTTAGTTTTGCTCTTTTTGGAAGCTATCAGGGTATTGTAGATTTTAGTAATAAGACCTTTATCTGATTTGACATTGCCAAAGATGTTTTCCCAGTCTGTCTGCTCTCTTATTACTCTCTTGGTGAATTTTTTCGATGTGCACAGGTGTTTAATCTTTAGTATATCCCATTTGTCTATTTGAGCCTCCTCTGTGTTTGTGTCTTTCCCTATTTCTGTTAGCCTATGTAGTCCTTGTGCCAGTGTTCTCAGATTGTTCCCAATTTCCTCATTGATGGCCCTAATAGTTTGGGGTTTTACTTCAAGGTCTGTAATCCACCTTGAATTTATTCTAGTGCATGGAGTGAGGTAAGGGTCTTGCTTCATTTTTCTACAGGCAGATATCCATTTTTTCCAGCACCACTTGTTGAAAAGGGCACCTGTTTCCCATTTGATACTTTTGGGGCCCTTATCAAAGATAAGTTGTCTTTATGCTTGTGTTTTTATTTCTGGATTTTCAGTTCTTTTCCATTGGTCTGAGTATCTGTCATTATGCCAATACCATGCTGTTTTGACCACTGTGGCTAGATAGTATGTGTGAAAGTCAGGTGGGGCAAGCCCTCCCATGATGTTCTTCTTGAGGAGTTCTCTACTAATTCTTGGCTTCTTCCCTCTCCATATGAAGTTAGAAATCATTTTTTTCCATTTCTTTGAAGAAGGAAGATGGTACTTGTATCGGTATTGCATTAAACTTATATAGTGCCTTGGGTAGGACTGTCATCTTGACTACATTGAGTCTTCCGATCCACGATCATGGGATATTTTTCCATTTCTTGAAGTCATTCCTGGTTTCTTGTAATAGTGTTCTATAATTTTCCTCATATAGATCTTTTGTTCTTTTTGTCAGGTATATCCCTAGATATTTCAATTTATGCTTGGCTATTGTGAAGGGTACCTCTTTTTAAATCTCCCCTTCTGTCATCTTATCTGATGTGTACAGCAGACCAATTGACTGCTGATTGTTGATCTTGTATCCTGCCATGCTGCCATACTCTTCTATTGTTTCCAGTAATCCCTTTGTGGAGCTTTTGGGGTTTTCCATATATATAATCATATCATCTGCAAATAATGATAATTACACCTCTTCCTTCCCCAGTCATATACCTTCTATGTCTTTTCTTTGCCTTATGCTGTTAGCTAAAACCTCCAGTACGATATTGAACAATAGAGGGTACAATGGACATCCTTGCCTGGTCCCCTTTTTCAGTGGGATTGTGTTTGTCTTTTCTCCATTGACTATCACATTGGCTGTTGGTTTTTCATATATAGCTTGTATTGTCTTGAGGAATTTTCCTTCTATTCCCATCTTCTTGAGTGTCTTAAACATGAAGTGGTGTTGAATATTGTCAAATGCTTTTTCGGCATCTATGGATATGACCATATTATTTTTATATTTTTTCCTGTCAATATGGTGAATGATACTAATTGTCTTTCATATGTTGAACCACCCCTGCATTCCAGGTATGAACCCCACTTGGTCAGGGTGAATTATTTCTTTTATATACTTTTGTATTCTAATGACCTGTATTTTTTTAATGATTTTTGCATCAATATTCATGAGGGATATTGGTCTGTAATTCTCAATTCTTGTGGGATTCTTGCCTGGTTTGGGTATCAGTGTTATACTGTCTTCATAGAAGGAATGTGGGAGTTTGCCATGTTTTTCTATGCTTTGGAAGAGCTTGTGTAGGGTTGGTGTCAATTCTTCCCTGAATGCTTGGTAGAATTCTTCTGTGTAGCCATCTGGTCCAGGTGATTCCTTTGTTGGTAGTCCCTTGATAACCTTGTCTATTTCTTCTATTGTTTTGGGTCTGTTAAGATTCTTGACATCCATTGGAGACAATCTAAGAAAAGATTGCTTTTCCAAGAATTTGTCCATGTCTTCCAAGTTGTTGAGTTCATTGGAGTAAAGATCTTTGTAGTACTGAGTGACTATTCTTTTGATTTCATCAGGATCAGTTGTGATATCCTCTCTTTCATCCCTTATTCTTGCTATTACAATTTTCTCTTTCCTTTCTTTGGTTAAGTCTGCCAATGGTTTATCAATTTTGTTAATTCTTTCAAAGAACCAACTTTTAGCAGCGTTAATTTTTTCCATTGTTTTCTTATTTTCCCTCTCCTCAATCTCAGCCCTGATTTTTATTATTTCTTTTCTTTTGCTATTAGAGGGATTATCCTGCTGACTCTGCTCTAGTTGTTGTAAATCTGTGTCAACGTGTCAGTTATGAGATGCTCTTCCTTTTTCAGGTGTGCCTGTATTGCAATGAAACTTCCTCTTAAGACTGCCTTTGCTGTGTCCCATAAGTTTTGGTATGTCGTGCTTTCATTCTCATTGGTTTCTAGAAATTTTTTAATTTCCTCTCTGATCTGGGCCAGCACACATTCCTTTTGCAATAGAGAATTTTTCATTCTCCAACTATTTTCTCTAGTTCTCCTTACTTTCCTTTTGTTGATCTCCAACCTTATGGCAGAGTGGTCTGAGAGTGAGTTCTGTATGATATCAATATGCTTAAATGTATGTAGATTCTCCTTATGTCCTAGTACGTGGTCTATCTTCAAAAAACTTCCATGTGTGGCTGAGAAGAATGTGAAGTGCTTTTCCTTTGGATGAAAGACCCTGCAGATATCTACCAAGTCAAACTAATTGTAGTATTTAGATCTCTTGCCTCCTTGTTGAGTTTCTTTCCCTGTGATCTGTCCTTCTCAGAGAGTGGTGTGTTGAAGTCACCCACTGTAATTGTTGAGGCTGTAATTTCTTTTTTCATCATATGAAGTGTCTGGTTTACATATTCTGCAGGTCGCTCATTTGGGGAATATATATTTAAGATGCTTATTGGATCATTGTCTACCCTTCCCTTAAGCATTATATAGTGTCCTTCTTTGTCTCTTATTATGGTTTGCACTTTGAGGTCAATTTTTATCTGATATTAGGATTGCTACTCCAGCTTTTTTGGAATTGCTGTTTGCTTGGTATATTTTTCTCCAGCCTTTGATTCTCAATATATTTTTTTCTGTGATCTTAAGATGTGTCTCCTATAGGCAGCAGATTGAGGGGGTGAATTTTCTAAGCCACTCTATTAATTTCTGTCTCTTAAGGCCTGAGTTCAATCCATTAATATTTAGGGTTATTACATCTATCTGTGCACTCTCTGTTGTCATTTTATTGCTCTTGGATTGGATGTTTTTCTATTTCCATAGGTTGTGTCAATATATGTTTGTGGTTCATTCTTGCCATTCTTCCATCTCTGAGCCAGAGTTATCTTGGGGGCTGTTATCCCTTTGACTGTTTCTGGGTAGATTCCTTCTGCATGTGTTAGATCATTGTTGCTGTTCTTCTCCCAGTGGGTCGGTGAGAATCTTTTGTAGGGCTGGGTTCCTTTTGGCATATTCTCTGAGATTTTCCTTGTCTGGAAAGACTCTTACTTCTCCATCAATTTTGATAGATAATTTGGCTGGATAGAGTATTCTTGGGTTTGCATCATGTTCCTGCAATTTTCGGAATATGCTGCTCCACTCTCTCCTCTTCATAGTTTCCATTGATAGGTCCGAGCATATTCTTATCTGTTTACCATTGTATGTGATTGCCCTTTTTTCCCTAGCTGCTCTCATAATTTTCTCTTTTTCTTCATAATTGGATAGTTTAACAACTATATGTCTTGGTGTTTTCTTCTTGGAGTTTAGTCTAGCTGGTGTTCTTTCTGCCTTCTGTATGGTTATATGGCTTTCATTCATTAAGCTAGGGAAGTTTTCCTCTAAGCATTCCCTCACTATTTTGGATGTTGGTTTTCTTGATGCCTCATCCTCCGGCAGACTGATAATCCTAATGTTGTTTCTTTTCATAGTGTCAGCCAGGCATCTAATATTTTCTTCTACTTCTCTCATAGACTTGTTAGATTTTTT